>CM035172.1:112972633-113329763 GCA_020205615.1 Panax quinquefolius
CAAGCCATGGTCAAGTATAAACATAAATAATCAAAGCAGCTAAGGCTCGTAAAATGTACGTATTTTGGGTTTTCTTGAAATGAAGAAACGGATCGAGAGAATATGTTTGGGCTTCCACTACATGTTAGTCTTGTAATATTTTCATGACCTAAGAGTTCTAGTTTGTAGCTAGCATGCAAGACCACAGATCTATTACATAAAAACAGTATAACCACAACAGATCATGCAGATATAGGCCGGTCAAACCATGTCAGAAGACATGTTCTTGAATTTTTTGGAATTTCCAGAAACAGATTTTGTGAACTAGTAAGCTAGTTTGACCTTCCATTGTGTTCAATACAATGATGATATAAGGGATCTAAAGGCATATATCCATAGTAAACATAACAAGGTACAACTCAGTTACCATAACAGACTCAGAACAACTAACATACGAAAGATCTGTAGACATGAACATATTGTCAGAACGTTCTAGGTAGCATCTGGGTTACCCAGATTGGCTTGGTCATGGTCGGTCATTGACTTTTGCATCAATAACTTTCACTCTATAACATATCTGACTCTGAATCAAGTTCTAGATTCAAGATATCACAGCATACTATAACTCCAAAACAAAAAAGACACCAAATCATAAACACAGAGATATCTGACCTCGACTTTTGCTTATCCAAAATAAGTTTTTTCCATATTTTGAAAAATGACAAATCAGCCTCTAGATGTTATGGATCTAACATCTAGCAACCCGAATCACTTTGTTAGACTCCATACTACATATTTAACACAAAAAACTAACATCTAACATGCAGATCAAGATCAGATTTCTTTTTAGGGTTCATACCTTTAAGTGAGCAAATCTGATTTCTATGCTTATGATTTGTTAAGTGTGATACTGGGGCTTGATTTATGGCTGATCTAGCAAAGAAATTTTGGAGGTTTTGGAGAGAGAAGTTCTAGGATGAGTGTTTGTGCAAAATGAGCTTGAAGGAGACTTTTCTCTCTCTTGAATTCTATATAAACTTGTATACAATGTGGCTATTAGTAATGGTGAGAATTGTAGTCTTGTAGGTTCATAGCTTGACTATAGTGGCTAGCAAGATTTTGCTAGATCTTGTCTTCAATAATTCAAGAATGTGACAAAAGGGCACTTTGGTAATTTTATTTTAATTTTAAGGGCATTCTTGTCAAGGTGCTTGAATCTAGGGTTTAATCACTAAATTTTACATTTTAAAGTTTTCCAAATAATTACTAGGGTTTGAACAATTAAAAATTTAAGTGTAGCAAAATTTTAATTAAAACATACTAATTAAAATTAGGGTTTTAATAGAATTTAGGTTTTAAATAATTAGGGTGCCTTAATTATCATTAGGGTTCCTAAATTAACATTTCAATTTACTAAAATAATAATTAGGGTTTATAATTTTAGCAATTAGGGTTCCTAATTTTAAATTAGAGTTTTCAAATATTAATTAGGGTTTTATCTAATTAACATTAATTCTATAATATACACATAATTCATATAATACAATTTTTGATCTTAATTTCTAGTTTTAAATTCCCAATTATGGTTTTATGTGATATATAGGGTTGATGTCCTTTTACGTAATTCAATAACAAATAAATCTGCACATATCTTTGTATATATTTATAACTGCTGTAAATAATATTATATTTAATATAATATTATTATTCTAAATTCGTGCTTCAATATATAATCAGTTTGGATTCCTGCTCTGATTTATCTTTCATCATTAATTAAGTTAAATAATTAAATGAATAATTTGAATTAAAATTCATATAATAAATAGTAATTATAATAATTTCAATAATCACTTATATATTATTTAAATAATATAAAATCGTTAAAATAAATAATAAAACGTTTCTTGTAAATTAATTATAAATGAAGTATATCTTTATAATGATAAAGAAAATTAAAATAAATTTTTAGGTATTCATACGATAAATTAATTTATTTATCATATCGTACATTACTGGGCACATATTCTTATTTTTTAAAAATAAAATTTGTCGCGAAAATTTCTTAAATGTTTATATAAAATATTGAGTTATTGCAATCATGTCATTGTGTAGCTTTCCGACAACAACATGCAGAAAGGTGCCGCACACCTCGATTGGATATACGATTGAGTTCTAAAAGTTCGAGAATGAGCAACCGTTGCTGCAGCGTCTGATGCTCAGTTGCGAGGAACCGGTGGTCGCGGTACACTGTGGCTCCCCCTCTATAAATAGAGGGATTGGGTGACTATTTTGTATAGAAAAGCGAGAGTCGAGTCGATTTGCTATGTACACATATAAATTGAGTGCTTTCTAAAGAATTAAAATAAAAATAAAAATATTTAAATTAGACTAATTTGATTGATTAATATTGTGAATATATTAGCAGATTCCCCGACAATGGTAATAAAAAACGTTGGGTAAAAGTCTGATTGTTCTGTGCTGACCACATGATATCATTAATTGACAAGTAATACAAATTGAAAATGAAATGTCGTTCCATGAGGAATTGTTTTTATAAAAATCACGATGTAACAGTAACGACTCGATCTTATTTAAGCAGATGAATTCAATTTATAATTAAACTAAATTTAATTACTTAATTCTAATTACCTTTAGTTAAATTAGATATGGGAGAGTCCAGATCACAACTTCCACTTGTTTCTTCATTTTAAGTTAACGCGCCTTCATCAATTTATTCTACATCACGAGATTGTTAATCGAAGACACTAAAGCGAGAATGAAAACCACCTCTAGTGCATAATACCCGTACTTTAGCGATGAAGTCCTGAGTTAAGATGAAAATCAATTAGGCTTTACAACAGTCAACTAACCCTCATGTCTACATGTGAATTCTGATTGAAGAAGGTTTAAGAATAAGTTCTCTGTACGATTACGTGATATAATAAGTATCTCTGCAATACGCGATAACAAAAATGCTTTATTGACAAAGGAATTAGGTACTGCGTCTTTATCATAATAAGATCTAAATGAATACTTCCATCTCACAGAGTTCCTTATAGATTATCGCGGTGAACGTTGGCGAATCAATTAAGCAATTAGAATCGAATCACGATAAATGATCCTCGCGATAGAGCAGCATAATTGATGGCGAAGCAATGTGGAAATAAAATTGCACAATAAAGATCAATTGTATGTCTCCAAAAAAGAATTAATTCATGATTATTGAATTAAAACTAAAGAATCCACAATTAGACCAACGATAAAAGATAAAAATAGGTAGAGTAAAGAATAAATCGTTGTGGTAGATGCAAAATATGACTCCTATTTCTTACGATACTTCGACAATGCTTAAAACCTTCAATCTCCAAAATCTAGTAGAACAGTGTTTGCTCTAATTACTCTAATCTAATCTATTGGATCCTCTATAAAATCCATCATCTCTCTAATCCTTGTGATTTCTCACTCCTTATATAAATATATGTATGTCTTAAGTCACTCTTGGAAGTCGCGTATTAATCCGGATAAAAACAGTCACCGAGACTCAATTGGATCAAGTTCACTTTTCACACATTTAGGCTACATGCGACGAAGTCTATGCTTGTTTGGGCCGCCCCAGAGTGAAACTAGGGATTACGACTTGTGTTTAAATCGCACCACCGGCGGCAGTTTGTGAAGGAAAATTTTCTCTACTGGCGTCCCGCTGGAAGCAATATAACGTTTGATCGAGGAAAGAGTTACAGAGACTACCACCTATCAAATAGAAGATATCGGCGAGATCTACAACACTTTATTATTTAAGATGTTAGAAATAACGGACGGATAAAGGTCGAAATTGGGAAGAGGAAGAGACATTGTCGCGAAATAGCCACCCAAGCGGTGGCGTTAAGCGATCCGATTTATTTGCAAAATGTCATAACTCTTGCATCAGAACTCCGATTGGAATGATTCAAGATGTTCCAGGAAAGCTAAAGAAGAAGATATACAATGTAATTCAAGTTCCAAACCAAGAACATGAAATAAACATAAAAAGCCCAAATGATGTGGGATTGCTTTTCTTTCCGTTTCATACGATTCTTTGCGATTTCAACTCCCGAAGCATATAATCTACAAAAGCGAACACAAAATGCGCGAAATGTAATTAAGAACATGAAATTAAGCAAATAATTCAAGTAATAGATCTGGGATAAGTAGGTATACAACTCTCTTATCAAATACCCCAAACTTAAACCTTTGTTTGTCCTCGAGCAAAAACCTGCAAAACAATAATGCGATGCAATACAACTAATCTACATGCCTCTGAATCCGGTAATAGCGGCATAACAAGTCTATTCATAGGCGACTGCCATGAAAAATCAAGTAAACACGATAATACATCATATAGAACTCATCGGTAACTTTCTCGATTATCCGTCAAATCTTAAGGTATTATCCACGAATATGATGCGTGTGTGCTCCCTTAATGTTAAGCGATATAAATCAAATTTAACACATAACATGTCTCTTGAAGGCATCATACGGTGTAAACTCAAAGAAATCCAAAAACAAAAGCTAGATCGACTAAATCGAATAATTACCCGATATCGGCGAATTGACGTGGGATACTTATGCTTTATTTTTCATGCGGAGGGCTTTAGCTCTTATTTCCCATTTTATTCATTTTTCCTATTTTTCTTTTCTTTTCTTTTTTCTTTTTGGATAGTGAGTGCGTTTACGCTCCATCTCAATCTTTGTGTTTATGAAGTGCATTTCACGCTTCTTCTCGACCCACCTGAGACTCGATTTATTGACTCGATATATTTTTTTTTTTCTTTCCATTTCCTTTTTTTTCTTCTTTTTAGCTTATATACCCCAAATATTCCCCCAAACTTAGGATTCTTGTCTAACTTTAGCCATCCTTATTTATTCTTGTCATTCTTTCATTGAAGCTAGCATTATCCATTAGAATCTCATTTATGTATCAATTTAAACTAAATCGATCAACAAGTTGTTTTTTACTATCTATCACTTATTATACGATTTCAAGAAAAAAAAAAGGCTTCAATTCGTAACAAGAAATCATGAAGCTCTAATATTGATCTTATGCTTATACCTATTTCAATCTCATCATTGGCCCAAAATAAAAGCGTAACTATCTATGGTGGAATCAATGTGAGATGATGGTATTTTTTTTAGTTATAAATAAAAACTATTGTCAACTTCTACTCTACTATGGCCTATTATGCAATTGCACTACATGAATACACGAACATAAATAACCCTAAATTATTTAACTCCCCGAACTTAACAATTACAATGTTCTCGTTGTAAAATAAAAACATGTAAGTGGGCGAGGACTTCCTGTAATCATTTAAGCTTGTGGTGATGGTATTTAGGCGGCTGACAGTCATTTTCTATCCGTTGAACCTCCAATACCGCAATGAAAAGAACTGACATGGATTAGAATAACACTTGGATTCTATCTACTAAATAAACTGAGAAAACGTATAAATAAATAATAAAAAATCTCTAGGTTGCCTCCGGTCGGTACAACGATTTATAGTCTTTCGGCTGACTTTGCTCGATATTGCTATCAATTCCTTTTGAAAGTTGAAGAACCCTCCATCGGCCGAAAATAATGTAGCTTTGGTAGGTTCCCATTTGTGAAAGCCGTTGCATTAAAGTCACCCTAGCATGCTCTAATTTGGTATAATCTCTCCATGAAGAAGGGCAAATAACTGGAGGTCTTATCTCCGTTGTGGTTGTTGTCGTATTTGGGCATGGTGTGTCCAACCTGATGGGCTCTTAAAACCATCTTCTCTTTCTCATCAACACGGCTTCACTTGTGCCCTTCAGCTCTTATGTCATAAGAAGCTTACCGCAAACGATATGACTACCTAGGAACGCCATTGGTTTTCTAATCTCTACCTCTGGGATCCTTGTTAGTACTTATAGTTAGTTCTTCATCGACCTTGTTGTCATTATCCTCATTTGTCTCTTTTCCAAACATCTTGTGCTCATCCGGTTTATAGATTTGGCTCGGGCACTTCATCAATCTCGGAATTCTCATCACTAACACCAATTGTTTTTGAGGAAGGTTGCTTATGGCTTTGGTGGGTTAGCTCTATCGTCCAGTAAAGATTTTGAATTGAACTTCAACGATTACTCATCTTCTCTCATTTCTTTTCACGTGAACTTGGAAATAATTCCTCAAACCGTAATTATCATCTCTTGTAACCTTTGGAGGTGGACATATGAAGATTCGGGTGTGTATGATGGATTTAGAAGCGTAATGTTGGTCTTCATAAAATGTCGCTCCATAATGAGTCAGGGTGATACCCCCCAAACTTGATGATAATTATCATATACATCTTGATTGAGTGAATTACCACCCATCTTTACACTGGCCAAGATTGATGGTGCATTGATTACTCGAGGTGATTTACCCGCCGCAATAGTCGCGAAATAACTTTCAATCCTTACGACTCATTTGGAAGAACGCAAAGCGTCCAACTTCTCGAAGGATTCTTGAATCATCTTGAGATTGCGAGAAAGTGTCCGGCAGTGCATCGATCTCAAAGCTCACTTGGTATTTGAGTCATTCTTACGATCATATGACGACTCGGTTGAGCTGCGATAACCTCCAACGTCTTGAGAAGATTACCTCGATTTGTATTGTTCTATAGAAGATGTATTAAGTCCATCGATCCATTGTTTCCCTTGGTTGAGTCATGTTCGTGTAACCTGGCCATTGATCTGTGAGAGTCATCAATGGTACTGAAAAAGAAAAAATATAGGAAGAAATTAAAAATAAAAATAAAATGTTTAAATTAAGACTAATTTGATTTAAATTAATATTGACGAAGATGTATTAAACTAATTCCCGTGACTGAATGCCAAAAACTTGTTGGGTAAAATCTGAATTCTGCACAACCTTGATATCACGTGAATTGACAGTAATAAAGTAAAAGTAAATATCGTTCCCACGAGGAATTGTTTTAATAAAATCTTGAATCTTAACCAGCCTTCAACTCAATCTTATTTAAATGAATGAATTTCAAATTAGCATAAATTAAACTACTTATTAAATTCCACTAGTTAAATTAAGATAGCGGAGATTTAAGATCACAACTTCACTTATTTAGCCGTTTAAGTTAACTGCTAGCTTCTCATCAATTATTCTACTGTCTGAAATTGTTAATCGAGAACACTAAATTATATAAAACCACTCTCGATGCATAATACCCATATTAGCGCGTCAATCCGGTAATTAAGATGAAATTACATTAAACACCTTAATCAACTAATCCCTATACCTCTCTATGTGAATTACAATTGAAGAAGGTTGAAGAATAAGTTCTCTGTCAGGAATTGCATTGCGTTAATCAGTAAATATCTCGACGCTTATGAAAATCAAAAATGCTGCTTTATTGACAAAATTAAAACGACACAATGCTTTATCATGATAAGATCTAAATCAATACTTCATCTCTACCGAGTTCCATATAGATTATCACGGTGGTGATGGCGATCAATTAAACAATTATGTCAAATCACGATAAACAATCCTCACGATAGAAACATAATAATTGATAAGCGAAGCGTATTAAAATAAACTACACTGGCAATAAGATCCATTGTAATCTCAAACAAAATTGGTTCATGATTATTGAATTAAAACCAGAATCCACAATTGAATACACATTGAAAGATAAAAATAAGAGTAGGGTAAAGAATAAATCTATTGTGGGTAGATCTCCATCTTCTACCGAAGCTCCTTCTGTGATCTTGATAGTCTTCAAGTTACTTCAATCTCGAAATCTAATTATAACTAGTGTTTTTTGTCTAATCTGCCTAATCTAATCTAAAATTAGATCCTCTATCTAGTCTCTCATCTCTTTAATCCTTGTGATTCTCCACCTTATATAAGTCTCTTTATATGTCTTTAAGTCCCTCTTGGAAGTCCTTTGGAAGTAATCGGATCAGAAACAATCGCTACGGACTCAAATTGGACCAAAGTTAGCACTTTTACGCATTTTACAGGCTACCCATACAGCCGAGAATCTATAATGTTTTGAGCCATACTCGATGGGCTAGGGGTTACGACATGCCATTAATTGCCACACCACCCGTGGCCCGTTTTGTGGCCGAAAAAGTTTCTACTACGGCGTCCCTTGAGAAAAGTAAGCCATAACTTTTGATCCGGGAAGATTCACGAGACTGTCACCTATCAAATCAAATATATCGGCGAGGATATCTGACTTTCCCTCTTTGAGATTTTAGAAATCACTTCCAGAAAGCGGATGAAGGTCGAAATTGAGTGCTGAAAGTATTTAACGTGCAAATGGCCACCCAAAAGCAGTGACGTTCGACGTCCAGATTAGTACTAAATTTCATAACTCTTGCATCAGAGACTCAATTGGAATGATTCAAGATGTTAAGAAGCCCAAGAAGAAGCTCTATAATATAATCCAGGTTCCAAACCAAGAACATAAACATAAAAAAGCCCCAACGATGTCCGAATTACTTTTCTTTACATTTTCATTACCAGTGCGTTGCGATTTGACTCCGAAACATATAATCACCAAAGCGAACACAAAATGCATGAAAGTAACTAAAACATGAAATTAAGCAAATAATTCCAAATGTAACGAATCTTAGGATAAGTGGGTATAAAATTCTACTTATCACCTTTCTTATAATATTATTTTCTGAAGATGCTTCGCATCTCGATAATAATAAAGTAATCAAAATAGGAAATAGCGTAATAAAATGGAAGTATCGAGAATATAAATTACTAACCCAGCCTGAAGGGTTTTGAAAAACTTCTTTTCTGAAACATTACTTGCTATATATCTTGTTAAGCTGAACTTTTATGCAAAATTGAGCCGCACAGCATATAAGGTCTTGAATGAGGCATGCTACTCACTTCCGAATAATTTGCACATTGATCCGCACACACACCGTAATCGTATAGCGATTTTAATTGAAAAGGTAAGCATTAAGCGGTAACAACACCGGATCTTGAGAGGTACCCTAACACCTTCCCTCGCATGCTTGAGTCCCAGGACCACTAAAGAATCTAGGTTTCCGCAGACCTTGAATTCAAGCCAATGTCGCGCCGTTTGCGTTGATATGCGCAAATCTTTTCTCAGTTGTATTAGTACTGACCATTTTAAAAAACTTGACCTTGGCTCTTACTACAGTCAATGATAACACATATATACTCCGGACATTTTCGCAACATGTTTTTTGAACAAATCTCACTAACGTAGGAAGGATTTTTGGATGTCCCTTTCAGTTACTTGTTCTTTGGTGTTCTCATTTTAGGTGAGATTTGTTTGAAAAAACAAGTGAAAAAGTTAAACATGTATAATGTCGATGATGGGTTGATAAAGTCGCCGATTGGTTTTAAATGGTTGTACCAACACAATGAGAAAAGTTTGCACATTGACCCGATGATGTGACAACTTTGCTAAGCGAATTCGGTGAAAGCAAAGAGATTCGTTAGGGTCAGGGGACTTGGTTATGCGGGGGAAGGTGTTAGGCACCCCAGAGCATCAAATGTTACCACGGTGGCCGCCTCTTTTTCAAAAACTATTATCTGAGTGTGTGTGTGTGTGTGGGTCGATGTCTTTGTTATATGGAAGTTGTGCGAGGCCTCGTTAGAACCTATATACAGGAGTTTGAATTTATGTAAAAATTCAATTTTAGCAAGATATAGCGGTGATGTTTTATAAAGGGTTTTCAAACCACGATGCTCAATAGGAATTGAGACCTTTTACACTCCCATTTTATTAAGTGATCGGCTTGATTGATTTTATTTGTGGATGCGAGGCATCAAATACGAAAATAATATACAAAAATAATGCAGACTTCCTCGTGGGTATGGAAACCATCTGAGGAAATTTGAGACCTTATGAGAATAATTTACAAGCTTACTTACGGTGAAAATGTCCATCACGAGGGCAGAATCTAGATTGATGGGATGAATCTTGTGATCACATGATTCTAGGCGCACAAAATCTTGCAATTTGTATGAAAGCGATGGCGGTATATATATATAAAAGATGTAAATATATATATCTGAGACATGATCACCAACCACGAAGCACCTCCGTGGGGATCGAAATATAAATAAATAAAAAGCTAAATAAAAAACTCAAGGCGGGGACTAAAAAAAAGTATAAAAGCTATCAACTACCAAGAAGAACTCGAGCGCGGGGCGAAAAAAATATATATATATATATATATATATATATATATATATATATATAAAATAAATCAATGTATATGTAAAATCCAGGCTCATCGAAGTAAAGAGTTAGACACAGTGATTCATATATATATATATATATATATATATATATATATATATATATAAATGCATATAGGATATAAAATCGGGCTCATGAGCAGTATTAATATATATATATATATATATATATATATATATATATATATATTAAAGAGCAAGCATTGCAGAATGAAAAATCTAGGCTCATCGAACAAAGTTAGACACAGATTAATATTATATATATATATATATATATAAATATAAAAAAAAATAAGCGCTCGGGCCAAAATCTAGGCTCAATCGAGGCATAACTTCGATAATGTTAGTCGATATATATATATATATATATATATATATATATATATATATCTGAGAAATGAAAACCACGAAATAGAAGTTGCGGGCAAAAGCAAACAACAACCACGACTCTCAGCGTGTAGAAGGGTGTGTGCAAAGATGAAGAAAAAGACTACAAAGTGTGTGTGAGAAAACTTACGGTGGTGGTGATAAAAAGGCTTCTATATCTTTAGAGTGGGTAAACTCTTGGCTTTTGTGGAGTACAAAAGAGGCTATATATGAGCTCACGAGTGTTTAAAAGGTGAAAATACAACTTTGTGGGGTGAGTCTTGAGCCAATTGTCTGAGGTTTCCCGTCTTTTTCTCTTAAAAATCAGCACCCAAAAGCCCTCTATTTATAGGCATATTAGCAGGGTGTGGTGTACTACTTGGTGGCCCATGAGTGTACGAGGACGTTGGCCGGGTTGGCCGGGTTTTTTAAGTCGGGTCGTCTCAAATGTCGTGCACTCGAGCCTTTGTAATGTCCACTCGAACTTTTAGAAGTGCAATCCAGGGCATCCGTTTGAGGTATCTGAGGACCTATTTTGGACCATAGTTGTTGAGAGTTGTCACGATGGCATGGGATTAGAGTTTGTTGAAGTCATTGAAGATGGGGCGATGCCCTCAGGTCTTGACTTGAACTTTCATCAGTTACCACCCTGATAGTCACTCGGGATTAGTTAGTCTTGTGGGACATTGTTGTTAAGTAGAGGCGTGATGTGGCATCGTGTTGTGAGATGACGATGTTGCCCTCACCGGTGTTATCGCCGGGATTAAATTTGTCATGAGGCGCGTTGCTCGGACTTATTTGAGATTGGCTAACTGTAATTGTTGAAGGTCCTCATTGTCACCTTTGAGGGTGTACTGTCTTCCGATGTTATTATTTGGGTTGGTGCGGTGTATCTCGTTGTGGCCTTTGAGATTGAAGCTGGTTGCATTTAAACAAGCATTTAGGGGTTATCTAGAAATTGCATTCCTTGGGGTTATCACCAAGGTTGGTGGCTATTCCGTGGTTGGGACTAAGGCTGGATACCTCGGGGTCATCTCAAGAGATTAATCGGTCTTCTCGGTGTGAGTTCGGTATTGTGTCTGCGAGGCCTCGGGGTTATCTCAGGGTTGGATTTATTTACTCCCAGAGTTGCGATCCGGGGTTTGATCTTTGAACTTAGGTGAGTATCCGAATATGGATTTGGATTGTCTTTTGGGGTTTCCTCTTAAAAGGCGAATCATCCTCTGCTGATATTAGTAATGATGGTACAAAAAATTTTGAGTGTCTACTGATGCCCTCTTTATCATACTCATGCATGGCGATGCATGGGTAGGATAAAGAATCCTAGACACTGAAATGCAACAAATGCGAACATGGTACTATGGATAGCAACATGATGCAAATGTATGATGCATGTGTGTGGGGGTTGTAGCCCACATGTTGGGGATGATTGTTTGATTCCTGTTGCTTCGATTGGGGATTGGCAATCTTGACGATTCGATGTGTAAGCCGAATCATTTAGGATGTTGATGTTGGAGTTATCACCAAATCCTGTGTTTTTTTGATTATGACTTGATCCACGAAGATGTACCTCTTATGTGTAAGAGATGCGTGGGGATAAAGCTTGATCTGTTTGAGGATGTGTATAACATATTCCATCATCTATCCTCTTTGATAACGTTGACCTTTCCTGGTTAGTATCGCGACATATGTCAAGATCTTCTTTGGATTCTTGCACTGACAAATGTTGTCGAGGAATGCGACCTTCGTTGGCGTGTACTTCATTGAGCATGTGAATCAGCGGTTGAAAATCACATGGGATATCTTTGTCGAGGTTGCTTGACCTTTGACGATGTGAATCATCGATGGTGAGGCTCTCTGAATAGATTATCGAGGTTGCTTGACCTTGACGTTGTCGTGTGTAGATCAGCGGAGCATTGCGTTGTGACCCCATAGGGGATCCATTTGGGAATCTGAGTATTGGGTATAAAAACCTCGAATAGCTCTAGAGCTCGATAGGTTTAATCATTTGTCGGTTTGAAATAGCGTCGAGGTTGATTGACCTTCGTTGATATATGTGTCAGCGGTTTGAATATCGTTGTAATCCCGTGCAGTGACTTCACGTTGTAATCCCGTCGGGGATCTCTGAGGGACTCGTGAGTATGTCGTGTCATAACTATCGAGCGGTTCTCGATGCTTGATGGGTTTACTTGCCATCGGTGAAATAACGTCGAAAACTGCTTGACCTTCGTTGATAAATGTGTCGCGGATGAGCGTGTTGTAACCCCAGGGGATCTACGTTGTAACCCGTCGGGACTATCGTTATAACCCGTCGAGGATATCGTTGTAACCCCATCGGGGATATCGTTATAACCCCGTCGGACTCATTTAGGAGAAACGACACGGGTTGGCGACATCGGACTGTCATAAGGTATTGCGGATGTGATTTGTGACAAATGAGATCATTGGCGGGGTATACCTTGTGTTGGGTGACTACCAATGAGTGATGTCTGATTAAAGTCTCATCAATGAGAAGACCGAGTTGTATCTTGTTTTGCTTTCGATCGCGTGGCATTTTATTCTCGATTTGACCTTTCTAGTCCGTAAGAACTCCTTTACAACTTCAAGCGGGACCAGAGCGGGAGGGTGGGACCCACGTAGAAGTGCTGCATGGTGCACTTTTGCTGTGGCCGTGGTGGAGCTGCTGACGATCGTGGATCATAAATCCTGCGAGTTGGTCTTCACAAGTCATTTTCAACTTGCTTTGCATAGAAAAAAGCGAGAGCCATCTTGAGATCTGCTGAGTTAAAGTGCTTTTACTTTACAAAATTACATCACAATAGTCTGAGTGTTACACACTATCCACAGTAACGTATGCATGTATTTTTTCAGTTTTGTCCAGTTAGGATTGTGAGTTATCATACGAAATGCATCTAAACACATAGTAGTGATTATGTATGCACAAATGACTTGATAAAAATATTCAACATAGTAAATGTTAGTATTAAACCATCTTGAACATAATGATGTGAAAAATTTGACTTTTGAGGCGGTCAATTGGCACCTTTTACGCTATTTTTTGTCTATTTGAGGTCGATGAGCAAAAAGGTAGAAAGGCAAAATACTCTAGCATTGAGGTTGGCCTTATGCATGATGATTTTGATTTTTAATGCATATATTATGTATATGACTTTGGGGGCGGTGTCTTTCTTGAATGGCCACCTAGACATGCATATGTGCGTGTGGATAGTCCTATTTTCAAAGGGGACTATGGCAAAATTTTTCAAATATAGGCATTGGGTAGTCATGCATTTTAACTCTATTATATATTAAAGTAAATGCATGCATGCATATAGTCATAAATGCATTTTAAAAAGCTCCGGTGAAATACCACACCTTTTAGAGGTGATTTGGAGAATTGTTGTCCGGATATTATGGATCCGGATCGGTAGGCGGTTCTTATAGGACCACTTACGGCGTCTGGCGGAGGGCTTACGAAGTGCCTCGTCCAGATTCATCGAACTGACCTGAAATCGGTTGGTGGAAGCCGTGATCGTCTGTCGGGTAGATGTTCAGGGCGTTGAGGATGAGGAGGATATTCCGATTGAGGATCCGCTCTTCTTTGCACATGTCCCTCGCGAGGGAGCTTAGAGCATTCGGTGGTGAACCCGAGTTCTTTGGGTGATTTGGGCGAACATCCATCGATGTATTTGCATCTTAACGAGGTATGGCGTTAGACTTTGATCTTCCTTCTTTCTATTGATGAGGATTAAAGGGTTACGATGTTGATCGCATTTCATGCGGGTTCGAGGATTTACTGACCTCGAGGCGGTTTAGCATTCACTCCATGTACGGGCGCTTCATCCACTATAGAAGCGGTAGTGCGTGAGTGGGGATTGGGGCATTCTTCTCCATCCTTCCCGTCGTTGTCCTGGGGGTTATCTCGGGGGCATTATGCGGCGATGGTTTCATCGGACTCGATCCTCCATCTGTTTGGATTGCGAGGTGATGATGACGCCTATGGATTGGCGATTTATCACGGTATGGAGTTTGGAGGGCGATTGCCTTGCATGGCGAATATTACCCCTACTGCCGTCGGATCCTTATTAGGAGTTCGGGCGGGCGCTTCAAAGCGGGGACTATCCGTTCGGGTCCTTTGGCGTAGATGCTATGGCGGGCTATTGGTGAGCCCATGCACGATGATGTCGGGGATCGAGGATCGCGTTATGGGCGATTGTTCACGATGATCATTCGAAAGGTTGCTTTATAGCGAGATAACTCTTCTACGGTATCCTTTGCTTTGATCGATTACCACGTGATGTGGGCCGTATTGGAGAGTATGATTGGGGTTCTATACACCTTTCTATTTCCTCCGGGCATGCGCGTGCGCTCACGAGGTTTGGCCGAGGCTTGGCTAGGATTTTACCCATTTACTGGCGGTGAGTATTTCTCTTGTCTTTTCCCATTCATAGGTTAAGAGTGTTTCTTGATAGCGGATGTTTTGCCATTGTGTTGGCGGTTTGGGCCTATGAGAGGCTCCCGTGTTTGCGTCTTGTGAGTGTGTTAGGTTTAGATACCTATCCACGAGGGCGACGATGGCACCATTCTATTTTGCGAGAGGTCCACATGGTGAGGATTCACTCATTCTGCGCATCTGGTTGGAGTTCTTGACGGTGGGTACCATTACATGGATTCCCTATTATTCGAGGAGCATTTGACCATCGGCTTTGAGGATGGACATCCGGCCGGAGTCGATATTTGATCTCTACCGGAGAGTTCCTCTCTTCAGATGGAAGGTGGGAGCTCTATTTAGGAGAGCGTGCTATTAGGAGCACTACGGGAGATCCGTATCTACCGATCTTGCCTCTGCCGAGGCGTCGTTGGCCCGTATCACGATGCTTTCGTCAGCGATATCCCATTGTTGGGGTTTGATGGTTTTGCATTATCGGAGGGTCCATGTACTCGGGAGGCGTTCCATTTGGTGGTCCCCTCGCACTATTGGAGCCCGATCCGCGCCACCATGATTCATGGGGATATGGTTCGGGATCTTTGATGATGATGGATTGGGTAGCTTGTGTCGAGAGCTCAGACTCATATGACCCATTGATAGCTTGACCCGTGGTTGGATCGAGCACATATATTTATATGGCATTTGGGCGAAGATCCGGCGAGGCGAGTCATTTGTTCCTTCCGGCTTCGGTCTTTGGCCCCTCGAGACGACCCATTTGGTTTTGCGGTGCGAGATCCTCCTCTTTATAGGCTGGTATCCTGTTGATAGAGATCCGGTGACTCGGGAGGAGTTACATCATCGGTGGGCGAGATTGAGGATGTGAACATCGAGACCACAGTTTTCTTGATGTATATTCTCGTTATATCTTTTGATAGGCCTCTGTTAGATATTGGGTGGTTGTTCCCCATTCTCGCTATATCTTTTGATAGGCCTCTGTTAGTAGTAGAGGCGGTTGTGCCCCATTTCCTGTATTTGTAGGCTGTCTGGTGATGTATTAGATGATGATATACTTAGGAATGTATGCATCATTTTTCATTCCTATATCATATTGCCATCCATTATCTGTTATGCGTATATCGTATTATGCATATGTATGTATGTCGAGAGATATTCGGCATTGACCTGAATGGTCTTATGACCGCGGCCCATACGAGATGTCTTCTTGACGATTAATATATAGATCATACCCACCGTCGATGGTGGCATTAGGTATCTTGATCGTGAGTACGATAGCATGTCACCACCGAGATAGGGTGGTAGTAGATCGATTCTTTGCGACATACCATGACTTTATTGCCTTTTCGGTTCTGCGGGATTTGTAGATGGGATCTTTAGAGCATTGGCTACTGATAAGCGGTATTCCATTTTGGCACCCATGAGTTGACTCCTACTACGGAGGTATGCACGTTTGACGATCTTTGCCTTTAGACGAGACCTTGCGTGCATCTAGCTTTGGGAGACATGAGTAGGCGATTCATGACTCTCCACGAGGATTGAGCGTTGAGAGTAGTGCGGGATGACGGTGACATCTAGCCATGTGATCTCCGGCGTTTTCTATATGATGATTTGGCTCGGAGGATAGCTATTCACGATATTAGGGTTTCACCGCGCCGGAGGACCATTGGCGTTTGGCGAGTTGATGTCTTAACTTATGCGTCGCGTCTTGTCGTATGTCATATGCCACGATATATGGATGAGATAGACATTGGTGTTATTATGGTTGTGAGAGCTCTTAGAGAGGTCGCACCATTATACCTATGATCGTGGCGAGAGACCTGCGGTCGGCATCTATTGTTGCCGTATCCTACGAGGTGTTCACGGGGAGTTCGATCGTGTTATGCGTGTGGTTTATGTCACACTTGAGGCCGGTTGGTACCCTTAGGCGACATGGGTATTGCTTCTCCCATGATGTGGCCATGTCATACTCCTTTTCGACCATCGAATTGTCTGAGATGCTCGATCTGGTCGCATTTTTGGCGGATATCGAGAGATCCATTCGGCGTATTGCTTGTGCTCGGGGCTTTGCTCACCATCTGACTTCATTACTCATACTCGGGCATGGATTTCCTCCTCTGGGTTGGATTGAGGCGTGACTACTTATCACCCATTGGTAGTGATGTCGCGATTCGACCCGGTTCGAGGATTTTCATCCTTTTTCGAGGCGATAGGTCGGCGTTGATTTCGACTTCGATATATCTCTCGTGGAGGGCCGATCCGTGTGTATGCTTGTTGGGATCGGCGTGAGATAGCTTCTTTTTGTCGGTCGTCCGGTTATTACTGCGAGTATTCGCATGGATGGAGACGAGAGATTTTATCGGTTGCGGCGATGTCTGCGATCTGGATAATAGTCGAGACGATGTAGAGCCCATGGAGGACATTGATATCTACATCGAGGAGGAGCATTCTTTGGGTTGCCGACATTTCTTCCGGATTCTCCTAGTACTAGTACTTTTGTGATTGACACTTTCGACACGATGCTTAAGGCGAGTCTTCATCGATGACCTTTGAGAGAGACCATATTCGATCTATGATGTCGGCTTTGCTCTTGATGTGAGGGCGCGCTTCTATTGGAGAGAGGCGAGGCATTAGATCGCGAGAGATCTGCATTGTTGTTAAGCGGGATGAGGCTATATCGGCCGGAGATCACGATGATAGTTGGCGGGATAGTGCTATATCTTGCCGGGATGTAGCCAAATCCACGAGATAATCTTGCGATGAGGTCCTTACCCTTGGCATGATTGCGAGATGGCGCATATATTGATGATCATATGGTCACCATGCGGATGGCTCTGAGATCTTTTGGGTCGTGTGGATATTCTCATCTGGGAGACCCACGGCTTACGCCTCCGTCTTACGAGAGGGGCGCCATGTTGGGCTTGTTAGCTCGCATATATCGACTTGTAGATGAGCTTGTATTTACACCTACATGGACTAAACTTAGCCATTTTGTCATGTATAGATTTACATTGTATATATATCAAACAACATTATATATGACGAGAAATATATTTTGGATCACTTCCCTTTTAGATATGCCTTCTTATTTGCTTGATATTTTTTTTTTTGCTTGAGGGCTTGTGATCTTGATGTATTACGAATTCCTCTGGGTGGATGGACATTGAGTTGTCTCTGGATAGTTGAAATGGATCATCGATCTATGTATATCCTACCATCTTTGGTGTCTTGGGACTTTGGTTTACGGATGGAAATGTGGAGAGGAGTGTGGCTTTCCTCTACGAGATTGATACTTTCCACGGATGGTGCCGATACTTCTATTTAGGAGAAGCTAGTTAATTCCATCTCTTATGGATTGGTGTTGCTCTTGAGGTATGATGGCGACTTAGATGGTCGTAGAATCTCTATTTGGGAGGAGTTGGGTAATTCCATCCCTTTGATGCGAAGCGAATGAAATGTAGTGGATTGAAGGATGATCCAGATGCCGTTGACAAGGGTTTGTGTTTTGGTAGGGGTGAGACCGCTTTCATGAATGGTACCTACGTACTCTATTGAAGAGGAGATCAGGTCTGCGTAGTTCGAACCTGGTGTAAGAGGTTCAACGCTGTATATGGCTGACATGGTGTAGGAATGTTTTTGGTTGTTTTTGTTTTTGAGAAGAGGGTAGAAATGTTTTTGTGGTTTTTGTTTTATTGCGACCGGGCCATGTAACATGGTTGCCTACGTACTCCTATTGAGGAGGAGATCGGTCGGCGTGGTTACGCCCCTCGGGTGAGAAGAAAAGCGTGATCCCATGTGCGAGTCAGTCTTGGGGAGGAGAAAGTTTAATCCACGGTTGAGGATAAAGCTGCGGTATGAGAAGTTTGATCCCAGGTATGGGTAGCCAAACTACTGAGCATGAAGAGGTTCAATCCGCGATGGGATGACCTAAGTTGTATGGAGCAAAAGAGAAAGCCAGAGTGCTTGCTTGAAAATGCGTTCCTGAGGGGCAAAGTGTAGAAAAGTTGTATGTGGTAAAGGGTTAAAAAGCGGAATGGTGGTGACACGATGATTATGCACCGGGGTGTTTCTTTGGTTATTTGGACATATCTACTATTTTCACGGTTATGCGAGTTGATGAGTTGGGGAAATTCATCATAGTCCATTTCTTGCAATCTGAGGCGCCTCCTGTCGATACTTCCTTGACAATAAGCGGGCCTTCCAGTTAGGGCGAATTTTCCTTTAGCTTGATCTTGGTTGTCGAGAATCTTCTTCAAAACCAAGTCGTATTGTTTAAGCTACTTAGTGGCCAGGACTTTTTGTTGTAGGATCTGGCGATCCTTTGTTGATATAATGACCATGGAAGATAGCGGCGGTTCGCCTTTTCGTCTATTAGAGACAATTGGTGATACTATCTTGTACCCATTGGTCTTCATCCGGTGGCGTCGATCGACACTCTGAGAGATTCCATCTCGACTTCTATAGAACCTTTGCTTCCATCCCATAGGTTAAAGCGTGAGGGTTGCCCGGTTGAAATCGCATTGAGGTTACATGTAGGCTAATAGAGTCGGAGGCAATAGTCGGGCCAATCTTTGTGGTTGGCGGACATCTTTTGCATAATCTTCTTGATGTTTTTGTTAGCAGCTTCAACGACAGTTCATCTTGGGACGATAGATGTGAGTTGAGATGTTTGATGTGGAATTTCTTTGCATAATTCCTCCATCATTTTGTTGTTGAGGTTCTTGGCATTGTCGACACAATCACCTCTGGTTGTCCATATCGACAAGCGACATTGTTTACGATGAAAGCAATGATGACTTCTTTAGTAACCACAGGGAAGGAGGCGCTTCTACCCACTTGGTAAAGTAGTCGATCATGGTGAAAATAAGCAGATGACCATTCTTGGCTTTAGGCTCGATGGGCTAGATAACGTCCATTCCCCACATTGAGAAGGGCGAAGCGAACTCGTATTGTGGAGTTCCATGGAGGCGTGTATAGCATTCCCGTGAATTTGGCAGCGATAGCATCTTTTGACGTGGTCATTGCGATCGACTTTGAGAGATAGCCATAATGTCGATCACGAGGACTTTCTTGACAAGGAGGGGCCACTCATGTGGGGCCCACAGACTCCACCATGGATTTCATCCATAAGCCTTTGGGCTTGATCTTTGTCTAAACATGTCGAGGAGACCTAGTCTGCATCTCTTTTGTAGGCGCATCTCCACTCGGGTAGAACTTCATAGCAAGTCGATGGATCCGCCTTTTCTCGGTCGGGCTCGCCTCGGTGGGTGTAGATCCATCTCGTAGATATTCCTTGATATGTTGATACCAAGGATGTTGGATGGGAGGTAGCTCATCGATACTTCTCAATAATTCCCATAAATTTGGGGCCTTGTGCGAGGGAAATTGTGGCCTTTCGGCAAATGTTCTTTGTTGCGATATCTCGAATCGAGGGAGGCCAAAGTTGCTAATCGTCCATAAAATCATTCTATTACGAGGAACATGTAGAAAGGAGATTTTTGAACTCAAAGCCATCTTGAAAACTTCTGCTTGAGATGGTAAAGGCGACAAATGTAATTCCTTGGTTTGATAGATTAGGTGGATTATCGATTACCAACTCACGAATCTCCAAAGACGATTAACGCTTTGATGCCCATTGAGCGGGCAAGTTTTAGCCCCATGAGAATGACCTTCATACTCGGTAGTATTGTTGGTCTTGACAAACTATAATTTGCGGCGACGGGATCTGCTCCCGTATCGAGATACTAGAAGCTGCTCGACTCTCCAGAACCTTCCATATTAATGACTCCATCAAAATACATCTTCCATGATTGGCGTGTATCGTCTTGATGGTGTTCTTTGCCTTTCATTACTCCTTCATCGAGGAAATATGTTTCCAAGGGTTTGAAATCCCACGAAGGTCGCGGCGGCCCGATTGATCGCGATTCCTTGACCTTTGATGGACTTTTGAGTCACATATCGATGTCAAATTGTTGTAGGATCAATTGCCATCAGACGGTGACGATAATTTAACATAGGTTTGTTGAACACGTGCTTGAGAGGATCCACGCGGGATATGAGATGGGTTGTGTGACCATGGAGGTAATCTTTGTAACCTCATGGAAGCCCATGCTAAAAGCACAACCGTCTTTTTTCGATCGAGTGTACTTGTGTTCACTGTTCTTTGAACCTTTTCTTTGAGGTAATAGATGGCTCGTTCTTGGCCTCTATTGTCCTTACATCGACTATGCGACCCATGGCATTATCACTTATGGACGGTACATGAGCAGGGAAACATCATCCACAGGTGGTACCAACACGGGAGCTTTGACTAGCTGTTTCTTGATTGTAAGGAAGGCATTACGACACTCATCATTCCATTTCATGGAGGAGTTCTTCCTTAATAAGCTTGAAGATTGGCTCACGAGGTTTCTTGTGAGTTGGGAGATAAACTTAACTTGATGAAGTTGATTCTTCCCAAAAATCCCATATTTCCTTCTCTGTCGAGGAATGGGCATTTCGGTGATGGCTTGGATTTTGGCGGGATCGACTCTATCCCTTTGTGGTGACTAGAAATCTAGCAACTTGCACGATTTAATGCACGAGGCGCATTTAAATGGATTCAACTTCAAGTTGTACTTACATGACTGTTGAACAACTTTACGAGATGGTCTATATGGTCATCCTCCTTAGGGACTTGACAATGATGTCATCCGTGTAGATCTCGATCTCTTTGTGCATTAAGTCGTGGAAAAGAGCCATCGTAGCTTCGTTGATAGGTAGCTCACGGCATTGATGAGGCCGAATGACAACCGTCTATAGCAAAAAAGTTCCCCGAGGAGTGATGAAAGCGGTCTTCTCACGATCTTCCTCGGCAACCATGATCGATGGTACCCATAAAGCAATCGACAAAAGGAGTACATATAAGTATTACATGATATTGTCGATGAGAATATGGATAAATGGCGGGAAAAGCTATCTTTCAAGCAAGCTTTATTCAAATCCACATAATCCGCATGAACTCGCACCTTCCCTCGAGTTTAGAAATGCAGGGCACGATGTTGGATATCCACTCGGGATATGTAGACACCATGATGATGCCCGACTTGAAATTGTTTCACAATTTCTTCTTTCACTTTAAACTCCATTCGGTTTTGATCGCTTTGAGTTTACCTTGGTTGGCTTAAATCCCTCTTTAATGGGAAGGCGATGAAGGACAATGTCGATGGACAAACCCACCATGTCTTCATGAGACCATGCAAACACATCCACGGAATTGGGTTAATAAGCGTAACCATGTCATTCCAGTTGGTTTGGGGTAAGAGTGCGAACGAATCTGGATTAACTTAGGGCTTTCTAAGGTTAGAGATTGAAAGAAGTGGTTTGATCGAGGTTGGGTTTAGGTTTGTCTTTGACCCATTCTTGAATTTACGGAGCACCTCAATGTCGTCTTGTATATCCATCAAAATTTGAATTCATCTCTACATCAAAGTCTGATCCTTGTGTAGGAGAGGCATCGTGTCGTCGGCAAATCTGGCACATCTAAGTTTAGAGTCACGAAACAAAATATGCTTTCACTTAGTATATATGAAATGTGTTGATCATACACAGTGTTAGCATATCTTGGCAAAATAAAGCGCTAATCTTTATGTAGAAAAAGTAGCGGTTATTATATCTGAGAGAGAAAGAGTTACTTTGTTTTACCCTCGACGACCAATGCGAGAATCTTTGTTCCAATTGGCGAGGGTAAAATCCGGGTGGACGTTGATGATGGAGGATTGTCATCATCCTCCTGTCTCGAATGATGGCCATTACGTCTGCAGGCAATCATCGTGCAGGGTGTATCTGTTGGTATGTTCATCATGAGCGATGATGCGTTATCTGGGACATCATCCGTATGACGTCTTGCTTGATTCTTCGTTCCTCTTCTTCCCTTGCGGGATTTGGAACAAAGATTTCTTTTCCTTTCACGAGTCTGCAAACTTGGGACATAACATAGCCATTACATTGGTGGCACCTTTACGGGAGGTTGTGCGGACTCGAGTTTGAAGGCGAAGATAAGCGCCACATGGTTGAAGTTGAAGGAATCTGGCGATGTTTATGAGGATTCTGTGACTAGAATTGGGCGAAATAGCCTAGCCCGGTTGTTCGACTTGCACAGTTAAGCGAATTGGGTACTTGATACCACAGCGATCTTTACCCAACCCTTGTCGGTTTATGACCCAATGACATCATTTCTTGAGTGGTGACATTACCTCGGCGAAATCTTGGGTTGAGCGATGGTGCTCCAATAGCATGGTATTGGGTGTTGCTTATTTCAAAGCATGAAAACGGCTTTGGTTCTACATCGCATTGGCATTGATGAGCGGCATCTCTCGTCTTGAGGAATCTCCGGTTCGGCGTTGGCTGTGACCGGGCTATTGTTGATAATGTATTTCAATTGTTGGTGAAGAGTGGAGGGGCGCTGACCCGATGATGTGAATCCATGGTGCGTCCCAAAGCGGGGTTGTATCCGAATCTATCTTGAGCACATGGAAGATCGTGAGAATGTGTGAGGACCAATTTAGATTAGCGGCTCAATTACTCAAATAGAATTTCTTGGGCTCCATCAAAAGCTTTGATGATAGTATGGCTACTCAAATTCGGTTGAGATTGATGTTCATCTTCACCAAGGTAGCGTATGGGCGGATATTGAGAGAGGAACCTCCATCTATTAAGACTCCGGCTACCGTATATCCGGAGGACAAAAGCCATGATATCTGACGCGACTTGCGATGGCCAGGTCCCTTGGATGGTATGTCATCATCGATGAAGGATATCACATTGTTGTTGAAAATGTGATCGACCGGTGTTGAAACTTTTACGTATCCACGATGTCGGAAGATAAACTTCTTCTAAAACCTTTAACAAGACCTTAGGTGATTCTCGGAAGTGAGGACCAAGTCCAAATTGATATTTGTTGTGGAGCTTCTTTCAAGCTTAAAACCACCGTAAACCGTTATGACCCATAGTGCGGAGGAATTTTCAATCTTCTCCATGGGTATTTTCCCCTTTGATTTGATGGTAGGTTTCATCATCCGTTGGGGAAGATCGATGGATTTTCCTTCGACCTTTGCGGCGATTGTATGTGAGTGGATCCTTCACCTTCTCCATAATTCCACGGAACCTTCTTGAAAGCTAACAATAGGATATTGTGCTCTGCGGCAAAGTTGATTGGCTCGGGGCGACCACTTTCAAAGGATTGTTTCCTCCTTGAGTTGAATTGTTGGCATTGTGAGCAATGTATTAATCCCATCGGTTTTAGTGGATATGACTACTACCACACTTTTCCACTTAGTAGGGCCTGCATTCTCACTTTTACGTAACACGTGTAAATTTATCATTGGCGCGCGGAGACACCTTGTCGATTAGATTTTGAATAAGGTGGCGGAGTGCCCGACATTCTTCTGTCTTTGTGACCCACGAGGCCCGGGAGTGATATTGACATACTCCATCGAGTTGTACCATCTGAGCGGGGGTTGATTGGAGGTAGAAGGGCGATCCTTCCTTCATTGATTAACATATGAAGGATTTCCTCCATAGGTTGGCCCAAATAGGTGAATTCCCTTTTGTTGGCGAAATCCGGCGGGCTTTAGCATTTGCTCTCTTTGTCACTTTGTCTTCCGCATTTCATTTTACGAAAGTGATGAGGGAATATTCATGACAATGGGTAGGAGGCGGCATGCTCTGGTGATTAATGGCGAGTCACTTGATCTTTGATAAGTCACCGATTCCATGATTATTCAATTTGTTTGCGAGAAGGCTTTCATCTTCCGTTCCATTGTGAATTGGAACTTGGCATAATCCATCTGTCATCACCGTCTTTGATGGTGCAGGAGGAATCACGGTGAAATTGGAACTACATCCTTTGCTCCAATTAATCATGTTGACCTCTTCTTCTTTGTGTTGAGGAAGAGGTTGTCTTGAACATGAGGCTGATCTGGTTTGGTGACCACGATCTCCCGTTGTCTATCCCGAGTCTGGATCTTGTGTTTGAGGCCCAACAATCCACGAGTATCATGTCCGGGTGCCCGGCATGATAAGCACATTTCTAGCGACATTGAAACCCGTCCATTAGGGCTTTGGTGGTGGAAGAAGATCGTAATTTTCTTACGTGTTGTCGGAAGATTAAGAATGTTCTCGAGGGTATCCCCTAAGGGTGTAAACACTCGAGGGCATTTGACTTCTCCACCTTTTGGTCTTTGGAGGGTTTGTAGGTTGTCTTTGGAAAGGGAGTGTAGTTTCTCCTTTGAATAGGCATGTTACATTGCCTTTTTGCCCTAATAGTATCGGAAACATCTTCCTCTTTCTTTTATGGACCCTACGGGGTTGTTCCCATAATTTCAGTTGGATGTGATCGTGACGACTTTGAGTGCATTAGGTCTTGAATCTTTCGACTTCAATCCCATCTCGGCCCGTCTCCCCATGTTTGACCATTTGAGAAAATGGTTTCTGCGATCTTGGCTAAAACTCTCTCATAGAAGGGGAGCCTCTTGTATGTCTATGAAAGTCGTGACCATTTCGACTCTGTCGTGGCGGGGACTAACTTGGGCGTGAGGCGTCTCCACCTCTGGGCATACTCTCTGAAAGACTTCGTTAGATTGTTTCTTGATCTTGGTAATTTGATCTGGATCGAGGAGCCATCTGAGTTTGAAAAGGCTGTATTGAGTGAGGAAAGCATGTGCTAGCTCTTCCCGACTATGGATTTTGGAGTTGTCTAATCTTGTGTACCACGAGCGGGCTTCTCGAGTTAGACTCTTTTGGAACAATTGCATTATGAGTTTTTCATCCTCTGCATAGGATCGAGTTCTCCAATAAACACTTTTAAATGTGTGTAAGGATCTCCTAACTTGTCGTATTTTTCAAAATCGGGAGTTTTAAATTTTTACGGATAATGAACACCGGAAAAATACGAGATCGACATATGAAACACTCCGTGTGTTCCAATTCCTTTGATAAGCGAAGGGTCTCTTCCATTTGGAGGACTTTCTTTTTGATGTCACCGATTATGCGGATCTCTAGTGGGATGGGCGAGCATCAAGAGTTTTGTTGGTTGTATCAAGCTGTGTGTTCGAGTATAGTAATGACACGGATTCCTCCTTGTGTGGGGGGCTCGGTATGTGCGGGTATTTTACGACCTGTGTGGTGGTGTAATTCTTTGAGTAGAAACGACCAAATCATAATTTGTTTGCTTAATCAAGTCAATTCTTTGCGGCTGGATTAAGTTCGATCTGGTCGGATAATGACATGATTATTTGTGAGCTGTTGCCTTTTGGACTTTGAGCGGGTAGTAGGTCCGATTGATTCCTATGAAAAGACTAGCATAGTTTAGTCTTTAGGGAATGTATATAATAACATGTTATGTGATGTGTCCATTTAGGAATTTTATCTGCATAACGGATGTCGATTATTTGTAGCATGTATGTGTACATTTTCTTCATATTTCTCATTATATGGAGATAGATATGGAATGAAATTACAAGTAATTGTGTTTACAAGTAATTGAAATGAGAGCATGAAGAGACTTTCCTCAGTTTTGGGTTTATCGGTGACCTATCTTAGGTTACTCTCGCGGCTTTTTGGCATGAAGGTTCCCAAATCATCATGATCTACTAGGCATGAAGTTAATCCGGTCTTTCAAGCTGGGCGAATTTGGGTGGTGCCTTTCTTGAGCCTCGGAGAATTAGTCTTCTCACGAGTCCGATAATCAAACATTGTGGGATAGCCTCTGGTGGAGGACCACACAACATACATTCACATACATCGCGTCTCACGCATGAAAATGATGACATGTGCGAAGCACTAATATCCTGAAGCGAGATATGGTGCGAAGCACTAATATCCTAGCGATTATGAGTGCGAAGCACTAGCATCCTGGCGATTATGGTGCTAAGCACTAACATCCTGGCGATTATGGTGCGAAGCACTAGCATCCTAAGTAGTTATGGTGTGAAGCACTAAGTCTGATAAGGAAATGCATTACGTACACATTTATCAAATGTAAATGCAACATCCACACACAAGCGGATAATAGTTTTGAAAAAGATTGTAATAGCGGCTTAAGTCCTCTTCTTTGGAGTCCCCAGTGAGTCACCACACTTTATCGGCGTCGGGATTTTTGGATGTCCCTTTCGTTACTTGTTCTTTGGTGTTCTCATTTTAAGTGAGATTTGTTTGAAAAAACAAGTGAAAAAGGTCAAACATGTATAATGTCGATGATGGACTATTAAGAGTCATGATTGGTTTTTAAATGGTTGTACCAACCTGACCAAGAAAAGGTTTGCACATTGACCCGATGATGTGACAACGCTATAAGCGAATTCGGTGAAACCAAGAGATTCGTTAAGGTCAGGGGACTTGGTTATGCGAGGGAAGGTGTTAGGCACCCCAGACATCAAATGTTACCACGGTGGCCGCCTCTTTTAAGAAACTATTATCTGAGTGTGTGTGTGTGTGTGGGGTCGATGTGCTTTGTTATATGGAAGTTGTGCGAGGCCTCGTTCGAACCTATATACCTGAGGTTTGAATTTATGTAAAAATTGATTTTAGCAAGATATGGCGGTGATGTTTTATAAAGAGGTTTTCAAACCACGATGCTCGATAGGAATTGAGACCTTTTACACTCCCATTTTATTAAGTGATCGGCTTGATTGATTTTATTTGGCGGATCTGAGGCATCCGTGCAAAAATAATATACAAAAATAATCTTGACTTCCTCGTGGGTATGGTAACCATCGAGGAAATTCGGAACCTGTGAGAATAATTTACAAAACAACATAGTTTGAAAATGTCCATCACGAGGAACAGAATCTAGATTGATGGGATGAATCTGTGATCACATGATTCTAAGCGCACAAAATCTTGCAATTTGTATGAAAGCGATAAGCGGTATATATATATAAAAAGTTGTAAATATATATATCTGAGACATGATCACCAACCACGAAGCACCTCCATGGGGATCGAAAAATGTAAATAAAAGCATGTAAAAAGCTATCAAGCGCCCACGAAGAAAACTCGAGTGCGGGCAAATGTAAATAAATATATATATATATATATATATATATATATAAATATATATATATATATATATATATATATATATATATATATATCATATATAAAATATATATATATATATATATATATATATGTAAAAATCGAGGCTCATCGAATATAGTTTAGACCACGATTCATATATATATATATATATATATATATATATAAAAGCGAATAAATGCAGGGATATAAAATCTAGGCTCATCGAGCAGTCAAACCACAGTTCATATATATAATATATATATATATATATATATATATATATATATATAAAAGTACAGGCTCATCGAACAAAAGTTAAACGACCCATATATATATATATATATATATATATATATATATATAAAGCGATAAATAATATATACGGAATAAAATACAGGCTCATCGAACAAAGTCAAACCCACAGTTCATATATATATATATATATATATATATATATATATATATATAAAAGCGAATAAGCGCTCGAGGGCCAAAATCTGAAGCTCGATCGAGGCATAACTTTCGATAATGTTAGTCGATATATATATAAATATATATATATATATATATATATATATATATATATATATATAAAGCGAAACCACGAGATAGAAGTCAGGGAAAAAGCAAAAACAACCACGACTCTCAGCGTGTAGAAGGGTGTGTGCAAAGATGAAGAAAGACTCTAAAGTGTGTGTGAGAAGGCTTACGGTGGTGATAAAGAAGGCTTCTATATCTTTAGAGTGGGTAAACTCTTGGCTTTTATGGGTAAAAAAGAGGCTATATATGAGCTCACGGTGTTTAAAGGTGAAAATACATTGTATGGGCGCGTGAGTCTGGGCGAATTGTGTGCGAGAGTTTCCCGTCTTTTCTCTTAAAAATCAGCACCCCAAGCCCTCTATTTATAGGCATATTAGCCCTTGGTGTACTTGCTTGTGGCCCTTGAGTGTACGGAAGTAACTTGGGTTGGCGGTTTTTAGTCGAGTCGTCTCGAAATCGTGCACTCGAGTCTTTGTAATGTCCACTCGAACTTTTAGAAGCGCAATCAAGACATCCGTTTGAGGTATCTGAGACCCTATTTGGACCGCCGTTGTCGAGAGTTATCTGATGGCATGGGATTAGAGTTTGTTAGAAGTCGTTGAAGATGGGGCGATGCCCTCCGGTCTTGACTTGACTTTCATCAGTTACCCTTACTGATAGTCACTTTCGGGATTGGTTAGTCTTGTGGGACATTGTTGCGTAGAGGCGTGGCGTGGCATCGTGTTGATGTTGCCCCTCCGGGGGTGTTATCATAATTGTTGAAGGTCCTCGTTATCACCTTTGAGGTTTGGGCTGTCTTCCAATTGTTGAAGGTCTTCGGGTCACATTTGAGTGTGTATGTGTCTTCATTTATTCTTAGGGTTGAGATTCTCGAATCTGAGATTGTGGTTGCATTTGAAATAAGTATTTTTTGAGGTTATCGTAGATATTGCATTCCTTGGGGCTATCACAAAGGTTGGTGGCTATTCCCATGGTTGGGGTGAGGCCCGGATACCTCGGGGTCATCTCAAGAGATTAATCGGTCTTCTCGGTTGTGAGTTACGTATTGTGTCTGCGGCCTCGGGGTTATCTCAGGGGTTGGATTTAGTTACTCTCGATTGCGATCCGGGGTTTGATCTTTGAACTTAGGTAGTATCGAGTACGGGCTTGGATTGTCTTTTGGGGTTCCCTCTTAAAAAGCGAATCATCCTCTGCAATGTTAATAACGATGAAGTCTGAAATTTTAGAGTGTCTACATCCATCCTCAGCCAGATGGTCGAATGCTCCCTGAATATAGGAATCCATGTAATGGTACTCGTCGTCGATAACTCAATTTGCATCACGAGTGGTGAATCCCTCATTCTGAGGACCTCGGCAAAATAGAATGGTGCCATCGTCATCCTCGTGGATAGGTATCTAAACCTAACACACTCACGGGGCCTGAAACATGGGAGCCTCTCATGGGCCCCAAAGCGCCTTGACCTGAATGGCAAAACATCTGCTATTAGTAAACACTCTTAACCTATGAATGGGAAAAGACAAGAAAATACTCACCGGCGTGAAATGGGTAAAATCATAAAAGTCGAGCCTCGGTCGAACCATGTGGCGCATGCACGCATGCCCAGAGGAAATAAGCGAAGGTATAGAAACCCAATCATACTCTCCGATACGATTACATCACGTGTGGAGGTGATCAAAGCAAAGGATATCATAGAAGAGTTATACGCTGTGAAGTAGCCTCGAATGATCATCGAGAACAATCGTCATGAGCAGCGATCCTTGATCCTGACATCGCCGAGCATGGGCTCACTCAAAAGCCCACTCATAGCATCTACGCTCAAAGGACTGAGCAGACGATCCACGCCTTTGGCGCCTCATGGGAACTTCTAATAAGGATCGGACGGCAGTAGGGGTGATATTCGCCATACAAGGCACTGGCTCCCTTCCAAACTCCATACTTGTGATAAATCGCCAGTCCATAGGCATCATCATCACCTCGTAATCCAGTAGATGAAACCATTGCTCAGACAATGCCCTGAGGTAACCCTAGGGACAACGACGGGGAAGGATGGAGAAGAATGCCCCAAATTCCCACTCATGCACTATCGCTCTATAGTCAGGATGAAGCGCCTGGTACATGGAGTGAATGCTAAACCAGTTCCCTCGAGGCTGTGTAAAACTAGGAACCTGCATGAAATGCAAATCAACATCAGAACCCTTTAATCCTCATCAATAGGAAAGAAGGAATATCAAATTCTAACGCCATACCTCGTTAGCATGCAAGTACATCGATGGATGTCTGTTCAAATCACCCAGCAACTCTGGGTTTGCCACCTGAATGCTCGGAAGCTCCCTATGAGGGACATATACAGCAGAAAAGGGATCCTCCATCGGAATATCCACCTCCTCATCCTCAACGTCTGGCACATCTACCCGGATAGGACGAATCACGGCCTCCACCAACCGATGAAATTTGTCGTGAGCGGGGATGAGGCACTTGGAAGCCCTCCGTAAATGCGCCGAGAGTGGTCCTATAGGGCCTTTCGGTGATTTGGGTCCATAATATCTGGACAACAAGTTTCCAAATCACCTTAGAAAGGGTGTGGTATTTCCTTACCTGGAGCTTTTTAAATGCATTTATGACTATATGCATGCATGCATTTACTTTAACATATAATAGAGTTAAAATGCATGACTACCCAATGCCTACATTTGGAAAATTTTTTCCATAGTCCCCTTTCAAAATAGGACTATCCATGTGCACATAGACATGTCTGAGGTGGCCATTCGATGCTTACACGCCCCAAAAGTTATATACATAATATATGCATTAAAAATTAAAATCATCATGCATAAGACCAACCTGAATGCTAGGACTACTTTGCCTTCCTACCTTTTTCCTCATTGGACCTCAAATAGGACAAAAAAATAGCAGAAAAAGGTGCCAATTTGACTGTCTTAAAAGTCAAATTTTTTCACATCATTATGTTCAGCATGGTTTAATACTAACATTTACTATGTTGAATATTTTTTATCAAGTCATTTATGCATACATAATCATTACTATGTGTTTAGATGCATTTCGTGCGATAACTCACAATCTAACGGATAGAAATTGGAAAAAATACATGCATACATTACCAAGATAGTGTAGAACACTTATGCGGTGTGAAATTTGCGAAAGCGACCGAACTTCGATGATCTGAAGATGGCTCACGATTTTCTCTATGCGAAGCAAGTTGAAAGTGAATTGTGAAGACTAACCTGCAGGATTTACGATCTACGATTGGCGCAGAGCTCACTCAGTAGCTTTCTGACGGGTGCACATGTGGCACCCCTATGTGGGTCCCACCCTCTGGCTCGGTCGATTCGAGCTCTGAAGGAGTTTTTCTGAGACTAGGAAGCTCAAATCAAGAATAAAAATGCCACGCGATTGAGCAAAACAGCATACATTCCTGGTCTTCTCAGATATAACTTTGAGTCTATACATCACTCATTGGTAGTCACCTGAACACAAGGTATACCCTGCAGGTGATGACCTCATTTTGCTAGAAATCACATCCGCGATACCTCGTCTGCAGTCCGATCCGCCAACTCCAATCGTTACCTAAATGAGTCCCCAACCAGAAATTCTGACGTATGTCCCCGACGGGGCTTACAACGTAAATCCCCGGTGGCGGTTACAACACGTTCATCCATTGACATGTCTATCAATGAAGGTCAAGAAGCCTTGTCGTTATTTCAGCCGATGGGAAGTAAACCCATCGAAGCATTGGCGATTACATAGTTAAATGCGTACTCATGAGTCCCGATGGATCCCAAAGCGGAGATTCTGCGTATATCCACGGTGGGGGTTACATCACGTTCAGCCGTTGACAGACATATCAATGAAAGTCAAGCAACCTTGACGTCATTTCAGCCGATAGCGATTAAACCTATCAGAGCTCTAGAGCTATTCGAGGTTTTCATACCCAACTGCTTGTATTCCCCAGTGGATCCCCGGCGGGGGTCACAACGCAATGCTCCGTTGATATACACAACAGTGAGAGTCAAGCAACCTTGACAATCTACTCACAGAGTCTCAGTCGTTGATTCACGGGTCAGTGAAGGTCAAGCAGCCTTGACAGTATATCCCACAGGATTTCTCAGCTGTTGATTCACATGTCGGTGAAGTACACGTTAATGAAGGTCAGGCATCCCTGACAGCATATGTTGTTAGTAGTAAATCCAACGGAATCATGACATGTCCTGGCGATACCAACCAGGAGAGGTCAATGTTATCAAGGAGGATAGATGATGGAATATGTTATACACATCCTCAAACATACCAAGCTTTCTCCCCACAGATCTCTTACACATAAGAGGTACATCTTCAGGATCAAGTCGTTATCAAGAACGCAGGAATTTGGTGATAACTCCAACATCAACATCCTAACAGATTCGGCTTACACATCGAATCTGGTCAACATCAACATCCTAATAGAGGGCTTGGGCAGCCCATTTTGTAAGAGAAAAAAAGCGAGGAAGCCCTGCCCAATATGCTCTGCACTCACCCCATGCAGTGTACTTTCCCTTCTAAACACACAGAGAGCTCATATATAGCCCTTTTGTACCTACAAAAGTCAAGGTGTTTACCCACTCTAAAGATATAGAAGTCTTCTTTAGCGATCACTATAAGCCTTCTCACACACTTTAGAGTCTTTCTCTTCGACTTTGCACACACCCTTCTACGTTGAGAGTCGTGTTGCTTGCTTTTGCCCAGACTTGATCCAGTGGTTTCATTTCATCATATATATATATATATATTTACATATATATTGACTAACATTATCGAGTTATGCCTCGATTGAGCCTGAACTTGATGCAGGCGCTTATTTGCTTTAATATATATATATATATATATATATATATATATATATATATTAGCTACATTTATATATATTAACTTTGTTCGATGAGCCTGAGCCTAGACTTGGTATATATATATATATATATATATATATATATACTTATAATTACTTTGTTCGATGAGCCTGAACTTGATGCAGTGCGTTTACTCGCTTTTATATATATATGAACTGTGGTCGGACTCTGTTCGATGAGCCTGGATTTTACATCCGGTGCGTTTACTTTGCTTATATATATATATATACTTATATATATGAACTATGGTCGAACTCTGTTCGATGAGCCTGGATTTTACATCCGGTGTGTTTATTCGCTTATATATATATATATATATATATATATATATATATATATATGATGTGGTGAACTACATTCGATGAGCCTAGATTTTACATCCGATGCGTTTATTGCTTATATATATATATATATATATTTCGTCCCACACAGTTTACTTACGTGGTGGTTGATAAACTTTACGACTTTCTTTTACGTTTCATCATGCAGGTTTACTTACGTGCAGTTGATTGCTTTGTAAAGCTTTATTTATATTTTGTCCCACTTAGAGTTTCCTTCGTGGTGGTTGACCGTATTTACAGCTTTATTTATTTTTCGTACCTCTTGGAGTTTCCTCCGTGGCGGTTGATAGCTTTTGACAACTTTATTTACATTTCTGATCCCCCATGGAGGTGCTTCGTGGTTGGTGATCCTGTGTGTATATATATATTTACATCTTTTATATATATATCTGCTTACTATTTTCATACAAATTGCGGTATCTTGTGCGTCTAGGAATCATGTGATCACAGATTGATCTATTGGATCTAGATTCGATTCATGATGGACATTTTTAGTATGTGGCGACTTGTAAATTATTACATGGTGTGCGAATTTCCTTAGATGATTTCCATACCCACGAGGAAATCGACATTATTTTGTACATTATTTTCATACGGATGCCACGCATTCGTAAAATAAAATCAACCAAGCCGAACACTTAATAAAATGGGAGTGTAAAAGGTCTCAATTACTATTGAGCATCATGGTTTGAAAAACCTTTTATAAAACATCATTGCTATATTTTTGCTAAAAGCGAATTTTACATAAATTCAAACCATGTGTATATAGGTTCGAACGAGGCCTCACACTACTTCCAAATAACGATTACATTGACCCACACACACACACATTAGGATAATAGTTTCTTGAAAAGAGTACGGTCACCGTGTGTAACACGGATGTCTCGAAGTGCCTAACACCTTCCCCACATAACCAAGTCCCCGGACCCTAATGAATCTTGGTTTCACCCAGGCAGGTTTAGCAAATGTCACATTCTTTGGGTCAATGTGCAAACCTTTTCTCGGTTGTGTTGGTACAACCATTTAAAAAACCAACTGGGGACTCTTAATAGTCCATCGTCGACATTATACATGTCGGAACTTTTTCACTTATTTTTTCAAACAAATCTCACCTAAAATGAGAACACCAAAGAACAAGTAACAAAAAGGGACATCCAGAAATCCCGATGTTGACAGAAACAATTGGACCTATTACCCGTTCAAAGTCCAAAAAGGCCACTAGCCAACAACCAATTATGTCTTCGTCTGACCAGACTAATCTTAATCCAGTCTCTCGCGAAGAATTTGACGAATTAAGTAAACAAAACACAGATTTGGCAGTTCTTCTTAAAGAACTACACTAATCTACTTAGGGTACAAGGATGCCCATACATGCTGAATCCTCTGCATAAGGAGGAACCCAAGGTCCAGATAAAGCCATTCCAGTACCTGAGCTTCAGTTGGATCCAGCCAACAAAATTCATGATACCACCTATCTCAAAGAATATCTAGACACCGGTGATATCAGAAAGAAAGTCCTTCGGATGGAAGAGACCATCCGTTTTATTAAAGGATTTGGAGCACATGTGAGTGTTTCATATGCTAACCTTTGTATATTCCCTGGTGTGAATTATTTAGAAAAGTTCAAAGACTCCTGACTTTGAAAAGTATGATGGGTTAGGAGATCCTTATACACATTTGAAATTATTTATTAGAGAACTCAGATCTTATGTCGAGGATGAGAAGCTTAAAATACATCTATTCCAGAAAAGTCTGACTGGAGAAGCTCGATCGTGGTATACCAGATTAAACAATTCAAAGATCCATAGTTGGGAGGAGCTAGCTCATGCCTTCCTCAATCAGTATAGCTTCCAGTCTCAAATGGCCCCTGACCGGTACCAAATTATTAAAGTTAGGAAATAAACCAATGAATCTTGTAGAGAATATGCTCAAAGGTGGAGGCACCTTGCTTCTCAAGTTGTTCCCTCTACGAATGAGTCACAAATGGTGATGACCTTTATAGACATATAAGAAGCTCCTTTATATGAGAGAGTAGCAAACCATTCTCTAAAATGATTAAACATGGGGAGATAGTTGAGATGGGATTGAAATCATGAAAGATTCAAGATCTATCTGCCCTTAAAGTTGTTGCTGAGCACATCCAGTCCAGATATTATGGAAACAACCCCCAGAGGGTCCATAAATAGAAAGAGAAGGATGTTTCCTTGATACTACAAGGTCAAAAAGGCAGTCTGAATATGCCTATCCAAAAGAGAAATTACACTCCCTTTCAAGCACTGTCTTCAAACCCTCCATTGCCTAAGGGTGGAGAAGTCAAATGCCCTCGAGTGTTCACACCCTTAGGGGACTCACTCAAGAACGTTCTCAATCTTCTGACCACTTAGAAGAAAATTACGCATCTTCTTCCACTAGCCAACCCAAATGGGAGAGGTTTCAATGCTACTCAGAAGTGTGCTTATCATGTCAGGGCTCCAGGACATGATACTCAGGATTATTGGGCCTTGAAACACAATATCCATGATTTAATAGACAGCGATAAGATCGTGGTCACCAAACCCAATCAACCCCATGTGCAAGACAACCTTCTTCTTCAACACAAAGAAGAGGAGGTCAATATGATTAATTGGAGCAGTGGACAGAGTTCCAATTTTAAGGGTGGATCTTCCCAGACCAACACGGATGATGTTGACCCTGTTTTTCTTCAACCACCTTGTTGTCATAAATTTTATCATCCGAGATAGCTGAATTTTCTGCATCTTTCCCATCCAAATGTTTTCCACTTCTCAAGGTGATTGCCTGACACTGTTCATGATTTCCCTTTGGATTTCTTTCGGTGTCACTCGATAGAGTCCCTTGTCGTCTGTTGTTCAATGCTAAGGCAATTTATCCCATCTGATTTTCTAAATTCTTGATGGCCATTGCTTGGTTTTTCATCACTACCTTCATTACTTGTTATATACTTTGACAACAACTCCTCTCTTGACGTTGACTTGGTTGTTGTTGATTCTTAAATCTAGGGGATATGATGGTCATGGAGCTTGTTGATTTTGATTATTGTTCCATGACAAATTTGGATGATTCATATTCCCCTGATTATATGAATTCTAGTATATATTCTGAGGAATTATGTTGTAGCTACTCATGAATTATCTTGACTACGGGTTGATTACACATTGATTAAATGAATGTTCACCCGTATAACTCACAAATAATTCCAACTTGCTATATACATCCCCCACGACCAAACGTCGAACTTCTTAGAGAGTGCTGAAATATGTGATGTTATTGTCGTCACTCCATCTACCTCTAAAACTCCATCAACTGTAGGTTGTGTCATTCTTGTCGTGGGCCACTGATAGTTGTTAACAGCCATCGTCTCTATAAACTGATATGCCTCCTCATAGTTCTTTGCCATAAAAGCTCCTCCCGACGCTACATCGATACGGGTCTTGAGATTCCCATGTAGTCCATTGTAAAATGTATTCATCTGCAACCACTAAGGTAATCTGTGATGTGGGCATTTTCTATGAAATTCTTTGTATCTCTTTCATGCCTCATACAATGACTCCCCATGTTGCTGATCAAACATGGTAATCTCGTTCCTCATCTTTGCATTTTTCGCTGGTGGGAAGAATTTTGCAAAAAATTTATGAGCCAGGTCATCCCATGTCGTTATTGAACCCACTGGTAGATAGTGTAACCAACTCTTCGCCTTGTCCCACAAAGTGAATGGGAATAAGAGAAGTCTAACTGCTTCATCCGACACCCCATTGTACTAGAAAGTGTCGCAAATTTCCAGAAAACTGATCAGATGCTCGTTACGATCGTCATTTGCGAGCCCCCCCAAACTGAACTAAATTTTGGATCATGTTGGGAGAGTGCATATTTTGATTTGATGTTTAAATATAAATGCTCATGACTATATATAAAGTCCTTAGAGAAATACGTGTACAAGGACTTAGTGATATATCAAATTTGTTAGGTTAATCTACATCTTGAAGTGATATAGATAGATTGTAGTGTATCAAGCTGATCAAGATTACAGAAGCCAAGGCAGAAATGTAGAACATAGAGGATTGTAGTGTGCCTGCCTTGAAGGACCTCTTCGGAAATCGTAGAGTGGCCCCAACGTTTGTAGCATCCCCAAATCTGGGTACTATTTTTCCTCGAATCTGGTATACTAATTCTATAATTATTGCGGAAGATATAAACATAAATTGTTTATACATTAAACTTTTACACATCATTTCCAATGTCTACAACCTTAACTTAATACATACATTCAATATCTTAAATGTTTACAATACTATTTTCATCAGAAGATTTAATAAATCTAACTGCACTATAATTTAGTCTTGCACTTTGCCTTTACTTCTGTCTTTATACGAGCTTTCCTCTAAATCTGAAATTTTTATCATGATATAGCAAGGGTGAGCAACAAATTTGTCCAGCAAGTTTAAATTTATTTGAGGATATATCATGATTGAAAGAATTGAACATTAAGCTAGCTAACTTTCAACAATATAAACATTGTGAAAGATCATGAACAAATTTTCTTAGCTGAACGACCAAGTCAATAAAAATGAAAGGTCAAGCATAGACATGAACAAATTAACTGAACCAAATGGTAATGAAGGTGATCAGCCTTTCATACCTGATTAACATTTACAACATGCACAACGTGCGAATCAATAATCAGTATAGACGTGAATAATCAACAACAACTATTCACTAACATGCTTTGAACATACAACTCAAGTTTGAGTTAGAAAACTTACTGCATGCACTGATTCTTAGCTAAGCAATCTAATGTAATCTGTTATGAAAGACCTATCAATTATAAGATTGATCTTTTAATTAGTATAACATACATGCTAACTCATAATATTATTACTTTATCCATAAATTATCTAACACTTAATCAAATATTAGATAACATCTTAACACATCAGTTTTATTATCATCCTTTGATAATTCTTTAATCACTATATCATATACATTATGATTTAACACTTTAATAAGTCAAATACCAAACCAGCAACCTAGATTTCAAATCCAGCAAGTTGGATTCCAAATCCAGTAACCTAGATGATCAATCCCATAAACCCAACTGCAATCCAGCAAACTGGATTCCATATCCAGCAACTAGATTGCAATCCAGCAAGCTAGATCCACCAATTCATCAATCCATGACAAAGTTGATTCTAAATCCTTCAATTCAGTAAGCTTCTTTTCAATCCAGCAAGCTGGATTCATCACATTTTCTAATCCAGCAAGCTGGATTCCATATCCTTTTTACGAAAATACCAAATCAGTTTATTATTTTTCTATCCTTTGACCAAACACATATACATAAATTTCATACACAAAAAGTATTTTTCCAAAATTTTCTAACTGCTTTTGGTATTTTTCAAAAATCACTTTTAGTTAATTCCTTAAGAAATTAGCTACCTCGTGATTAACTCTAGAATTTCCCATCTCTTGACACAATCATATACGTGTTAACGTGACACTCCAGTTTAAATTTCGTGGCTATCAGAGTTATAGAACTCCGGTTATAGCGATTTTTGTCCAAAAATCACAAAAAATTAAATTGTCATAACTTGGTCATTTTAAGTCGGAATTAGATCATTTTTGGACAGGAGTTACTTAATACCATATATTTTTATTTCCCAAAAGGTCAGAATTTTTCTCACAAATTAAGTGTCCGAAACTACCATTTTAAAATTTTGGGCAGAAGCTAAATTGTCGTTTTGCAGTTTTTCGTGCTTTACTAAAAATATTCCATACGGAAATCTACAACTCCTTTTTTCGTGATTCCACTTGGAGATGTTAGATAACTTATAGATCTAACTCTAGGACTAGACCACGGTCAAAAATTCGAAATATAATAGGAGATATGGTCGTTTGAATTTCGTGTTTTGTTTTCACCAAAAACTGATTTTTAACTCTTGATGTCTTCTAAGAAAACTTTCATGTTTTCATATAATAACCAACATAACTCATCATAACATTTACTAATACCTCATATACCCATGATTCTACCATAATACATGATCTATTTCATCAAACAATCATCAAACACAAGATTTAACACAATCGGGGCTAAGAAAAATTAGGATTTTCTACATTTGAAAAACCTAGTTTCTATTTCATACTTTCGATCTAACATTTAACACACAAGATGGATAGATCCACACATAACATACTCTAGATCATATAAATCTAGAGTTTTGAAGATCAAGAACATAACTCTATGTTTTGATTAAAATAATTAAGAATAACTAGATAAATGTAGTTTAATACCTTGATATCTTGCTAGCCTTTCTTAATCTTTCAAAGTAGATGATCTTGCTTAGCTTGAAGATCAAAACCTTCTCTCCTTCTGTTCTTGGAGCTGCCGAAAATGCTAGCTCTCTCTCTTTCTTTCTTAGCTTATGTTAGATAATGAAAAGAAAAAAAAAGACTTAGACTTTTTATTTGTTGGAAAAGTAAGTATGGATATATTTGGTATATCTATCCCTAATCTAACAACATCTCTAGCTCTTCTCTCTCCCACTCAATTACCAAGTGGTTACTTGCAAGCTTTGGCCAAAGTGTTGGTGAAATAAAGAGATGACACATGGAATGAGTTGGTCACCAACTAAAGTAGACAATCATCACATTCATCTCCCTTTCTCTCCTTCTCCTCTTATCCAGCCATGTGGCCTTAGTTTGTCCCAATTTTTGGTTTTCCTTTATACTTTATTTGATTTGCTAAATGTCCAACAAGTCATCTCCTACTTGGGCTAAAAATTGGGCAATCCAACATTTCATTTGGGCTTCCAAATTAAAAATGTTTGGGCTACAACAACTAACATCTTCCAACACTTCTTATTTTACCATTCCCTAATTATTTAATTAGGGTTCTCATTTCCTCCATTATAACATAAATCCTTACTCATGCACATTTATTTCTTTAACCCAATTAGACTTTCTATAATTAGGTTATAAAATTAATTAGTTGAGATATATAAAATAAATCTCTTAAAATTAATATATATATTTTATATACTAACATTCTCCCATATTATAACCTCTTAGGTTATTTAATTATCACACCTAATACATATATATTAGGTTACATAACTTAATTCTTAATTCACTTACTCACATATTCATACAAAATAATTTAATAAATTGAGACATGGTCCACAATTCTTAGATTAGGTCACTAGTATATAGTTAAAATACTAGAATCACTTACACATAATCTTATGATCTCATACACTAAACATATACCTCATTATCAAACTATCACTTATAGTCTATCAAATCATTCAAATTCTTCTCCAAAAATTTTGAAATCCTTAAAATTCCTTTACAGAAACGTCAAATTCATACACTTATTTTATGCCTAGGTTTATTATTTAACCTTTATTCAATCTTTTAAGATTTTATAAAATTGTCCAAATTTTCGAGTTGTCACATTCACCCCTTCTTCTAAGAATTTCGTCTTCAAAATTACAGTCCACTAATCACCACTCCTTTTATTCAGTAAAACTAGGTTTTCAAATTAACCTTTACTTAATTCCATGCTCAATTTAATAAGTACATCTTTCTTCCTACTATGAGGAGCTCTACTACAATCACATTCTTCCATGACTTTAGTCTAAGGAGTTAAAACTTTTCAAATCATGCTGAGGGGTCATATAGACCATGAACACGTAGTTTTAAGGATATTTATATCGCAAAACAGTAAATTACTAGGTAAGTTTACAATCACAAAGAAGGTAAACTACCGTTGCTAGTACTTTAGGTGATTAGCCTATCGTACGCGTACGTCATGCATAACGTATTAATCATGTTTAGCGAATATTTACGCTACTAGATTGGATTATTTTATCCAAACAACATAGTTCACATCAGTCTTATCATAGGATTTCGCACCAAAATAATTTGGTTCGGGAAAATTTTCAAAGATAATTTGAATTTTCACAACCATTTGTCTAGCTGAATCAAATAGCTTAGACGCATATCAAATAATTCGAATTTCAATCGAAACATTGCTAGCCACATTCAGTTGGCAATAAATTACCTTTAAAATTCTTAAAAATCATTTTATGACGTCATGATACCGCACTGTATTTACAGTCCATTTGAGGATTTCGTCATTTTGTGACTTTGTCATACTACATCATTCCATAGTGGCTTGACGATCTTTAGATCGCATCCGACACTAAGTAATTATGCATTGATAACTCCATCATTTTTATCATTCTGCATCAGGTTCCATGATACATTGATGATATATAAAATACATTTTAATAATTCAAATCATTTTTGTCTAGCCGAATCAATTAGCATAGACTCTTCTTTAAACCATTCAAAAACCTTTGAAAATCATCTTTAGTGTCATCATGCCACAACAAGTAACGACGTGTTAGTGGCCCGAAGTCCACACCTACACACTTGTCACCATGTGTTGAGGATAACAAAAATTCATTTTATTTCGAAAGGCACATCAGTGCGAATTTAGCTTGATGTCAAAAACTTCGAAGTCTAGCATAGCTAGAAGATTTGGAATACTTATGCTTCCACCATCAACTTCAATTTCTCTACTGATCCATTTCTTAATAAGTCTATCTATTTCTATCATCTTCAATTCTCCATTCACAACTTTCCCATACCCAGTTCATCAAGCTTACCACAATCATATGAGTTTAAGAACTTGTCCTAGTCAGACTTTTGGCGTCCATTCGCTGAGGGGTTCATAAACATTTCATATAATTATGAGTCACGAACGTACCATAAGTATGAGTTTTAAGAACTCAAACTTAACCTTATATTCTCTACCTATTGGTTGTATACATGAGAAAAGAATCACCTTATCCACATGTATATAACAAATAGCACGACACCATGTTCCAATGATTATCAATGTAAGAAACTAAGTGGTTGTCAAACCAAACTCGACCACTAATCAATATAGGAAGCTAAGCGGACAATTCCCCTTACATCAAAGAATTGGTCAACCTAACCACTATATCGACCAAGAAGCTAAGTGATTCTAAAACCAAGTACAAATTCCCCGCCCATACAAGGAATCATACAACTCAGCTGGTGATATGAGTCCTCAGTTGAAATCCCACATAATCCTAGTTCTATACTTTCTCTATAAGAATTTCATTTAATCCATATTTACAATTCATAACTCTTTCATGAGTTTTCATAGTACAATTTCATAGTACACAACTGTTGTCGTACAACAATTACATTATAAAGTTTTCAATCATTTGATTGATCCTTCTCCTCTTATGACCTTATCGAGATCACGTTGTGATCTCGTATTATCTTAATATTATGATCGTTTTTTTTTTTCGATCCTCTTTTCCTTTAATCATATAATATTATGATTTTACACTTTTCATCTTATAGACTTTGTCTATTTATTACCACTTTTCATTTTTATTACAGGAGTCAGGTAACTCCGGATTCTTATCTTTATATCTCTTGAAGATTCTTCTTTGAATCTTATTTATCTTTCTCTTTACTTTAATGATGAATTTCCTAAATTCATAATGTAATCTCTTAAACTCGATCTGAGTTTATTTCTTATCATCATCTCACGGTTATAGCCTAAGGTATACCTACCTAAGGTTTATAACCTACAGCTTTGATACCACCTGTAGCATCCCCAAATACGGGTACTATTTTTCCATGAATCTAGTATACTATTTCTAAAATTATTGCGGAAGATATAAACATAAATTGTTTATACATTAAACTTTTACACATCATTCCCAAGGTTTACAACCTTAACTTAATACATACATTCAATATCTTAAATGTTTACAATACTATTTTCTTCAGAAGATTTAATAAATCTAACTGCACCATAATTTAGTCTTACACTTTGCCTTTACTTCTATCTTTACAAGAGCTTTCGTCTAAATCTGAAAATTTTATCATGATATAGCAAGGGTGAGCAACAAATTTACCCAGCAAGTTTAAATTTATTTGAGGATATATCATGATTGAAAGAATTGAACAATAAGCTAGCTAACTTTCAACAATATAAACATTGTGAAAGAACATGAACAAATTTTCTTAGCTGAACGACCAAGTCAATAAAAATGAATTGTTAAGCATAGACATGAACAAATTAACTGAACCAAATGGTAATGAAGGTGATCAGCCTATCATACCTGATTAACATTTACAACATGCACAACGTGCAAATCAATAATCAGTATAGACGTGAATAATCAACAACAACAATTCACTAACATGCTTTGAACATACAACTCAAGTTTGAGTTAGAGAAAACTTGTCTGCACCGCTGATTATCGCTAAGCAATCTAATGCAATCTCTTATGAAAGACCTATCAATTATAAGATTGATCTTTTAATTAGCATAACATACATGTTAACTCATAATATTATTACTTTATCAATAAATTATCTAACACTTAATCAAATATTAGATAACATCTTAACACATCAGTTTTATTATCATCCTTTGATAATTCTTTAATCACTATATCATATACATTATGATTTAACACTTTAATAAGTCAAATACCAAACCAGCAACCTAGATTTCAAATCCAGCAAGTTGGATTCCAAATCCAGTAACCTAGATGATCAATCCCATAAACCCAACTGCAATCCAGCAAACTGGATTCCATATCCAGCAACTAGATTGCAATCCAGCAAGCTAGATCCACCAATTCATCAATCCAGCAAGCTGGATTCTAAATCCTTCAATTCAGTAAGCTTCTTTTCAATCCAGCAAGCTGGATTCATCAGATTTTCTAATCTAGCAAGCTGGATTCCATATCCTTTTTACGAAAATACCAAATCAGTTATTATTTTTCTATCCTTTGACCAAACACATATACATAAATTTCATACACAAAAAGTATTTTTCCAAAATTTTCCAACTTCTTTTGGTATTTTTCAAAAATCACTTTTAGTTAATTCCTTAAGAAATTAGCTACCCTGTGCTTAACTCCAGAATTTTCCATCTCTTAACACAATCATATACGTGTTAACGTGGCACTCCAGTTTAAATTTCGTGGCCATCAGAGTTATAGAACTCCAGTTATAGCGATTTTTTTTCGAAAATCACAAATATTGAAATGGTCATAACTTCGTCATTTTAACTCGGAATTAGCTCATTTTTTGGACAGGAGGTACTTAATACCATATATTTTCATTTCTTAAAAGGCCGAATTTTTCTCACAAATTAAGTGTCCGAAACTGCCATTTTAAAATTTTGGGCAGAAGCTAAATTGTCATTTTGCAGTTTTTCGTGCTTTACTAAAAATATTCCATACAGAAATCTACAATTCCTTTTTCAGTGATTCCACTTGGATAAGTTAGATAACTTATAGATTTAACTCAAGGACTTGACCACACTCAAAAATTCAAAATATAATAGGAGATATGGTTGTTTGAATTTCGTGTTTTGTTTTCACCAAAAAACAGATTTTTAACTCTTGATGTCTTCTAAGAAAAATTTCATGTTTTCACATAATAACGAACATAACTCATCATAACATTTACTAATACCTCATATACCCATGATTCTACCATAATACATGATCTATTTCATCAAACAATCATCAAACACAAGATTTAACACAATCGGGGCTAAGAAAAATTAGGATTTTCTACATTTGAAAAACCTAGTTTCTATTTCATACTTTCGATCTAACTTTTAACACACAAGATGGATAGATCCACACATAACACACTCTAGATCATATAAATCTAGATTGTGAAGATCAAGAACATAACTCCATGTTTTGATTAAAACAATTAAGAATAACAAGATAAATGTAGTTTAATACCTTGATATCTTGCTAGCCTTTCTTAATCTTTCAAAGTAGATGATCTTTGTTAGCTTGAAGATCAAAACCTTCTCTCCTTCTCCACTTGGAGCTGCCAAAAATGCTAGCTCTCTCTCTCTTTTCTCTAGTCTCTCTCTTTCTTTCTTAGCTTATGTTAGATAATGAAAAGAAAAGAAAAACAAGACTTAGACTTTTTATTTGTTGGAAAAGTAAGTATGGATATATTTGGTATGTCTATCCCTAATCTACCAACATCTCTAGCTCTTCTCTCTCCCACTCAATTACCAAGTGGTTACTTGTGAGCTTTAGCCAAAGTGTTGGTGAAATAAAGAGATGACACATGGAATGAGTTGGTCACCAACTAAAAAGTAAACAATCATCACGTTCATCTCCCTTTCTCTCCTTCTCCTCTTATCCGGCCATGTGGCCTTAGTTTGTCCCAATTTTGGCTTTCCTTTATAATTTATTTGATTTGCTAAATGTCCAACAAGTCATCTCCTACTTGGGCTAAAAAGTTGGGCGATCCAACATTTCATTTGGGCTTCCAATTAAAAAATGTTTGAGCTCTGACAACTAACATCTTCCAACACTTCTTATTTTACCATTCCCTAATTATTTAATTAGGGTTCTCATTTCCTCCATTATAACATAAATCATCACTCATGCATATTTATTTCCTTAACCCAATTAGACTTTCTATAATTAGGTTATAAAATTAATTAGTTGAGATATATAAAATAAATCTCTTAAAATTAATATATATATTTTATATACTAACATTCTCCCATATTATAACCTCTTAGGTTATTTAATTATCACACCTAATACATATATATTAGGTTACATAACTTAATTCTTAATTCACTTACTCACATATTCATACAAAATAATTTAATAAATTGAGACATGGTCCATAATTCTTAGATTAGGTCACTAGTATTCAATTAAAATACTAGAATCACATACACATAATTTTATGAACTCATACACTAAACATATACCTCATTATCAGACTATCACTTATAGTCTATCAAATCATTCAAATTCTTCTCCAAAAATTTTGAAATCCTTAAAATTCCTTTACAGAAACGTCAAATCCATACACTTATTTTATGCCTAGGTTTATTATTTCACCTTTATTCAATCTTTTAAGATTTTATAAAATTGTCCAAATTTTCGGGTTGTCACAACGTTTGCCCAGCCAACTCAGAGATCGTAGTGTACTCTCAGAAACGTAGAGCTTGGAAACACAAGCAAGTAAAGATCGTAATGTGCAAGTCTCTTAAGGGAAATCGTAGTGTTCTTGTTGGATAGCATCAGACCAAGCACCAAGGTCACAAGAAACCATGATCTGAATCGTAGATTATCATATGCCATATGTCAGAAGCATCGAGCCCTACCTTTTATTAGGAGACAAATTCCAACAAATGTGGAATGGGTTTTAAATGTTGAAGTCCTCATCAGTCCTAACGGTACAAAAGATATCCTTAGTATACAACGAAAGAAACGTATTGAAGAAGCTAAGGAAAGGACTATAGGACAGAGGAAAACACCGTTTCAGGTGTTAGGTGAGAAAGCAGACTGCTGTGTTAGTGGGCCAGAATACAAATCAGAAGGTGTGCAGAAAAAGTCTCCATCAAAGCTCAGAAATGTCAAACGCATTTAATGCTTCAACAAAAGGCTTCAACGGATAGATTTCAAGGAACACATATATGCAGAACATTTGCAGATGAGAGAAGTAAGCAAGCATTGAACAAAAATGCACAAGAACTCTCAACGCTCAACTCTACGATCTGAGAAAAAGAGAAAGCTTGCCCAGCTACATAGTTCTTTCGAACAAGTGCTTAACAACAACTGAGTAGCAACAATCAAGAACTCAACAACCACCAATCAACTGAAGTAAGAGTTCCAAGTCAAAAGGACTTGAAGAGTTCTAAGTGAACTGTGAAGAGCCAAGTCTGCTGGACTTGAAGAGTTCAAGAGTGAACTAAGATGTGACGCCCCCAAAATTAGGTATACATCACCCATCTTGGGTCACCAGATACATGGTACAGAATTCAAATACAACTTACTAATACAACTATCGTGTACAATACGACAAAGCATAAACTGTGAGTTTGAATACAAATATTATCTACTAGAGATTATACAAACTCAAAAGAGTCCTCATTACAATTATTATCACACTATTTCACAGAATAGTGAGGACTACTAATGCTATCCTCTGGACTATCACTCCATTCTCAGGCTAAGTCCAACGGCTATTCTCATTTCACGAGAGAAAAAGTGAAAGAAAGGGTGAGCTCAACTAGCCCAATAAAAATATTATGACTAAGATAATGCGAGAATAAATTATCATTAGTCTCCAACAATGTTAAACCGATAAAATATAATAGACATCAAGTTTAAGCTGCAATGAACAAGCAATCCATTAAAAGAGTCAAGTAGAAAATAAAATCTACTATCTTTTATGATTAAAAGGTTTTCATCATCATTGTCACCGAGACTCGACTTAATAAATATTCCACATCATCGAATCACCCTCACTCTGCCGAGGATATTCTTTAGTATCACGACCACAATTATCCATGCACTCACGGGCCAAGAATATTTGTGTATTCATTAATGGTCATGATAATGCCAACAACTATCCATCAATGCACTACGGGCCAATTAGGACTTTTACCACATCATTTATAACATTACGGTCATGATTACACCGAATAATCTCTGGTCATAATCATACCAAGTCCATATATGCACTACAGATACATGATGACTTTCAACATAATATAAACATGAGGATGATGACAATGATATAAGAATTCAATAAAACAAGTTCATGAATTAATTTGTCCAAGAACTACTACATCCCCAAATTGTCGACATGATACTACTTTGTAGAGTAAAATTCAAGAATAATCGGAAGAATATTTCCATGAAAAGATCTTTGGATGAAGCGCCAATATCAAGGATATTCTACTAATTTCATGGAGTATAAAGTCAAAACTTTAACCAACCGAGTATAATAAAGAATGGAATAACAACGAAATCACCATGCATGCGATTGCTTATAAAGCAGAGTTATTCAATGAGAATACTAAATAACGGAACCGAGTCGGTGAAATTACGCATCGATAGGATGTTCAACGAATAATAAAGAATGGAATAACAATGAAATCACCATGCATGCGGTGCTTAGCATAGACGAAGTTATTCAACGAGAATACTAATAAGGGCGAATCGGAATCCCATGTAAAAGCGCCACGAACAAGATATTCAATGAATAATAATAAAGAAAACGAAGCCCACAAAAACGTAAAGCGCGCAGACGAGGATATTCAACGAGAATAATAAAGAGGCGGAATCGGTCCGACGTAAAATGCATGATGTGATATTCCAACAGAATAGTAAAGACGAAATAATAGAAGAATGTCACCAAGTATAGGGTAGACCGCGTATACAGGTTATTCCAACATAATAATAAGCAATGGAATAACAACAGTTCTCTTCATGAATAAGAAAGAATAACACCCCTTACCGTAAAAAAACTGAATATAAGAGTAGTTAAGTAGTAGAAATCTTTTCTTCTTTCTCTCTATAATTTTCTCTCTGAGAGTTTCAAATTGAATTAAAGAAAATAATGAAGGAATGAGCTTCTATTTATAGAAAATGGACGCATAAGTAACTAACTCATGAGCGGTCCAGATTGATTTACTTTAATCTGACGGTCCATATTTAAAGCAAAATCTTTTAAATAAAATATAATATATTCTATTTATAATCTAATAAAAACGAATAACTTTATAAAAGATTTTACTATGCAAACATTATCTTGAACGTTATGCAAACACTATGCATAATAAAATATAATATATTCTAATTATTTTCTAATAAAACAGATAGCTTTATAAAAGTATTACATTTTATATAAAAAAGATTTTCTTGTACAAAATACTATCACGGACACTATAAACACTATGCATAATAGAATATAATATATTCTATTTATAGAATAACTTTATAAAAGTATTATGTTTTATATAAAAAGATTTTCTGTATTATTACATTAATAATACCAACAAAACTGAGTGACTTATCACGTAAGCATCAATAATCAATACTGTGTGCTACTATGCAACCACGCGTATTACTGTACTTTTAACACCGGGTGTTTCAACAGTTAACGGTAAAACTTCCGCCGTTATTTTCATAAAGTATTTTTTGTCGTTTTCTCAATCCGACAATGATAATTCCGTTATTAAGGTCCACCAATGATTGTGCCGTTATACTAATATTACCTGTTAAAACGAATATTCCCTGACCAATCGAATATTATATAATAACTTGCGTACTTTGCAAAATTTATAAATATTACCCACAACTATTATATCAATTTCACTCCATAATATTCAAAAATAATATTTATAGAAAATTCATCTTTATTCAAAAAGTTGGGGTTTTACATAAGAAGTTCCTAGACTGCTGGTCTAGAAGGAATCTATGTGATTCAGAAAGTGTAAAAGACATCCTTAGTGGATTTCTTACTCGAGAAGTAGAAGAGTGGACTAGGAGCTTTAAGTGCTCTGAACCACTTAAAACGACTGTGTCTATTACATTCTTGCTATAACTGTCATATCTGTCATAACTGCTATAACTGCCTCACTCTCATTAACTCACTATCTTAAGGGAGATTAAAACAAATATTAATTCCGCTGAGTTTTAATCATTATCAACTAACAAGTTAAAATGAAAAGATTTTTAAAATATCTATTCAACCCCCCCCCCCCCTTCTAGATAACTATTGTGCCTCTGGGAACTAATAATTGGTATCAAAGTAGGTTCTATTATACAACCTACAAAGCTTAAGTAGATCCAATGGCACACTTACCAAACGAATCAAGGACTGGAGGAGGCAGCAAGCCACCAATGTGCAACAAAGATAAATTCGTAAACTGGAAAGTTAGGATGCAAGCATACATAGACTCAATAGATGAAGATCTATTTGAGACTGTTCAGAATGGGCCCTATGTTCCAACAAAGCTTGCACCAACTACAGACGATCCAAACAGAATACAAATCAATGTCAAAGAGGAATGGACAGACAACGAGAAGAGAGTTGTTCAACTCGACAAGAAGGCCGAGAACATTTTGTTTCAATCCTTAGAAGACGATCTGTTCGAAAATATGGTCAATAGTAAAATAGAAAAGGAGGTTTGCGAAGCACTACTCATCATGCATGAAGGAACGGAAGAAGTAAGAGAAAACAAACAATCTCTCCTAACACAGCGGTATGAAATGTTCGCTCATGTTCAAGGAGAAAACGTCACTGCCACCTACGAGAGATTTAACGTTCTGATCAACTCCCTACGAGCTTATGGAAATATCTATCCAAACAAAGATCTAATCATAAAGTTCATGAGGGCCTTACCAAACAGGTGGGATGCCAAAACCACTGCTATTAGAGAGTCAAAGAATCTCCACGAGATGACTGTTTAACAGCTTTACGGTAACCTTCTCACATACGAACTGGAGCTGACTCAATGAGCAGAAACTCTGTCAGAAGGAAGAAAGAAGGATAAGGGTGTTGCTCTCAAAGCAACTGAAAGTACCTCCAAGGTCAACACTGAAATTGACTCGGACTATGATGAAGACGATGATGAAGACCTTGCAATACTGGTAAAAAGACTCAGAGGGTTTATGCATCAAGGCAAAACCAACAAACCAAAGAAGGTCAGCAACTATAGCAGCTAGGAGCAAATGAATGATCTATGTTACAACTGCAAAAAGCCTGGCCACTTTATTGCCAATTGCAACAAACCTCTCAGAGAAGAGCTAAAGAAGAAATCACATCCAAAGAAGGAATACAAAGGCAACAAAAGACCTCAGAAGAGAGACAAAGGCCTTGTAGTTGGAGGATCGTGGAGTGACTCAGATAATGACTCAACTCCTGAATCTGGAGATGATGAAGATCCCCAAATGGAAAATCTTTGCCTAATGGCCAAAAGTGCAAAAGACAAACAGAACTCCAACATACATGAAGTAAGTATCGATGAGGTATTTGATTTCAACTCTCCTGATGTAGACATTAATGATTTGATAACTGCACTGCATGGTATAACAACTGATATACAATAATACATGAAGTGGTTCAGAGTTCTGTCGAAGGATTATTCACTTCTTCAAGAGGAGAAAAAGAAAGTTCAAGAAGAACTGGAAACAACCCTTCTAAGTACTAACTTTCTCTCCAAGCTTGAGGCTGAGAATGATATCTTAAAACAGACCAATGAGCTCAATGCACAAAGAGATTCCAATCTAACCTCTAAAATTGAGGAACTAGAAAAGAATATCTCTACATGGACTAAATCTTCATCATCCATGGACTCCATACTCTCTAGTCAAAGAAGTGCATTTGAAAGAATAGGCCTTGGCTTTTGGGGATCCACCTCAGATCCATGTGTGGAAAAGATTAAGGAAACTAGCACTAGTAATGCTTCAAGTTTTAGTAGAGGCATTACATTTGTGAAATCCTTACAGAAGGAAGAACCAGCCCAACCCTGTTCTACTAATTCAATCCATACTCCAAGGAGTAAAGGATCCCATGCTGGCTTGGGCTTCATAAAAGAGAAGAGTAACCCATCCACTACTCACCTACCTCGAAGGATCGTAGAGTCAAGTAATACCAACACTACGAATCAACTGGGAAGGTACAGTAGAGGTAAGGTACACTCCTCACAATTCATGAAATCTAAGGACACGTGGAAGAAGGAAACTCAGTTTAACAGAAGGACTAAAGAACTACAAAAGTCCAAATAGAGAATGAATTCTCACACACACACAAGCCTGCATCATATTAAATGTTTTGTGTGCTACAAAATTGGTCACAAGGCTGCAAAGTGATATTATAATTACATGCATGTGAGACCCAAGTGAAAGTAGTATGCACACAAGCCAATCATGTTTGATGATAAAGCATATACTTTGTAACAATCTTATTCATTTATTAATAAAAAGTATTAATTTATTAAAGGCTTTTAATTATCTACATGATGCTGTTTTATAATATGTGATAAACCCATAGTTTTAAGCAATGCTTTTAGAATGATGATGATGATCATTCTAATGAGATCTAAATTCTTAGAAAGCTTAAAACTAAAATAGTTCCCAATCATTGGATTACTAAATTGGGGATTAGTAAATCCGGATAGATTGGTACATACGTTGCTTGTTCATTGGATGAGGATGATTGATCTCATGATCATTTGTGTGGAGACACTAAAGCAAGTATGTAGGTGCTTATTAGAGAATAAGTTCATCGAGCGTGGCTCGCTAAGGAATACCTAATGGAGTTTTAGTTGCTTGTCGATAGGAATTCTGTGTAGTGATAGTAGTACAAGTGATCCTTGGACTTGAGATCATCATAGTCTCTTGTGTATGATGAGTTATACTTTGACTTATTCCTTAAGACCCTTAGGGTATATCAAAGGGTATGCTTGGGTATAATAAGTTGTACATGGAGATAATGTATGATCAATAAAGAATCTACCACTTATATTAAAGAAGAGAAATGTCCTATGTGATTCGATAAATGACAACCCAAAGAGTCCTTGGCGAAGCGTAATGAAATTAGAAAGGAGTTTCTAATTTGCATTATTTGAGTTGTGCATTTAAGGATCGAAATACATATAATTAAATAAAATAAGACTTGATGAAGAATTCCATATCTTATATTTAATTGGGACATTGTATGGTGGAAGGATTGAATTGTCGAAACTATTTACTCAAAGGTTCTTTTATGATTAATGTTGAAATCTTTATTATCCGGAAAGTCGTTGATCATTGGGGAGGCTTATCCCTATTGTAGAATAAATATTATTTATTTAAATAAATTAATATTTTAATTTATTTATTTAAATAAGATTAGAATTGTTCTAATTGATTTATTCACAACCGGTTTAATATGGAGAACCTAAAGGGTCACACCATAAAAGGAAGAATAATTATTTAAGAAGCAAATGGCATAATCGTAATAATAAGTTAAGTATATTTAATTTAATCTATGGTGATAGAATAAATTAAATAGCTTAATATTATTATTTAATATTTTGGAAATATTAAATATAAATTAATAAGAGGAGTCTTATTATTATTATTACTATTATTATTATTTAATTCCTAAAGGAGTTTGGGAATTAATTAATAAAAGTACTCTCACATATTCTTAATAGGATTAGGAGGCAAATTAATTAAAAGAGTTTAATTAATTGTCCCTAATAAGATTAGGGAGCTTAATTAATCAAAAGAATTTAATTAATTAAAATAAAACCCAATTACTTAATTGTTAAGGAGGGTTGCCCACATCTATAAATAAGAAGAGTCTTATTATGGGTGTGTAGTGGTTGACTTTTACAACTACGTAATATTTCCAATAGTTGGGAGAGTACGCCCTTTTTCTATACAGATAGAAAAAACTAGGGTTTGAGCCAATACCCATCTTCTTGAATTCTTATTATTCCTTGGTGGATCACCTCTAGAGGCCAAACAATTGGGTGGCTAACGTTGATCAAAGGAAGGAACCAAACACGGTGGATTCAAGTTGAACGCGAAAAGGATTGGAGGTGAACTTGTACCTGAGGAAGCTCAGATCTTCAAGGGTATGATTTTATTCTTTATCTTTTCGTTTCATTAATAATTGTGCATAAAGGGTGATCCGGGTATATGGTTTGTAAAATTTTTTTAAACTCTGATTTTACACGTTTTCGCTAATTTATGCAATTTGATTACGTTCAAGAATATTACAAACCTAACAGGTTGAGTACGCTTTACAGATTCCCACCAATAATCTGCCTCTCATCGCAACATGAAGGTGGAAAAGGAAACCTTTTTCTCCTCGGAACATCACAAGACATCGAATATCTTGTTAATCTACTTTATCCACGTCTCCGCCTTAAGTGGTTTTGGCTCTCCAAAAAACTCTGGTGGTCCCAGCTCCTTGAACTGCTTAGCGGTGACCGTCCGAGAGTTGTCAGTGTTTCCACCTGCATTTTGGACAGGAGCCGCCCTCACCTGATGTTGCATGAATTGCATAAAGCCTCTGAACATCCCATCATTCATCATTTGATCATTGTTGTTTATATGAGGATTATTGTCTTCTTGTTCCACATTATCCTGGGTATTAATCTGTGGTGACTCAACAGTCTCATGTGCTTCATTGTTTATCTCAATATTTTCGGATGCCATTTTCAAACACTGCCACAAAACAAGGGTTAATTAACATATCATATATTATCCCTATACTCTGATCGACCAATTAAATACCAAATAAACTTAGGTAGGTCATACTAGCGAAGGAATTCTCCATCTCTCCCCTCCTAGTTCTTGTCTCACATCTCAGCCAGGGATCATATCCCTAAGCTTTGATACCAACTGTGACGCCCCACAAATAGGTATACATCACCCATCTTGAGTCGCCAAATACATGGTACAAAATTTAAATACAATTTAATTATATAACAGTCGTGTAAAATACGACAAAATATAATCTAAGAGTTTTAATAAGAATATTGTCATCTAGACAATATCCACACTCAATGGAGTCCTCATTACATTTATTGTCACACTATTTAATAGAATAGTGAGGACTACTAATGCTATCATCCGGACCGTCACTCGGTTCCCAGACTAGTTAAAACTACGTTCTCATTTCCTGAAGAACAACGGTGAAAGAAAGGTGAGCTCAAGTATCCCAAAGTAAGAAATATTATGACTAAGATAATGCAGAATAAATTATCATTAGCCTTCAATAATGTTAAACTGATAGAATATAATAGACAATAAGTTTAACTACAGCGGAACAAGCAATCCATTAGAAGAGTCAAGTAGATAATAAAATCTACTATCTTCTATGATTTAAAAAGTTTTTCATCAACTTTATCGCTGAGACTCAGCTTAATAAATAATATCGAATCATCCATGCATCACGACCAAGGATATTTATGTAATCATCAATGGTCATGACTATACCGAATAATCCCTGGTCATAATCACACCAACAACTGTCCATCAATGAACTACAGGTCAATGAGGACTTTTAACACATCATTCGTCACATTACGGTCATGATTATACCGAATAATCCCTGGTCATAATCATACCAAGTCCATCTATGCACGTAAGCCAAAGATGACTTTCATCACAATATAAGCATGAGGATGATGACAATGACATAATAATTCAATAAAACAAGTTCAAGGATAAATTTTAAAGATTTATAATTTTAATTTATCCATAAATCAATAACATCCAAATTGTCAACATGATACTTCTTTGTGGAGTAAAATTTAAGAATGCTCAGAAGAATATTTTCATGAAAAGATACTGGATGAAGCGCAAATATCAAGGATATTCCACTAATTTCATGGAGTATAGAAGCCAAAACTTTAACCAACTGAGTATAATAGAATATATGAAACCACAAATGAATTTTTTGTCCGCCATGCGGTAATCCACGTAGACAGATCATTTCCACAATTTAATAAGGAATGAATACGAAGGATCATTCACCATGCATGCGATAATCCACATAGACAGGTTATTCCAACAGAATAATAAAGAATGGAATAACAAAAGAATTTACCAGGCATGCGTAATCCGTACAGAAAGGTTATTCCAACAGAATAATAAAGAATGGAATAATAGAAGAATTCACCAGGCGTGTGTAATCCGCACAGATAGGATATTTCAACAGAATAATAAAGAATGGAATCAGGTCATGCGTAATCCGCATAGACAGGATATTCCAACAGAATAATAAAGAATGGAATAACAACAGAATTCACCAGGCATGCGATAAACCGCACAGACAGGTTATTCCAACAAAATAATAAAGAATGGAATAACAGAAGAATTTCACCATGTATGCGGTACTTGCCAGCATGACGAAAGTTATTCCAACATAATAATATATAAAGAATGGAATAACAACCCTTACGAGTATTAAAAGAAAATAACTCTCTTCATGAATACGAAAATAATAATACCCTTACCTTAGAAAAACTAGAATCTTTGGAGTAGTGAGGTAGCGGACTTCTCTTCTTCTTTCTCTCTATAATTTCTCTCTATAATAATTGCTCTATAGCTTTTGTGAATTGGTGAGAAATGAAGGAAGAATGAGCTTCTATTTATAGGAAAATATAGTTTTGATAATTGCACGTTTTGGGGCTCGAAATATTACAGTATAATACCTTCCTTTTTTTCATTTAAATTTAGTCCTACAAGTATTATCAAACTTGCACCACTTCCCCCAATAGTAAATAATGTGAATCAATAGTTCAATCATGTGAATCAATAGTTATAATCATGTGAAAATACGAATTACAGTATAGTACCCCCATCTATACCTCCATTTTTAACTTAGTCATGCAAGTATTATCAATCTTGCACCAACTCCCCTAATAGTACAAGAATGTGAATCAATAGTACACCCATGTGAACAAATAGTTATAATCATGTGAATTAATAGCAATTAATTGCTCATTTATCCGATTAATTACCTGACTGGTCAGTATAACTTCCAGACATCAATTAATATCGAAATAAAAATCAATTTGCACTAACACTAATAATTCTAACACAATAGAACTATCAATTTCATCTTTAATCAACACAAACTTATTCATCATTAATATTATAACTCACAATATTTAATAACCAGGTCGTTTCCAGGAAAGAGGGGGCTTTTCGATAAGGATTTCTCCTTATTGGCGCGCAATTTGATGACCAAACCTCTCCTTGACAGAACTTCTAGACATTGTAAATATTGCAATTTAATAATATAACATATTATGCAATTTAATCCACCATCGATGGTCCAGATATTTATGTAATCATCAATGGTCATGATTATACCGAATAATCTCTGGTCATAATTATACCAACAACTGTCCATCAATGCACTACGGGCCAATGAGGACTTTTACCACATCATTTGTAACATTATGGGTCATGATTATACCGAATGATCCCTGGTCATAATCATACCAATCAACAGTCCATCTATGCACGTAAGCCAAAGAAGACTTTCATCATAATATAAGCATGAGGATGATGACTATGATATTAGCATTAATCAAACGAAATCAAGGATAAATATTAAAGACTTTAAATTTATCTAGAGTTTAAAAATATCTAAATTGTCAATATAATACTGCTTTGTGGGGTAAAATTCAAGAATAATATTTATGTATAAAAAATAATTTGGACAGAAAAGAAATATATTTTCGGGTGAATAGTACTCCGTGAATAGTACTTTGGGAATAGTACCTCGGCATAAAAAGTGCCCTAAATACCCGAGTGAATAATATTCAAGTAAATAGTAACTAGGTGAATAGTAAACCGTAAATAGTAACTCATGAATAGTATTCCGGCATGAAAAGATCAATAATTATCAAGAAAGCTCAGAATAATATTTCCATAAAAAGATACTGGATGAAGCGCAAATATCAAGGATATTCTACTAATTTCACAGAGTATAGAAGCAATACTTTAACAGAATGAGTGTAGAATTAGGAATACGAAATGAAATAATATTACTCACATGCTACAGAGTATAGAAAAACATATTATTTCTATGAATATTGAAAAAAATAATATCTCTTACCTTAGAAGAAGATTGGATACTGGAATAGTGAAGTAGTAGAATACTTTTCTTCTTTCTCTCTATAGCTTCTCTCTCTATAATTGCTCCTGTGAGTCTTAGTGAATTGGTGAGAATGAAAGAAGAATGAGCTTCTATTTATAGGAAAATATAGTTTCGATAATTACACGTTTTGGGGCTCGAAATATTATAGTATAATACATTCATCTTTTCTTTCATTTTTAATTTAGTCCTGCAAGTATTATCAAACTTGCACCACCTTCCCTAATAGTACATGTGAGACCCCAAATTTTATGAAATAAAAGTATTCAATTTTTTTATAATTATTATTTTATTTAGTAAATGGTTAAATTGATAAAAGGCTTAAGTTAAGGGTGATATTTGAAAATTTTGCAAGTAAGCAAGTTGATATAAAATATTCGTTGTGTCGGAAAATATTCGTTTGGTCGAGCAATATTCTTTCGCCGGGGAATATTCGTTCGATGACACCATCATTGGTGGACCCCACAACTAATAACGATCGAGTTAAAAATGATGAAATAACATTTTATAAAAATAACGGCAAAAGTCTTACCACGGTGGTAAAAATGCAGTAATACGCGTGGTTGCATAGTAGCACACGCTATTGATTATTGATGCTTACGTAAGAAGCCACTTAGTTTACTCAATTATTGCTAGAGTAATTGTTGCATAGTATCTCACGTTATTTGATTCAATTATTATCACAGTATCATCTTCATAATATTTTATATTATTAAATCAATAATTGAGAAAATACATTTATTCATATGATTATTTATATTATTGACAATGTCTAGAAAGTTCTGTCGAGGAAAGAGGTTTGGTCACCTAATTGCGTGCCAATAAGGAGAAATCTTTATCGAAAGCCCCCTCTTACCTGGGAATGATCTGTTTGTCAATATTATAAGTTATATTATTAATGATTATTAATGATGAATAATTGTTGAAATAATAAAAATGTGTTTATTAAAGATAAGTGAATTATAAAAGTTAGAGGGGAATAATGCAAACTTGGAAAAATTTAGAGGTACTAAAGTGTATTAAGTAAATCAATCTGGACCATTAGTGGTGGTTTCAATAGTAAATCAATCTGGACCATTAGTGGTGATTTTAATAGTAAATCAATCTAGACCATTGGTGGTGGTATCAATCTGGACCGTTCTTGAATTAGTTACTATTTAGTCATTTCTCCTATAAATAAAAGCTTAATTCTTCTTTCATTCTCACTAATTCACTAAGATTCACAAGAGACACTATAGAGAGAGAAACTATAGAGAGCAAGAAGAAGAGTATTCTGCTACTTCACTATTGTAGTATCCAGCCTTCTACTAAGGTAAGGGATGTTATTTTTGTTTGGTATGGGATATTATTTGTTGTATTCGTAAGGGGTATTATTTCTTTTGTATTCATAAGGAATACTATTTTTCGTATTCATCCTTTAATATGTCGAAATAACTTGTCTCACGGGATTACGTCTGCATATGACGGGTGAAAATCCATTTGCAGTTTTGTATGTTATTTCTTTTCATATTCTTAAATCTAAACTTACTATGGTCAGTATTACTTCGATAATCCTTGAAATTAGTGGAATATCCTTGAGTTTTGTGCTTCATCCAGTATCATTTTATTGGAATATTGATCTAAACTTTCTTATTAAATATTAATATTTTCACCCGGGATACTATTCATGGGTTACTATTCACTCGGTTACTATTCACTATAATATTATTCACTCGGGTATTTGGGACACTTTTCATGCCAGGTACTATTCACGGGTTACTATTCACCCGATTACTATTCACTTAAATATTATTCACTCTGGTATTTGGGAAACTTTTCATGCCGGGCTACTATTCACGGGCTACTATTCCCAAAGTACTATTCATAGGGTACTATTCACGGGGTACTATTCACCAAAAAATTTATTTCTTTTCTGTCCAAATTATTTTTGATATATGGATATTATTCTTGAATTTTACTCCACAAAGCAGTATCATGTTGACAATTTGGACATTATTAAACTCTTGATAAATTTAAAGTCTTTAATAATTATCCTTGATTTCATTTGATAAATGCTTATATCATTGTCATCATCCTCGTGCTTATATTTTGATGAAAGTCATCTTCGGCCAAGGGTGCAAAGATGAACTATTGATTGGTATGATTATGACCAGGGATCATTCGGTATAATCATGACCCGTAATGTTACAAATGATGTGGTAAATGACAACCCAGTAGTCCTTGGCCAAGGCAGAATGAAATTAGAAAGGAGTTTCTAATTTGCATTATTTGGTGTTGTGCATTTAAGAGTCGAAATACATATAATTAAATAAAATAAGACTTGATAGTAATTCCATGTCTTATATTTAATTGGGACATTGTATGGTGGAAGGATTGAATTGTACGGTAACTATTTACTCAAAGGTTCTTTTATGATTAATGTTGAAATCTATATTATCTGGAAAGTCGTTGATCGCTAGGGAGGCTTATCCCTATTGTAGAATAAATATTATTTATTTAAATAAATTAATTATTTAATTTATTTATTTAAATAAGATTAGAATTGTTCTAATTAATTTATTCACAACCGATTTAATATGGAGAACCTAAAGGGTCACACCATAAAAGGAAGAATAATTATTTAAGAAGTTAATGGCATAATCGTAATAATATGTTATGTATATTTAATTTAATCTATGGTGATAGAATAAATTAAATAGCTTAATATTTATTATTTAATATTTTAGAAATATTAAATATAAATTAATAAGAGGAGTCTTATTAATATTATTACAATTATTATTATTATTTTAATTTCTAAAAGAGTTTAGGAATTAATTTAATATAAGTACTCTCATTTATTCCTAATTGGATTAGGAAGGAAAATTAGTTAAATGAGTTTAATTAATTATCCCTAATAAGATTAGGGAGCCCCTTTAATTAAAAGGGTTTAATTAAATAATACCTTATTTTAATAGGGTTACTTGATATCTTTATAAGAAGAGTCTTATATTAGATATCAAGACGACGTTATAATTCCAATGGTTGGAGAGTACGATCCTTTTCTATAGAGATAGAAAAACTAGGGTTTAGCTAACCACCCATCTTCTTGAATCCTTCTTCTTCCTTGGTGGATCACCTCTAGAGGCCAAACACTTGGGTGGCTAACGTTGATCAAAGGAAGGAACCAAACCCGGTGAATTCAAGTTGAACGCGAAAGGATTTGGAGGTGAACTTGTACCTGAGGAAGCTCGATCTTCAAGGGTATGATTTTATTCTTTATCTTTTCGTTTAATTTATAACTGTGCATAAAGGGTGATCCGGGTATATGGTTTGTAAAATTTTAAAACTCTGATTTTTACACGTTTCCGCTTATTTTTGCAATTTGATTGCGTTCATGAATATTACAAACCTAACACCAAGATAAAATAGATTTGGGTCCCCAAGGGTACTAACAAAAGAGGACCCATGCAAATATGGTTACCAAAATGAAGGTTTAATGTTACCACATGAAAAGAGCTCCAAGATCACGACCTGGTATTTGGATAGTGGATGCTCAAGGCACATGACTGGGAACAAAGCCCTTTTGTCTTACTACATAGAAAAGGAAGGTCCCTCAGTAATCTTTGGAGACAACGGCTCTGGCAAGACAAAAGGATATGGCTCAGCTGGAAATGGAGCAGTGTTCTTCAGTAGAGTGGCCTATGTGGAAGGACTACAACACAATCTTCTAAGTATTAGCCAACTCTGCGACAAGGGTCATCAAGTAACATTCCTCAACAATCAATGTCAAGTCAGAGATTTGAAGACATCTGCTATGAAGCTAACCGAAACAAGAGAAGGAAATGTCTACACAGTGAATCTTGGACATCTAAACTCAGATGAAACAATAAGTTTTCTGGCTAAAGCATCTAAAGAAATGAGTTGGCTATGGCATAGACGATTGTCTCATTTAAACTTCAAAAGCATATCCAAGCTGGCCTCAAAAGATCTTGTTGCAGGCCTACCTAAGTTCAACTTCGTCAAAGAAAGGCCATGCAATGCCTGTCAGCTTGGAAAGCAAACTAGAAGCTCATTCAAAAGCAAAACTGCCAAATTAATTGACAAGCCCCTGCAGCTGCTCCCCATGGATCTTTTTGGGCCAATTCCAATAACAAGTCTTGGAGGGAAAAGATACTCACTAGTCATAGTCGACGACTACACCAAGTTCACATGGGTATTCTTTCTAACCTCAAAGGATGAAAAAGAATTTTGAATTTTCAATGAATTAAATTTTATTTGATTATGTGGATTAAATGAATTTAATTGAGTTATTATGTGAGTAAGATGTTGAAGGTGGTTTCTATGACCTAGAATGTGTAGATGTGGTTAGTATTACGGCTTTGTGCTAGAATTAATTGTTGTGAATTATCAAGGCGAACGAAGGGTTTTCTTAGATTGTTTGCGTAAAAACACTATTCATCGATGGCGTTCGAGAGATAGGGTTTGAAATTACGAAAGCGTGTAATGTTAGAATATGGCGATATTATGGAAAATCCAATAATATTACCGTTATGGCAAATGAAGTTTTACTGCGGACTTAAAACCTAAGGGTTTGTGGAAGAGGTTTCAAAGGAAATGTAATGCGTATATAGTCGTTTTGATTATTATCGTAAGGAATATGAGTATTATTATACTAGTATGTATCTGAGTATGATATGAAGAATAGTCTGACGATATATCTGAGTATTATATATGAATATTATCTGAAGAGAATCGTGAATAATACGCGTAGAATACTGAATCGTATTATTAGGTATGAGCTAAGGATTTTATCGATCCAATTGGACTTGGATTAATATACAAGCCGATGAATTAATTATACAAGCCCAATTCAAGGCCCGATATTAGATTCAAGTTAAAAAGCCCGATGTTTTTTATGGGTCGAGGATGGGTAAAACCATGGGGAAACCCATGGAGATGACCCATGTGCAGGTGACCACTGGTGTGCAAGTCGAGAATGCCCAATGTTTTTATGTCAAGCCCAATCCAAAAAGTAAACCACGGGTCGAACCGGTGGGTCAAGGGATGGGTAAAACCCATGGGGCAACCCATGGGGATGACCCATGTGCAAGGTGGGCCGGCCACTTGGTGTGCAAGCCAAGTGTATCACTTGGTCACCAAGTACTTTACTTGGTGACAAAGTGGTAAATAAGTGAGGAGGTGGGGAATTGGACTATTTTGCCCCACATTTGCTTTTCTATATATATAAGGCTTATGTTGGCCATTTGGTGGTTTTACAAAGTTTGTCTAACATATTTGAGAGAGAGAAAAGAGCTAGAATCTTATAATCCTTCTACTTCCAAGCAAACCAATAGACCTTTATCAAGAACGTTAACTACTTCAAAGGTAAATTCCTATAAACCATAATCTTCATCCTTTTTTGATTTCTTTCTCATAGAAGAATCGTAAATGAGAGGAGAGCGTTTATTGAGAAGGCCTATTAATGACCAAATCATGGATAGGTCTTGACCAAATAGAAATTGTAAGTGTTTACGGAAGTAGAAAATGTTGAAAGTCTTGAACGTGAACTTAGTTATAATTGAACGTTTTGGGAATCGGTGTAACTAAGGTATGTGCATCTTGATTTGGTTAGGATGTAGATATGAAGTCCATGGAGTATTCCATGTGATTTGGCTTAGAGAACATTAGAAATGAAGTTATGACTTATTTTGCGGAAATAGACGTTAAACGTCGAAAACGTATAAAGTTCAGATTAAGGGTCAAAAGTTGTCATGTGACTTGAAAACGTCGATTTCCAATGTCAACACGTGAGATAAGGTAATTAAGAGTCGTTGGCGAAAGAATCGTCGCATTCGACTTATAACGAAGAAAAGCGAGTATTGAGCGGTAAAAAACGTTAAGCGAGCGGCTTAAAAACGAACTTAAAGGTGAATTTCGAGTTAACGGATTCAAAAAGGTGAAATTCTTATACGAACATGTAAAGGATGTAATTTGTGAATTGTAGGAATTTGAATGGGTCAATTCGGTTGTAAAACGAACAAATTAGGAAGCCGGGAGTTTCGTTAAGAAACAAAATCTATTTTGGCTAAGCGGTGCCTGAGACTCGTGCATGACTGCAAACTAAACTACAACAAAGTGGTGGCGTACCATGACACGGACTCTAACTACCACCTTTAACTTCATGTGCATGACACCACTAAAACATAAGGGATGTCATGTCACATGGCAATGCGGTGATGGGGAAAAAAGTTGACCAAGTTAGGTTTAGTTCCATTTTGAATGTAGACCTAAAGTAAGATGTTAAAGGTACTTAAAGTACATAATGAGACTAAGTTAAAACACTTATAAGATGTTGATGTAAGAAGAACGGGTAAGGTTTAATGGAGATTAAACGAGGAACACAAATACGTAATGAGTGAACCGTAAATGACATTCAACGTTGGTAACTAACCATTAATGATCGAATGTCGGCTAAAGACGTAAGAACGTTAATGAAATGTAACGAAGTATAGAAAGTCAAATCGACTTTAATAACGAAGTTAAACCAAGTAAAACATAGAAGAGAAAGAAGTTAGTTAGAACCGTAAAGATAGTTTATGAGATAACTAATTACAGTGTGCTATGTGAATATCTCATGTAGATCCTGTAAAGACTGAGAATAGTTGGAATATATATTCAAAGACGCTTGAAGGCAAGTCTTTCTTAACTCTTGAATGACCTTTGTGTTAGCCAAGTTTTTACGTGATGCATGTTATACGATGCATGAATGGTAAACATAAAAGAGTCGATGCCTGTTTTATCCGAGCTAGACAAGTATTGAAGGATAGATTGAATTGTTTACAAGTTTGTTGATATAGAACTATTAACGCTATCCTATGCCAAGTATTTGGTACGGATGAGAAGGTAAGTTTGTCTATGTACAAACAAAAGTATTTTCATCGATTATTCGATGGGCACGCGAGGTTGCCAAATGTTAAACGTAAATACGTTTAACGTAAGAGTGTTGATCAACATAGAGTACAATAGGCTGATCACCTAGAAGTGCTCGTAAGAAAAGATGGGTGGATGGCCTTAGTGCCAGATATCCTTTTCAAGTATGAAAATGAAAAGAGTATGTTCATGGTCTATTGACCGGTTCATCATTCCTAAGCTATTATTTATGCTATGGAATTGTTGTATGAGAAGTATTAGTAAAATGTTTAATAATGCTTCATAGATAATTATTCGAGATATAAATTAAAGCATGTATTTGTTGAGGTGATATTCATATGATTAGTTGTTAAGACTTCTTTGAGCTAGTTATGCTCATTCTTGCTTGAACCATATGTTTTGCGACTAAAAGCCGAAACGAAGCGGAGAGTTCTAAGAGAGATAAAAGCAAAGGCTAAGATGGACAATTAATAGATCTGTAATAGACTAGTATATTTGTATGTAATATACTTATGAAGAACAACGAATGTATTAGGTTATGAACACAGGAAAGGATTTATTACGGATGTAATACAAAGATAGTAATTACACTCATTTTGTTGTTATTTCAATGGAATGATTGTATGGATTGTAGTATCGTGGAGCACCATCATCGGGTTGGAAGATACCCAAATTGGGGGCGTCACGGGTTGGTATCAAAGCATTAGGTTATAAAACTTAAGGGGAAGAACCTTGGGCTAATAACCTCGTAGGAAAGAAAGAGTCAGAAGAAAGTTAACTTTCGAGTCAAATGAGTTAATAAGGTATTGAGGAAACTCAGTACCAAAAGATTTTAAAAAAATGGAAAGTAACCCTAAATGGATTAAATGTGATTTGTGCTTATATTATTGTATATTATGTAATAATCAATTTGTTATATGCTATTGTTGATGTCGGTTGATATCTTGATGTATAGGGATATACATGTGATCAGCGAGAAGTCAAGTGAACCAAGAGTTGAGGCGATACATGTGCCTATAGCGAGACATACACATAGTGATTCTAGAAGAGTCAGAGCCTGAGGAATATTACTCAGAGGAGGACTATTCGGAGGAGACCATGGGGATAACATCATATTTGAATATGATGATTGATGTGGAGGATGACATGGAGGTAACATCGATTAATACGGTGATGCACCCTAGAGAGTCTACACCTCTCGAGACTATGAGGGCAATGTACCTCTCGATGCTTGGCCATAACGTGCAATTGCCTGATATGGTGCGACACCGAAGAAGGAAGAGATCGATGATCTCTATGGGGGCGAAAAGAGTCTGCAGAGTCGGACTATGAGATGAAACACGATGAGAAAGTGCTTATGGTGACAAGGCCGGGACTATAAGAGCGAGGTCATAGAACTTCATGGCTGGTTGAAAAAGACCAGAAGATAGCATGGATGTCATATATAAATGACGGTCATGCGAGGATTTCAAGCTTAAGATAGCTTGTTATTCTATTGAGTCGGGACGGACTCGACATACTATAAGTCGAGATATTGTGTCGATTTTGGCAAACCGAAGCATGAGAATCTTTGTTAGGCGATATTAGGAGTAGTATGATAAATACTTTTGTGTAGTGACGTAAAACCCTCTTTTGTATAATTAAAGGGTAGTCTTTTTGTAAATCCCAATTTTTGTAGAAGTCAATCGCGGGATGTATATGTAATAGCTTTTGGGCTATGTAAAGCAACTTGTAAATAGTTTTAAAACTATGAAGAAACATTTTAATATAAGGAAGTTTTATTTTAAATTTGCTTTGTTGTGTATGAGTTATTGTCCAATTGTTTGACGACTAATAACTTGAAGTAAGTAAATAAGTAATAACGGAACTTTATTTATTTAATCGAAATGCCGCCAAGAAGAAAACAACGTAACGAAGAGGCGGAATCGCATAATGAGAACGAGGGGGTCCTAATAACCCAATGCAAGAGTTCGTTAATTTATTAACAATTTGCATTTAACCTAATGAGGGGTAGAGCACCCATGAGGACCTAAAGTAGCTTGACGACTACTTTTAAGGAATTTAAAAGTGTAGGTCCACCGAATTTAAAGAACAACGGACCCAATGGAGGCCCGGACATGGGTCGAGGAAATAGAAAGGCGTTTGTTATTACAAAGCGTGGTAGTATGAAAAGACCTCTTTTACGACCTATATGATGAAGGGGGAAGCCAACTCTTGGTGGGAGGCTCACCAGGGTGAAATTGGAGCGGAAGGCATTACATGGGAATAGTTTAAGAAGGTATTCTTGAGAACTATTTCCCTACTAGCATCTGAGAGAATGGAGATTAAGTTCTTAGAACTTAAGCGAGGGGGACATGATTGTTCCCCGATATGCGCACCAAATTCAATGAATTGGCAAGGTTCGCTCCACACCAAGTGGACACGGAGGAGAGGAAGGCTCGTGGGTTTGAACAGGGCCTAAAACCACAGCTCTATAGTAGAATATCGGTTTTTTGAGTGCTTCTTCACGGGACCATTACGGAAAAGCGATAATAGCGGAGGTGGTAGCGGGCGTTGACCCAATACCACAAAGATAGGAAGAATAAGAGTAAGGGAGAGGGAGGAAATAAAGGCGGAGGTTGCGGTGGAAGTGGCAATATGCCTGAGAGAAAGAATTTTAACCACAGGAATCTTTGGGGCAAAACAAGGGATCCTAAGCGGAGGATGGAGCATGTAAGACATGCGGTAAGACTCATCTGGGAGTCTGCTGAAGGGAAGGCTGGTTGTTATAATTGTGGGCGGGAGGTCATATATCTCCCAGTGTCCTAATCTGAAAAGCCGGGGATGTTTTGTTTGTGGGTGGTGAACCACATGGCAAAAATTGCCCAAAGAAAGGCGGGAGGGTAGTAAGGGTTACGGTAGTGGTAATTTAGTCATTCTTGGACCAACACCATCGATGGGTAGACCCTCGGCCGAGCGTTTAATATAATGATCCAAGATGCGGTTGCATCAGCGGATGTAATGGCGGTATCATTCCGGTCAATGAAATAAATGCTTACGTGTTATTTGACTCGGGTGCTACTTGTTCTTTTATAGCATGTGGATTTGCTCGATGATTGGGATTAAATCACGAAAAGTTAGAAATACCTTTAGATGTTAAGGTAGCAAGCGAGGAGATAATTCCCATTGAACACATTCATAGGAATTGTTTAAGTAGATATCGGGGGTAATAGATTATCGGTAGATCTTTTCTGGAAATAAGGTTAAGAAAATTGATGTGATTCTCGGTATGGATTGGTTAATTAACCATAAAGCAATAATAGATTGTCATAGAAAGAGTGTGAACCTAAGGCTTCCTAAGAAACTTGGGGTGGTGTTTTATGGAAATAAATCATGGGGACGTTCTTGTTGTCTAACCATGACCTGAAGCTAGGAAGATGTTGAAGAAGGGGTGTAAGGGTTATCTGTGTCATGTGGTGGATACCCAAAGAGTGGGAACATCATTGGAGCAGATATAGCGGTGGTTCAAGAATTTGCGGATGTATTTAGGAGGAGTTACGGTATTCCTCCGGATAGGGATGTAGAATTTGTGATTGATTTGTTGCGAATGCGACACTTTGGTTTCAAAGGCACCATATAGGATTAGCCAGTTGAGATGAAGGAGTTAATGGTTTAGATTACGAGAACTATTAGATAGAAAGTACATTCAACCAAGTGTGTCACCATGGTAGAACACCGGCGGTGTTGTTTGTAAAAAAAAAAGGACGGATCGTTACGACTTTGTATCGACTATCGAGAGTTGAACAAGTTAACGATTAAGAATAAATACTCGTTGCCGGGATCGATGATCTATTTGATCGATTAAAAGGGGCAAAAGTATTTTTCTAAGATAGATTTGCATGCGGTATCATCAATTGAAGGTGAGGAAGGAAGATATACCTAAGATTTGCGTTCGAGAACTTCGTTATGGGCATTACGAGTTTTTGGTTATGTCGTTTGGGTTGACAAATCGCCCGGTAGCATTCATGGATATGATGAACGAGTGTTCAAATAGTATTTGGACCCGTTAAATTCGTAGTGTTCATTGATGATATTCTAGTCTATTCTAAGGCGCCGAGAAGATCATCTTGAACATCTAAGAATAGTGTTGGAAACCCTACGGAGGAGAAGTTGTATCTGAAATTCACTAAGTGTGAATTTTGGCTCGAAAAGGGGCAGTTTCTAGGACATGTTATAGACAAAGATAGCATATCCATAGATCCAGCGAAGGTAGAAGCGGTAAATGAGTGGGAACAACCAAAAATGCCAACTAAGGTTAGGAGTTTTCTGGGGTTAGCGGGATACTATAGAAGGTTCATTCAGGACTTTTCTAAATTAGCTACTCATTGACAAATCGACAAGGAAGTCGGTGAAGTATGAGTGGACGAGAAAAAGTGTGAGCATAGTTTTCAAGAACTAAAAAGGAGGTTGAGTGAGGCACTGTATTATCTTTACCGGATGATACGAGAAATTTTATGTAGTTTATAGCGATGCTTCGCATAGAGGACTAGGTTACGTGCTTATGCGACATGGCAAGGTCATTACGTATATGTGTCACGTCGATTAAAGGATTATGAGAAGGTCTATCCTACTCATGACCTAGAAGCTGGCGGTTGTGGTGTTTTGCTTTAAAAATATGGAGACATTACTTATCTCGGGGAGAAGTGTGAGATATACACGGACCATAAAAAGTCTAAAATATATCTTCACACGAAGGAGTTGAACATGAAGCGAGAGAGAAGGTGGTTAGAATTAATAAAAGATTATGATTGTGATATCTTATATCATCAGGGAAAAAGCGAATGTAGTAGCGAGCGCGCGTTAGTCGGAAGGGTGAGAGAAAGCTATCGATGTTAACGACTCGAAATGAGTTAATAACGAGAGATGGCGAGGATGGAATTAGAAGTTAAGTTACCAAGGAAAGCGAGGGAGATGTTATTTGCAATAGAAACTTCGACCAGCGATAGTGGAGCAGGTTAAGGAAATCTGAGTTGAATCTTGAAGAATGCGATGGATGAAGAAGATAATGAAGGATGACGTGAAGACTAAGTATAACCTTGATAAAGAAGGTTTACTTCATTTTGAAGGAAGAATTTGGGTTCCAATAATTACGAGTTGAAGGAAGAGATTATGTGTGAGGCCCATAGTTCGAGATACTTTCGATACATCCTAGTAGTACTAAGATGTATCAAGACCTTCGTCGAGAACTTTTGGTGGTAGAACATGAAGAGGGAGATTACGAAATATGTTAGTAAGTGCTTAACTTGTCGAAAGTTAAAATTTGAACACCAAAAGGCAAGTGGATTGATCTGACCACTGGAGATTAGGAGTGGAAATGGGAGCATATCACCATGGACTTTGTGGTGGGACTTCCAATGACGAGAAAAGGATACGATCTTATTTGGGTAATAGTGGATCGGTTAACTAAATCGGCTCATTTTCTACCAATAGGAGTTAGGTATAACCTAGAACGATTAAGCTAAGCTTTATGTCGAAGAAATCATTTCTAGACATGGAGTACTATTTTGATTGTGTCCGATCGTGATCCACGATTCACGTCGAACTTTTGGAGGAGTTTGCGAGCAAATGGGAACACAGTGAGATTGAGTCGGCGTATCATCCATGAATGGATGGGCAAAAAGCGAATGGACAATTCAAACGCTAGAAGATATGTTAAGATCTTGCGTTATGGATTTCAAGGGGAGTTGGGACGAACATCTACCATTGGTAGAATTCCTTTACAACAATAGTTTTCACGCTAGTATAGGCATCTTGCCCTTACGAAGCGTTGTATGGAAGGAAGTGTAGAACACCACTTTGTTGGGATGAAGTAGGTGAGCGTCGAATGTTGGGACTGAGATGGTACAACAAAGCGGCGAGACATGGTAAAGGCGATAAGAGCTTGATTAGTAGCGGCTCAAGATAGAAACAATGGAAGTATCACGAGATCCTCATCGAGAGAAGAGGGAGTTTGAAGTAGGGTCTTATGTCTTTCTAAAAAGTATACGCCTTGGAAAGGGAAGATACGTTTTGGAAAGAAAGGGAAGTTAAGTCAGGGGTTTGTAGGACCTTTTGAGATTTTAAGAAGGATAGGAGAGGTAGCTTATGAAGTAGCCTTACCTCCGAAATGGAAAGAATACACATGTGTTTCACGTGTACGTGTTGCGTCCTTATAAATGCGGACTATAAGCATATAATAGAGTATGAGTCTATTCAAGTAGAAAAAGACTTAACATATATGAAGAACTTCAGATTTAGATTATTGATAGGAAGGAACAAGTCTTGAGAAATAAAGTAATACCTTAGTAAAGGTAATTTGGAGTAACCACGATCTTTGAAGAAGCAACGTGGGAGCTCGAAAAATAAAATGAAGGAAAAGTTTCCTCATTTGTTTATGTAAAAGTAGCGAGATTACGGGGATGAGAATCCTTATAAGGAGGGAAGAATGTAGCATGAAGAATTTTGAATTTTCAATGAATTAAATTTTTATTTGATTATGTGGATTAAATGAATTTAATTGAGTTATTATGTGAGTAAGATGTTGAAAGGTGGTTCTATGACCTAGAATGTGTAGATGTGGTTAGTATTACGGCTTTGTGCTAGAATTAATTGTTGTGAATTATCAAGAGGCGAGCGAAGGTTTTACGAGATTGTTTAGCGTAAAAACATTATTCATCCGATGACGTTCGAGAGCTAGGGTTTGAAATTACGAGAAAGCGCGTAATGTTAGAATATGGCGATATTATGGAAAATCCAATAATATTACCGTTATGGCAAACGAAGTTTTAACTGCGGACTTAAAACCTAAGGGTTTGTGGAAGAGATTTAGAAAGGGAAATGTAATGCGTATAGTCGTTTCGATTATTATCGTAAGGAATATGAGTATTATACTAGTATGTATCTGAGTATGATATGAAGAATAGTCTGACGTATATATCTGAGTATTATATGAATATTATCTGAAGAGAATAATCGTGAATAATACTGGCGTAGAATACGAATTGTATTATTAGGTATATGAGCTAAAGATTTTATCGATCGAATTGGACTTGGATTAATATACAAAATGAATGAATTAATTATACAAGCCCAAGTCAAGGCCCAATATTAGATTGGTTAAAGCCCAATTTTTTTATGTCAAGCCCAATCCAAAAAGTAAACCGCGAATTGAATTGAACCGGTGGGTCGAGGGATGGGTAAAACCCATGGGGCAACCCCATGGGGATGACCCATGTGCAAGGTGGGCTAGCCCACTTGGTGTGCAAGCCAGTGTATCACTTGGTCACCAAGTACTTTACTTGGTGACAAAGTGGTAAATAAGTGAGGAGGTGGAAATTGGACTATTTTGCCCTCATTTGCTTTTATATATATATAAAGGCTTATGTTGGCCATTTGGTGGTTTTACAAAGTTTGTCCAACATATTTGAGAGAGAGAAAAAAGCTAGAATCTTATAATCCTTCTACTTCCAAGCAAACCAATAGACGTTTATCAAGAACATTAACTACTTCAAAGGTAAATTCCTATAAACCGTAATCTTCATCCTTTTTCGATTTCTTTCACAGAAAAGAATCGTAGATTAGTGGAGAGCGTTTATTGAGAAGGCCTATTAATGACAAAATCATGGATAGGCCTTGACTAAATAGAAATCGTAAGTGTTTATGGAAGTAGAAAATGTAGAAAGTCTTGAACGTGAACATAGTTATAATTGGACGTTTTGGGAATCGATGTAGCTAAGGTATGTGCATCTTGATTTGGTTAGGATATAGATATGAAGTCCATGGAGTATTCCATGTGATTTGGCTTAGAGAACATTAGTAACGAAGTTATGACGGATTTTCCGGAAATAGACGTTAAACGTCGAAAACGTATAAAAGTCCGGATTAAAAATCAAAAGTTGTCGTGTGACTTGAAAACGTCGGTTTCCAATGTCAACACGTGAGATAAGGTAATTAAGAGTCGTTGGCGAAAGAATCGTCGCATTCCATCTTATAACGAAGAAAACGAGTATTGAACGGGCGAAAACGTTAAACGAACGCTTAAAAACGAACTTAAAGGTGAATTACGAGTTAACGAATTCAAAAAGGTGAAATTCTTATATGAACACGTAAAGGATGTAATTTGTGACTTGTAGGAATTTGAATGGGTCGAATTCGGATTGTAAAAGCGAACAAATTAGGAAGCCGGGAGTTTAGTTTAAAACCAAATCTATTTTAGGCTAACTGGTGCCTGAGACTTCGGCGTATGGCTAAAAAACCAATACAAAGTGGTGGCGCCTTGGCTGCAGGACTCGGCCGAGTACCACTACTCTACTAACTCGCATGCATGTGCATATTCCACTAAAACATAAGGGATGCCGCGCAGCATGGCCTTGCCGTGATGGGAAAAAAATTGACCAAGTTAGGTTTAATTCCATTTTGAATGTAGACCTAAAGTAAGATGTTAAAGGTACTTAAAGTACACAATGAGACTAAGTTAAAACACTTATCAGATGTTGATGTAAGAAGAACTGGTAAGGTTTAATTGAGATTTAACGAGGAACACAAATACGTTATGAGTGAACCGTAAATGACATTCAACGTTGGTAACTAACCATTAATGATCGAATGTCGGCTAAGGACGTAAGAACGTTAATGAAATGTAACGAAGTATAGAAAGTTGAATCGACTTTAATAACGAAGTTAAACCAAGTAAAACATAGAAGAGAAAGAAGTTGGTTAGAACCGTAAAGATAGTTTATGTGATAACTAATTACAGTGTGCTATGTGAATATCTCATGTAGATCCTGTAAAGACTGAGAATAGTTGGAATATATATTTCAAAGGCGCTTGAAGGCAAGTCTTTCTTAACTCTTGAATCGACCTTTGTGTTAGTCGAGTTTTTTACGTGATGCATGTTATACGATGCATGAATGGTAAACATAAAAGAGTCGATGCATGTTTTATCAAAAGCTGAGACAAGTATTGAAGGATAGATTGAATTGTTTACAAGTCATTGATATAGAACTATTAACGCTATCCTATGCCAGTATTTGGTACGGATGAGAAGGTAAGTTTGTCTATGTACAAACAAAAGTATTTTCATCGATTATTCGATGGGCACATTGAGGTTGCCAAATGTTAAGCGTAAATATGTTTAACGTAAAGTGTTGATCAACATAGAGTACAATAGGTTGATCACCTAGAAGTGCTCGTAAGAAAAGACTGGTGGATGGCATTAGTGCCGGATATCCTTTTCAAGTATGAAAACGAAAAGAGTATGTTCATGGTCTATTGACCGGTTCATAAATCCTAAGCTATTATTTATGCTATGGAATTGTTGTATGAGAAGTATTAGTAAAATGTGTAATAATGCTTCATAGATAATTATTTAGATATAGAATTAAAGAATGTGTTTGTTGAGGTGATATTCATATGATTCGTTGTTAAAACTTGTTGAGCTAGTTATACTCATTCTTGCTTTAACCATATGTTTGCAGCTAAAACCGAACGAACGGAGAGTTCTAAAAGAGATAAAGGCAAGGCTAAGAGGGACAATTAATCGTCTTGTAATAGACTAGTATATTTGTATGTAATATACTTATGAAGAACAACGAATGTATTCGGTTATGAAACTGGGAAAGGATTTATTACAGATGTAATACAAAGATAGTAATTACACTCATTTTGTTGTTATTTCAATGGAATGATTGTATGGATTGTAGTGGAGCACCATTTGTGGAGCACCATGGGTGAAAGAGTCTGCAGAGTCGGACTATGAGATAGAGCACAATGAGAAAGTGCTTATGACTGATAAGGCCTAGGACTATAAGAACGAGGTCATAGAACTTCGCAAGAAACTGGTTGAAAAAGACCAGAAGATAGCACGGATGTCATATATAAATGACAGTGCGCATGAGGATTTCAAGCTTAAGATAGCTTGTTATTCTATTGAGTCGGGACAGACTCGACATACTATAAGTTGAGATATTGTGTCAATTTTGGCAAACCAGAAGCATGAGAATGCTGTTAGGCAGTATTAGGAGTAGTATGATAAATACTTTTGTGTAATCACGTAAACCCCTCTTTTGTATAATTAAAGGGTAGTCTTTTTGTAAATCCCAATTTTTGTAGAAGTCAATCGCGGGATGTATATGTAATAGCTTTTGGGCTATGTAAAGCAACTTATAAATAGTTTTAAACTAGGAAGAAGCATTTTAATATAAGGAAGTTTTTATTTTAAATTTGATTTGTTGTGTATGAGTTATTGTCCAATTGTTTGACGACTAATAACGAAGTAAGTAAATAAGTAATAACGGAACTTTATTTATTTAATCAGAAATGCAGCCAAGAAGAAGACAACATAACCAAGAGGCGGAATCGCATAATGAGAACGAGGGGGGTCCTAATAAACCAATACAAAAGTTCGTTAATTTATTAACAGCTGCATTTAACCAAGTCCGGGGTAGAGCACCCGCAGGACCTAGAGTAGCCCGAACGACTACTTTTAAGGAATTTAAAAGTGTAGGTCCACCCGAATTTAAGGGAACAACGGACCCAATTGAGGCCCAGACATGGGTCAAGGAAATAGAGAAGGTGTTTGTTATTACAAACGTAGCTTAGGCGCAAAAGACCTCTTTTGTGACCTATATGATGAAGGGGGAAGCCAACTACTGGTGGGAGGCTCACCAGGGTGGGGCTGGAGCGGAAGCTGTTACATGGGAACAGTTTAAGAAGGTATTCTTCGAGAACTATTTCCCTACTAGCATGCAAGGGAGAATGGAGATTAAGTTCTTAGAACTTAGCGAGGGGACATGATTTGTTCCCCGATGCGCGTGACAAATTCAACGAATTGGCAAGGTTCGCTCCACACCAAGTTGACATGGAGGAGAGGAAGGCTCGTAGGTTTGAGCAGGGCCTAAAACCCTGGCTCTATAGTAGAATATCGGTTTTTCAAAGTGCTTCTTACGGGACCATTCTGGAAAAGGCGATAATAGCGGAGGGTGGTAACGAGGCGTTGACCCAATACCACAAAGATAGGAAGAATAAGACTAAGGGAGAGGGAAAAAATAAGGCAGAGGTTGCTAGTGGAATTGGCAATATTCCTAAGAGAAAGAATTTTAACCCTGGCAATACTGGGGCAAAACAAGGGGATCCTAGGCGGAGGATGGAAGCATGTAAGACATGTGGTAAGACTCATCTGGGAGTCTGCCTGAAGAGGAAGACTGGTTGTTATAACTGTGGGCAGGAGGGTCATATATCTCCCAACTGTCCTAATCCTAAGAAAAGCAGGGGATATTTTGTTTGTGGGTCGGTAGACCACATGGCAAGAAATTGGCTTGTAAAGTGCAAGTGAAGTAGACCGATGAAGGAATATTCATAAACCAAGCCAAGTACATCAAAGATTTATTTAAGAAGTATGGCTTGTAATCAGCCTCTCCCATGAAAACCCTAATTGCTCCTGTAACTAAGCTCGACAAAGATGAAAATGGTAAAAGTATTAATATAACTCAATACAGAGGTATGATTGGCTCTCTTTTATATCTAACTACCAGTAGACCAAACATAATGTTTGCAACTTGCATATGTGCTTTATTTTAGGCTAACCCTAAAGAATCACATTTAACTGCTGTAAAGAGGATTTTCAGGTATCTCAAGGGTACACCTCACTTGGGGTTTTGGTATCCCAAGGAGTCCTCATTTGAACTAATAGGATACACAGATGCTTATTTTGCAGGCTGCAAAATAGATAGAAAGAGTACCAGTGACACCTGTTAATTGCTAGGAAACAGACTTGTGTCCTGGTTTAGCAAGAAGCAAAACTCAATATCTACTTCAACTGCAGAAGCTGAATACATTGCTGTTGGCAGCTGCTGCGCTCATATCCTATGGATGAAAAATCACCTAGCAGATTATGGGTCTGGATTCAAATCCATACCTATTCACTGTGATAACACAAGTGCCATAGCAATAACTCATAATCATGTCATGCATTCTAGGACTAAGCATATAGAAATAAGGTATCACTTCATTAGGGATCATGTGCAAAATGGAAATATATTTTTACAATATATCCCTACTGAAAATCAACTTGCTGATGTCTTTACATAGCCTCTAGATGAATCCAGATTTAACAAGTTAATAAGTGAGCTAGGAATGCTTAATTTACAACCATGAAATATATGCTCTAGTGTGTGCTAACCATACAGATATAAAGACTGTGGTTGAAATCATAGACATGATCAAGGGAAGTCCACGATCACAGAGCTGGAGTAACACAGACTCAGCGATCGTAGCACAGACTCAACGATGGTAGAGCCCCATCAACAAAATAAAGGAGCATCCTGTGATAAGAAAGTTCAAAACAAAGCAACCCCTCTGATAAGCGCCTCAGGAACAAACCTAACCCTTGATTCACTCTATGAGGTTGGCCCTTCCTATGTTACCTTAAAAGATATGTTAAGTCAAAAACTCATCACAAGGATCCAGACAGACTCGACGATCGTAGTTCAGACACGACGAATGCTGGATAGACTCGACGATCGTAGTTCAGACACGACGATTGATGAACAAACACGACCAATACTGAGCAAACTCAACGATCACAAAGGCTACCTCAAAGATCGTAGTCCTCACTAAGGACACATTAGCTCAGAAGGAGCTAAGGGCAATTCAGTACAATCCTCCTCAGTCAAATTCGCAGAGCCAAGCAGAATTTGACACCTGCCCCACTAAACAAAAAAAGGAGAGAGGGAAACTACAAGTACAGTTTGAAAATGCCTTTTGAAATCAGAAGTTCAAAAAGCTTATCTATCTCCTCTCTCTCTCTCTACAAGCAGAAACCCTAACCCTTAAGAAAGTTTAGATAACCATACTCCTTGCAAAGAAATCAATGGCAGCCTCCAACGTCGTCTCTGGCTACAAACTATGCTTCGATGAGTTCAAAACTGCTGAACCCAAATTTCACAAGACTCTAACATTGATAAAGAAGGCAGGTCTCGAAGAAGCCCTGGGTACGAGCACCTGGATCTACCTAAAGCTGATAAAGGAGTTTTACAGGAATGGGGTATTCGAAAATGATGTCCTCACAACGAGAGTCAAGGACGTGGACATCAAGCTAAAGGCTGAGAACATCAACCTAGCCCTAGGCTTCAAATGCAAAGGCTTTTGGTTTTTAGATGGCATCGACTTCCATTAAGGGCTTAAGAAGATGCATCACAAAAAATTCCCCAATGCCAAAGGATACAAGAAGAAGGAGTTTCCTCAGAGGTATGAATTTCTGGTTGATATTGTTGGGAAGTGTATATGTTGCAAAAGATCCGGCCACGATTCTATAAATGAGGCGCAACTAAAACTCATGACTGCTATAAGTTATGGCATACAGCTCAACCATGGAGCTCTCCTGCTTGAGTGGATAGGAAAATGGATCCTAAACTCAAAGAAGACAAAGGGCTCTCAAAAGAAGATGTACGGGCGCTTTATAAGCATCATCCTACAGTCTGCTCTGGGTGACAAAATTGGTGACAATGAAGGAGAGTCCATCAACCCAAACAGACGGATGACCCAGTAATTGTTTGAAAACTAGAAAAGGAATCCAGCAGAAAATGTTCGTATGATGTCAGAGTCCAGTGGAAGAACTGGTGATATAAAGGAATTAGGGATTCCAGGAAACATGTCAGTCGTCAAAGAGACTGAAGAAGAAGAGGAAGAGATCAACAAAGGAGAACCCACTGCCCTTATTAGAAAAAGCAAGGGCAAAAGAAAGCTAAAGTCTAGGATGGTAGAAGAACCTCAAGGGTCTACCATTGATATACCTATAGAGTCCTCTGATATTGAGACTCTAAGAATCCTAAGGAGAAAAGAACAGCTGGTTGAGGCAGATGAAGACAGAGCCACCATATCACAGCTGCTGAAGAGGAACAAAATCAGTCACAAGTCCAAGAGGCCATCTGTCTCTTCGATCGTAGAGTCTCTACCGATCATAGAGACCAGACTGAACACCTCAAGCAAGGAATTTGCTGCACCAGATGGCCTGACTGATCAATAGGACAAAGCTGAAGCTGAAGAAAGTCTTGAGGCTATGGCTCAGCCTAGAAAACCAAGAAGAAAACTGGTTAAGAAGTACATCATGATCAATGAAGGAGTACTAAAGGAGGATGAAAAAAAGATGGTTGCTAAAAAGGAACTATTCAAAGAAAGCCAAAAGGACATAGCTCAAGCTAAGGGGGAGACACCTAAAGCTCTCATGATAGAAAATGCTCCTGCTGAGGGGAAGCTATTAGTCCTGAAAATGAATGATCATGTTGAGGGGGAGCCTCATGATACCTCAATTATAGAAGAAGCTGCTTGTGCAGAAGATGAGGGAAAGCCTGAGCAAGAAAATCAAAAGGAAGTCATTGACATAGTGGAATCCTAAAAAGGAGATGGAGAAGAAGAGGAAGACAAAGATGATGTTGAACTTGAAATCACAGGCATGGGCCGTGATGGGTATAGGAGTTATCTTTACAATCAGTTATTTTCCTATCTCCCAATGATACCCTATCATCAAGCTCAAATTCTAAACTCCTGGAGTCACATCTTTTGGAGCTTCAAAGAATATCCAGCCATCTCTGAGCTAGCTCATGGATTTTCAGGAAACTTCAACTTTACCAAGAAGCTGATAACAAATGGTCCCTTCCTCAAGGATGGTGCATGAGGTATTATCTATCTCAATCCTGTTCAAAGTTAATCACTATCCACTATCTTTCTTCAGCCAGTTTTATGAATTTCCAAGATGGTTGGAAGTAGTTCTAAATCCACTGAGTCAATCCCCAGTTACGGATTCCCAAAATTCTGTAACTGATGAATTAAATGTGCCTAACTTCATATTGATCCCAACTCCCATCATCTATACGATTGATGACCCTAGCCCCATCGTAGAGTCCCAAGCTCAAATCGTAGAGCCACCCTTTTTAGACACCCAAACGAAGTCCCCTCCATCAGATATTCCCTCTTCATCCACCAAAGAATACTTCAACCCTCATCTTGCCCTCTACTCCTTGCAAGATCAATACAAGAAAACATCCCCTCCTTTAAACAATCCATAACTCAATGAACTACTCTCAAATCTACCCACCAAAGTTGAGTTGACAAAAGTTTCCAAGAAAGTGATCAAGGACATCGATGATAGCCTTGAAGCTCACTCAGAACTCATTCATCTCAGACTGACAAACATGATCACTGCTGCACACAATCTCCCAGGCACCCTAAACGCTGAGCTTACTAAGAAGCTGAGGGAGATTATCAAGGAAATGATTAAAAGCATAAAGGACAGGGATGATATTCACTTCCTAGCATCCAAACGACACAGAGATGTTGTTCTTGCATTACAGAACACTTAGGAAGCCTAGAATAAACTTATGATGGAGAACATCATCAATTTGAAAACTGCCGTCAAAGAATTTCAACAATCCTACGTCAACCAAGGATAGCAAACTGACAATGTTCTAGCCGTCTTCAAAAATAGGGAAGCTCGATCTGAAGCTCTGATCAAGGAAAATCGAGAGGACATTGCTCAAACGCAAAGCCAACTCAACGAGCTCGGCCAAAGAGTGACTCGACTATCCAAAGACATTCGAACCCTTGATGCTGACATAAAGGGGGAGAATAAAGGGAAAGGAGTTCAAGGAGGCAAAGGCAGGGGCAGAGGACAATTCCAAACTCAAACTTCAAGGAATCCTCCTACAAGGCAATTCCAACAGACTCCACGATCCCAACAGACTCCATGATCCAACCATCAGACTCAACGATCTGATCAGTAGGAAGTTTTAATGGCTCAGCCAATAAGGAGTATATGGGCCAGCTACCAGCTCACAAAATGTCACCACCACAGGCCTTAGAATGCTAACTGAAGATCCTGCATTCATGAATAGGCATGATCAAAATCCAAGGATAAGCCCTAGTGAGCTGGAAGATCTAGCCAGGTGGAATGAAGCAAGCATGAAAAGAAGAGCTGAGGAGTATGCCAATCCTCCTCGCAAAAGATCAAAGAAATAGAGATAAGTTGAAACTTATATTCTTATTGATGTAAAGCTTCACTGTAATATCTATTCTTCAATCATTAATAAATTCATGCTTATTCTCTAGAAATTTCAGCTACTCACTGAAATATTAAGTCATGTTTACTTTCCTGCAAATGCATCTAGAAACTAATAATCATGACAACAAATCTCATTGGTTATGTAAGCATTAAATAGGGGGAGATTATTGGGAGAGTGCATATTTTGATTTGATGTTTAAATATAAATGCTCATGATTATATGTAAAGTCCTTAGAGAAATACGTGTACAAAGACTTAGTGATAGATCAAATTTGTTAGGTTGATCTACATCTTGAAGTGAAATAGATAGATTATAGTGTATCAAGCTGATCAAGATTACAGAAGCTAAGGCAGAAACGTAGAGCATCGACGATCATAGTGTGACTGCCTTGAAGGACCTCTTCGGAAATCATAAAGTGCTCCTAACGTTTGCCGAGCTAACATAGAGATCGTAGTGTACTCTCGAAAACGTAGAGCTTGGCAACACAAGCAAGTAAAGATCGTAGTGTGCAAGTCTCTTAAGAGAAATCGTAGTTGTAACAACCCGATATTTTCTATATAAATAAATAAGAAATTTTGCGTATAATTTTTTTTATTTTATTTTAAGGATGAGGATTGGTACAAGATAATGTGTATATGTATTTATGTGGTAAATAAAAATATATTTATTGCATAAATGTTTACAAATAATTGTATTTTAGAATTATTGATTTTATAAAGTATATTCTTATAATAATTAATAGTAGAAATGTTTTTATTAACTATGTTCCATGAAAATATAATCATATATTATTTAAATAATATATGAAGTGATTTTAGAATAATTATAATAATTATTTTATTATATGAATTTTAGTATGGAATATTAAATTAATTATTTTACCTTAATTATTAAGGTTAAATATGAAGAATAAATCAGATATGGAATCCAAACCCTAATTTTGGATTATTGTCAAGGTATGAGAATAATAATATAATATTAATTATATTTTGATTTTTTAGTGCTATAAATATGTGTTGTATGTACGTGTTGATGATGATTGGTCAATTATGGTGTTAATTTCAAAACCCTAATGTTAATTGGTTAAACCCTAGTTTTCTGTGGGAAACCCTAATTTGAAAATAAATTATGAGTTTAAGACTGTTATATGATGATGTTATATGTTTTATGATGTGTATTATATAATGATTTGATTAATTAGGTAAACCCTAATTATAATCTAGAAACCCTAATTAATTTTTAGAAAACCCTAAGATATTTTAAAAACCCTAATTTTGGAAATGAAAACCCTAATTTGAAACACAAATTAGAGTTCGAGATTGTTTGTAATTGTGTTAATGTGATTAATTAACAAGTATTATAATTACAATAGTTAATTTTGGAAACCCTATATTTTAAACCCTAATTTGATAATTAGAAAACTTATTTATAAATCGGTAACCCTAATTATCAAAATCTTAAACCCTAATACTTATTTTAGCAAGGTTAATTATGATTATTATATTTTCACCCTAATGTTCATGTATAGTGTAATTAGAAAATTAATCACAATTAGAAAACCCTAATTTCAAAATTTTAGAAACTAAAAGTTATTTAATTTTATTTATTTAATTTTTTTGTGCAAACCCTAAATTGGAAATCCTAGATTTGTTTTGTGCTAAACCTTAGGGTTAAACCCTAAGGGTCAAACCCTAAGGGATTGCAAGGATGACAATTTTGCCCTTAAAATTGCTAGAAAAAAGACTACTTTACCCTTTTGCACATTCTTTAATTGGATAACTTGTGTATCTAGCCAAAATGTAGTTGGTGAACTACTCTACCAACTCCACATGCTCTAAATTGATAGCAACAAGCCTCTAGCTCAGCCATTCATGCATCTAGCTTTTCTATAAATAGATTGAAAGAGAGAGAAAATCTATTGCTAACTTATTTTGCTTAAACACCCAACCAAGACTTTCTCTCACAAAGACCCACGAAATTTGTTGATAATATCAGTCACAAAAACAGCCCCACGATCAGCCATAACAAATCAGAAGCCAAGAAATCAAAATCGTTCATAAGAGGTATAAAACCTTAGCATGATTTCTGTCCAAATATTCTGTGTTAGATGTTATGATTGATTGTTAAAATATGTTGTATTGGGTGTATAGTGATGATCTGGGTTGCTAGATGTTAGATCCATAACATCTAGAGGCTCGGATTTGACATTTTTGAAAATCTAGAAAATTTTTAAGCGATCGTCTGATGCGACAACAAATGTCGGAATACATAGATCGTTCTCTGTTTTGTGTTTTTGTTGTTATAATGTTTGATCTTGTAGTATGTTGTGAGATCTTTGCTCTGGAACTCAAATCAGAGTCAGATCGATTGTAGGTTGCAAGATATGGGTGGTCAAACACCGTTGACCAACCATGACCGGGTCATGTTCGGTAACCCGAACGAGCCCGAAAATGTCGACATGATTTTCATGAGCACCGCGGATCCGATGATGGTTTGATAATATGTTCTTGGTTTTGCATCTAAGTTGTAGTACATGTGTTAGACTTCATTTTTGTGTCTTAATATCACCTAAAAAGTTAACAGGTGAAGCGTAGTCGATGGTCAACCAAGCGGACAAAGACGAAAAGCCATTTTACGGGTAACCCGAAAACGCTTGGCCGTGTTTATCGGCGTGGGTTGAATCGCATAGATCTGCTAACTCAGTTGTTTTTATGTTATTTTTATGTAATGGATCTCTACCCTTGCATGTTGGCTACACACTGTAGCTTATAGATCACAAAACCATTACACGGATAGCATGTAGTAGAGGCTCAAAGTATGACCCATGATCTGTTCTTCATTTCTGGGTAACCTAGAAATGACGAACAGTCCTGACAACACTTTTGGAGGCTCAGATCTTCTTGGTTATATGTTTTATGATCATTATTGTTGTTGTGTTATGTAATATTACACTAGTACTACACGATCTGATGATTAGTTGGTCCAGAAGCACAATACACACAGTTTTAATCTTGGTCAATCAGAGCCCCTTGAAACTGCGTATGAATATCTTGGTTTGTATGAAGAACATGAAGTACACCTATAGCGACAGTTACGTATTATAAAGCGATCTTCAGCGACACTTTTAATAAAATTAATTATATAAATTCAGAAAATTATTTAAAAATAGTATTTAATTTCCAAAAATTACAAAAATTATTTTAAAAATTATTTTTAAATTATAAAAATTATATATTAATAATTTGAAATATTTTTCATAAATATTAGTATTTATTTAAATATTATTGATAATTAATTTATTTATTAAATGTATTAAATAAATTAATTACAAATGATTTTATTATATTAAAAATCATTTTAAATGATAATAAGTTATTAAAAATATTTTAAGTTATAAAATATAACTTTTAATATTTAAAGGTAAATTTCATTAATTAATTTATTATTAATGATATTAAAGTTATTTAATAATTATATTAAATAATTTAGTTTAAAAATGATTTTAATATTATAATAATCATTTTAAATGAAAATAAAGTGTTTAAAGATATTTTAAGTTATAAAATATAACTTTTAATATTTAAAGAATAATTTCATTAATAATTTAATATTAATAATTATTAATTTATTAACTTTATTTAATAATTATATTAAATAAATAGTTTATAAATGGTTTTATTACTTTAAAAATCATTTAAAAGGGATATAAATGAAATAAAAATATTTTAGGTTATACTTAATGACTTTTAATATTTTGATAAATAAAACATTAATACTTTAATATTAATGATAATTATTTAAAAATAATTTTAATTCTTTTAAAAATCATTTAATGGTAATATTAATACTTTAAAAGTATTTTGAGTTATTATAAATAACTTTAACATTTTGGAAATGATTTCATTAATAGTTTAATATTACTTAAATATTAATGATAATAGAATTATTTAATATTTAAATCATTTAATAATGATTCCGGTGTTTGAAAATGCGTGATAAAAGATAATAACTTTTTAAAAATTATATTAAGTCATTTAAAAATAATATATCGATCGACAATAAAATATACGTTTAAGAACTATTTATTTCATGGCTATGGAAAATCATTTGAAAATAATGATTCCGATGTTTGTAATCGCTTATATTTGAAATATTTGCGTATTTAACCCTTATTCCATTATTAATCAAATCAACCCTTACTATTTCAAAATAATAAATAAAGGAAATTCTTTTTTTATTTAAAAAATTAGAGGTCTTACAACCTCCCCTCCTTATGAAATTTCGTCCCTCGAAATTGGCGTGCGTACTGGTGTTTGAAAAGGTAAAGATACCTCGCTTTCATTTTCGTTTCCAACTCCCGTGTCATTTCCTCAATAAAGATGTACTTTTAAAAATTATGACTAAGTGTTTTTAAACAAAGTCTTGTATCGATACTTGGTGGTAAAATGAGTCTATAGGCCACGGTTCCTATTCGGTCGAAATTTCAAATGGATTAATAAATGAAGGTTTGAACTTTCCTCACCTCACCATTCTCGCTTTTGAAATATGACTTCTTGCACCTCCTTCTTCAAATTCATCACTCCGGTGTGTAGCTTGAACAACTTTAACTTTTCGATTAAAGTATTATACTCACGTGGGTACTTAGAGTTTTCATCTCCATCTCTATTATTTGTATATTATACGAAATGAATTTGTACTCGTGACTTGTATCGATCTTCTACTATTACTACTGCGTTAAACTAATAAGCATTCGATAAAGTCAGTTTATAACTGGTTATATTTCTTTAATCAGACCGATTTTATTCTAGAATGCGGCTAAAGGGTGAATTCCACAAAGGAAGTCATAAGATAAAGGCTCATTAGTTGAATTTTAACTCACGAAGTTCAATAGGAGCCATTCGATGTGAGATTTTAGAAATGAGTTTTGTCTTTAGGGTTCAAAGTCGATACAAAAATTTAATATCGATCTTTGGGGAGTAAGCCAATAAATTCTTCGGGAAATACGAAAAAATCAATAACAACAAGAATATTATTCAAATCGCGTGTCTTTATTCAAATATATAATTTGATTAGATATGTGTTTATTGTATCTAATACAAAGGAGGACAACAGTAGTGTATGCACACAAGCCATGGAAGAAGTGAATTTTAGATAAAGGCTGACCGATTTTGCCAATAATGGTGAGGACTACTAAACAACTCTCTCTACCAAGAACCTTCATTCCCATACCACTAGTACTCGCTGCATTCTAGCCTCCCGAGAATATATTTCAGAAATTGATCTGGATTTAGATAATTTGATTAGATATGTGTTTATTTGTGATTCAATGGTTGTGGAACATATGTGACAATTGAAAGTAGTATGCACACAAGCCAATCATGTTTGATGATAATGCATATACTTTGTAACAATCTTATTCATTTATTAATAAAAAGTATTAATTTATTAAAGGCTTTTAATTATCTACATGATGCTGTTCTACTTGGGTATTGGATACCGACTTTGGTTCTCATAAATATAGATTTATGAAGGGACCAAGCAGAAGTAGAAAGCTAAACAAATATAAGTAATCCTATGTGTGGGGAAATGTAGCAAAGGTTGCCATATATTAGCCATAGAAAACTTATAGTTTAGCAATGCTCTACTGGCAAATCTATTAAGTCAATAAGTTGTTATTGTATTCCAGCTTCTTGTTAAAAATATTATTTCCATTTTATTGTTGGACAATAAAATCTTTGGTATTATAATTAAGAACAATTGTTGTTCTATTTACGATAATAATGTTTTGTATAGAACCTGAATATTACTTAATAAATTTTGTATACTGACTTACATGAAAATAATTTTGCATATTGAACAAATTAGTATAAGAAAAGGAGATGATCATTCAAAGAGTTGAATGTGTGTATTTGTGAAATACAAGTATGAATTATTTGAAAGGTTCAAAGAATTGAAGTGAAACAAATTGACAATGTATTAAGATTCTTTGATTAGATCAAGAAATAAATACTTGTGAAATAAGTTTCTAGATCATCTTAAATGGTTTTCTCATAATGGGCGCCTCGATCACATGATAATTGATTGATGTATTTGAATGGAAAAATCGCACCTTGTTGGACATAGTGCGGTCCATAATGATTTTACCGACATTTCAAAGATCCCTCTGTGGGTCATGTCCTAGAAATGGTCAGCATATCTACAAAATGGTAACCTCAAAATCCAAATTTCAAGACTCCATAAAAGTTATGGACATGGAGGATTCCTAATCTTAAGTATGTTAAGATAAGTGGTTGTCCAACTTATGTGAAAAGGTTTCAAAGGATAAGCTTGGGACAAGATTTGACAAGTGTCGATTTGTGTGACATCCTAAAGTAAGTTTAGGGTATATGTTCTATAATCCTACTTAGCAAAAGGTGTTTATTGCGAAACACGCTTTTAAGATAAATGTGTTTATCATTGGAAGGGCTAGTGGGAGGATAATAGATCTTGAAGAGTTCAAGAACCACAAAACAAGATAAGTCAAATAAGAGGAACTCAGATATGATCTATTGTACCACAATCGAATCGTAAATGAAGAATAATCTTTAGAAGATACCTAGGAGGTATGGATTCATCATGGATGATGATGATGAGGTACATCATGGAATATGATGATCCGATTACATACTGACGAGGTTAGAATGAACCTAACGCTGCAAAAGGTCGATTGGGAGCGCGTGAAATTTCTAGTATTATATGTTGATATACTACGAATGAGGAATAACATACCAATGCTACAATCAAGAAAGATAAAGTTGTCTAAACATTCCTCCATGAATGATTTGGGAAGAGTATCTTAATTGGGGATGCAAATCTATATAGATAGATTTAAAAGGATTCTCAACTAAACCTAAGGAACGATATTCATTTGATGCTAAAGTCGTTTAGCATGGCAAACTCAAAAAGATGTCTCATGTCGATGAGCTATGGAGTGTATCTCTCTTAATAGTCCCTACGGACTCGAAAGAGAGGTCGCATGAGCGACAATCATGTATGCAATGAAATGTCTGAGACCCGATGTTGATCGGTCATATTCGGAGAAGTTCACTGTGAGTCGGTGAAAACAACTTAAAGTGCTTAACCGGCACTAAGGATGTGATCATATTCATGGTGGGTCTAAATTAAAACTAGAGAGCTTAACAGACTCAAGTTTTTCAGACAGACCAAGATGACAGAAAATCCACTTTAAGGTAAAGCATTATCTTGAACAGTGGTGCAGTGAATTGGAAAGGTTCCAAATAGCAAAGAGTTGCTGGTTTAGTGATAAAGACAAAGTATATAGCTATAAATGAAGCTGCAAGTTGATTGTTTGGATTAAAAGTTCATTACAGAACTAGGAATAGTTCCTAAGTCTCATCTTGGATCTAAACATGTGTTGTGGCACTTTCATTTGATTATTAGAATCATTGAAAGATGGGAAATCACTATAGAGATAGTGGACTCTCATGAACAACATTACATATCCATTAACTAAAGCTTATCCAACAGCAGGATAATCGTCACTTAGAGAAGAAGAGTATAAGATACCATGGCGATTGGCTTTAGTGCAAGTGGGAGATTGAAAGTAGTATGCACACAAGCCAATCATGTTTGATGATAAAACATATACTTTGTAACAATCTTATTCATTTATTAATAAAAAGTATTAATTTATTAAAGGCTTTTAATTATCTACATGATCTTTGTTTTATAATATGTGATAAAACCATAGTTTTAAGCAATGCTTTTAGAATAATGATGATGATCATTCTAATGAGATCTAAATTCTTAGAAAGCTTAAAACTAAAATAGTTCCCAATCATTGGATTACTAAATTGGGGATTAGTGAATCAGGATAGATTGGTACATACGTTGCCTTACTCATTGGATGAGGATGATTGATCTCATGATCATTTGTGTGAGACACTAAAGTAAGTATGTAGGTGCTTATTAGAGAATAAGTTCACTTTGAACGTTGGCTCATTAGGAATATCTAATGGAGTTTTACTTGTCATCAATAGGAATTCCTGTAGTGATAGTAGTACAAGTGATCCTTGGACTTGAGATCATCATAGTATCTTGTGTATGATGAGTTATACTTTGACTTATTCCTTAAGACCCTTAGGGTATATCAAAGGGTATGCTTGGGTATAATAAGTTGTACATGGAGATAATGTATGATCAATAGAGAATCTACAACTTCTATTAAAATAAGAGAAATGTCCTATGTGATTCGATAAATGACAACCCAAGAGTCCTCCTTTAAGGCGAAATGAAATTAGAAAGGAGTTTCTAATTTGCATTATTTGAGTTAATGCATTTAAGAGTCGAAATACATATAATTAAATAAAATAAGACTTGACAATAATTCCATGCCTTATATTTAATCGGGACATTGTATGGTGGAAGGATTGAATTATGCTAAGTAACTATTTACTCAAAGGTTCTTTTATGATTAATGTTGAAATCTATATTATCTGGAAAGTCGTTGATCGCTAGGGAGGCTTATCCTATTGTAGAATAAATATTATTTATTTAAATAATTTAATTGTTTAATTTATTTATTTAAATAAGATTAGAATTGTTCTAATTGATTTATTCACAACCTGGTTTAATATGGAGAACCTAAAGGGTCACACCATAAAAGGAAGAATAATTATTTAAGAAGTTAATGGCATAATCGTAATAATATGTTATGTATATTTAATTTAATCTATGGTGATAGAATAAATTAAATAGCTTAATATTTATTATTTAATATTTTAGAAATATTAAATATAAATTAATAAGAGGAGTCTTATTAATATTATTACAATTATTATTATTTTAATTTCTAAAAGAGTTTAGGAATTAATTTAATATAAGTACTCTCATTTATTCCTAATTGGATTAGGAAGGAAAATTAGTTAAAGGAGTTTAATTAATTATCCCTAATAAGATTAGGGAGCTTAATTAATTAAAAGAATTTAATTAATTAAATAAATCCCAATTCCTTAATTGTTAAGGTGGGTTGCCCACATCTATAAATAAGAGGAGTCTTATTATGGGTGGTGGTTTTGTTGACTTTTACAACATACATAATTCCAATTTGTTGGAGAGTACGTTCTTTTCTATAGAGATAGAAAACTAGGGTTTGAGCCAAATACCCATCTTCTTGAATTCTTATTATTCCTTGGTGGATCACCTCAAGAGGCCATACACTTGGGTGGCTAACGTTGATCAAAGGAAGGAACCAAACCCGGTGGATTCAAGTTGAACGCGAAAAGGATTTGAGGTGAACTCGTACCTGAGGAAGCTCGGATCTTCAAGGGTATGTTTCTTATTCATTTTTTTCGTTTAATTAATAATTGTGCATAAAGGGTGATCCGGGTATATGGTTTGTAAAAATTTTTAAACTCTGATTTATCTCGCTTCCGCATTATTTTTGGCAATTTGATTACGTTCCAGAATAATAACAAACCTAACAGTGGCATCAGAGCCAAACCTTTATGCGAATTATTAATTGTTCAGATTTAATATGTATATTGATATGTGTTTAGAACAATTAAATTGGGTATAATTTTATTATATAAAATTTATTTAAAATATAAAAAATTTGTGAAACCGTTTTTGAAAAACATTTTTTTTTTGGCTGAATCCACGGCTTTGTTTTTCAAAAGTCAAACGGATATGTATGGTTATTTTTTATATACATATGATTCTATTTTCAAAAGTTGGTTCAAGGGATCATATAATGTTACTATACAACCTGCTATATGGACGGTTATCAAAAGTTGTGGCCCGGTTTTCTTATAAAAGTAATATATATATGGACGGTTTTCTCATAATATATATATATTATGTTGAAAAGCTATAGCGGTGCTTCTTTGCAAGGTGGCCACGTGATTCACAGATACAACTAGGATATTATATATATATATATATATATATATATATGATATAGATTGACGGTATTATATATATATTATATACGGTATATGATATATATGATATTATATATATATATATATATATATATTCTTAATAATTTTATTATTAAAATAAAATTTTATTTTAATTTTAAAATAAAAGTTTATTTTAATATTAAAATAAAAGGTTTATTTTAATTTTAAAATTAGAATTTCATGCTAACTAATTAGAGTTGGAATTGGATTCCATGATAACTAATTGGAGTTGAAATTGATTCTATTTTCCTTAAATAAAGGAGTTTATTTTGATATGAAATTAGATTTCATATTATTCAAAAATAAAAAGGTTTATTTGTGAATAGGAAAAAGAATCGGTCTTTTCCTTAAATAAAGGAGTTTATTTAGATATGAAATAAGATTTCATATTATTCAAAATAAAGGAGTTTATTTGTGAATGGGAAAGATAATCCGTGTTTCCTTTAATAATTTTTTTACATGGAATTGGATTCATAATTAATTAAAATAAAGGAGTTTATTTTGATTAAAAGTTTTGATTAAAATAAAATAGTTTATTTTATTCAAAATTGGATAAATTAAAATAAAATAGTTTTATTTTGATTTAAATTTGGATTAAAATAAAGGAGTTTATTTGAATTCAAAACTAGATTTTATACTAACAAAATTTTGCCCATTAAATGATATCAATATATATATATTAAATGTTTATTATTCATGAGATGAATGTTATTTATTGATGCGTATGATGATGTGTATGATAATAAATGGGATTGATTATGGACTATCGACCAATGTGATTGGATTTTATTTTAGTTGGATGCATGAATGTATGGGTTTTATTAAATGGGGTTCACATTACCTTGTCTTCTAATTTTTCTTAATGTAAATTCTAACTCCCTCTTATGTACTTCCCCTCGATCACGATCAAGGTTTCTATTTATTTTAAATAGTTTTGTAATAGAAATAGTTAGAATTAATTTTGAAGAATTAGAGATCAAGGAACAAGGAGCAAGGAGCGCTTGAAGACCGCGTTTGTAATGGAGCCCCAAGTTTAAATGTAATAATTATATTTAAATATTATTTCTTACACCCCTAGGGTTTGACCTTTTGGTTCACTTGGTGGCTCTAGTGAACCAAACTAGAATAAAAGTCCATAATCAATTCGGGTAGAATATAGTATTCTATATGTGCATGCTTATACTATATATATAATATATTATGCAAACATGCTTCGTATGTTCATTAATATACGCGTATTTTATATATATATACGTATGCGTGCTAAAACAAGATGAGACAAATTAATAACAAACCCCTCAATTTTTTATATTAAGTCCTAAGCGTTCAAAGATATTTGGAATATCGAACGTCGCCTTCTATCATGATAAAATTAATAGAGTATTAAATATTTAATATGAGTTTGTTGTGTCACCACAAGGCAAGTATTAAGTATTTAAGATGTTAATTTATCACATTTGATGCTTATAAAGAAAATTGAACAATATTGTTTTGTTGTGTCACCACAAGGATGATATTTTTCTTTTTGAATATATGGAGTGCTAGGTTGGACTTAACTTGGATAATTTTGATTCTATATGTGCCACCACTGATCAAAATAATCTAAGAGGCAAAATACAAGGAGTTGCATAGTTGATGTAATCGACAAAAGTTGTCTACCTATTTATTTATATATAGTTTGTTGTGTCACCACAAGGCTATATACATTTGAAATAGGATCCTTATTCTCACTAGCAAATCTTTAATTAGATTTTGCGAACTATATAAGTGAGGGTAATATAGTTTGAAGAAAATAGTGGAGATACCAATTTAAAACAAGACCTAATTTATTTTGGTAATTAATAAAAGAATGTATGTTAAAATGTTGTTAATTACAAATTCATTTAAAGAATTTTATAATGTCTAAAATTACTATCATCACGTTAAGCATATTAGATGCTAAATTAACTTAATCAATTAAATGGATTGGTTAAGGAATTTGAGAATAGTTCTCATTGAAAAGCTATCTTATGTCCTTAATATGCCTATATCTCGCAATGGTTGCGAATAATGCCTCTGAGGAAGAGATTGCTACTTTTAGAAAGTGGCAAGATAATGCACAGTTGGCTCAATGCATTATGCTCGCATCAATGAGTAACGAGCTTCAGCGTCAGCTTGAAACTATGGATGCTCTTACTATATTCCTGCACATCAAGTAGTTGATGGTGAGGAAAGTAGGACTGAAAGATATCAGATATCTAAGGAAAGTAGGACTAAATTGGGGATTAGTGAATCCGGATAGATTGGTACATACGTTGCTTGCTCATTGGATGAGGATGATTGATCTCATGATCATTTGTGGAGACACTAAAGCAAGTATGTAGGTGCTTATTAGAGAATAAGTTCACTGAACGCGGCTCGCTAAGGAATACCTAATGGAGTTTTACTTGCCTCATCAATAGAATTCTGTAGTGATAGTAGTACAAGTGATCCTTGGACTTGAGATCATCATAGTATCTTGTGTATGATGAGTTATACTTTCGACTTATTCCTTAAGACCCTTAGGGTATATCAAAGGGTATGCTTGGGTATAATAAGTTGTACATGGAGATAATGTATGATCAATAGAGAATCTACAACTTCTATTAAAATAAGAGAAATGTCCTATGTGATTCGATAAATGACAACCCAAAGAGTCCTTGGCGGCGCGAATGAAATTAGAAAGGAGTTTCTAATTGCATTATTTGGAGTTGTGCATTTAAGAGTCGAAATATATATAATTAAATAAAATAAGACTTGATGGTAATTCCATGTCTTATATTTAATTGGGACATTGTATGGTGGAAGGATTGAATTATGCGGTAACTATTTACTCAAAGGTTCTTTTTATGATTAATGTTGAAATCTATATTATCCGGAAAGTCGTGATCGCTAAGAGGCTTATCCTATTGTAGAATAAATATTATTTATTTAAATAATTTAATTGTTTAATTTATTTATTTAAATAAGATTAGAATTGTTCTAATTGATTTATTCACAACCTGGTTTAATATGGAGAACCTAAAGGGTCACACCATAAAAGGAAGAATAATTATTTAAGAAGTTAATGGCATAATCGTAATAATATAAAGTTATGTATATTTAATTTAATCTATGGTGATAGAATAAATTAAATAGCTTAATATTTATTATTTAATATTTTAGAAATATTAAATATAAATTAATAAGAGGAGTCTTATTAATATTATTACAATTATTATTATTTTAATTTCTAAAAGAGTTTAGGAATTAATTTAATATAAGTACTCTCATTTATTCCTAATTGGATTAGGAAGGAAAATTAGTTAAAGGAGTTTAATTAATTATCCCTATAAGATTAGGGAGCTTAATTAATTAAAAGAATTTAATTAATTAAATAAATCCCAATTCCCTTAATTGTTAAGGTGGGTTGCCCACATCTATAAATAAGAGGAGTCTTATTATGGGTGGTGGTTTTGTTGACTTTTTACAACATACATAATTCCAATTTGTTGAGAGTACGTTCTTTTCTATAGAGATAGAAAACTAGGGTTTGAGCCAAATACCCATCTTCTTGAATTCTTATTATTCCTTGGTGGATCACCTCAAGAGGCCATACACTTGGGTGGCTAACGTTGATCAAAGGAAGGAACCAAACCCGGTGGATTCAAGTTGAACGCGAAAAGGATTTGAGGTGAACTTCACCGAGGAAGCTTTGGATCTTCAAGGGTATGTTTTCTTATTCATTTTTTCGTTTAATTAATAATTGTGCATAAAGGGTGATCCGTATATGGTTTGTAAAAATTTTAAACTCGATTTATCTCGCTTCGCATTATTTTTGCAATTTGATTACGTTCGAATAATAACAAACCCAATAAAGGCATCGAGAGCCAAACCTTTATGCGAATTATTAATTGTTCAGATTTAATATGTATATTGATATGTGTTTAGAACAATTAAATTGGGTATAATTTTATTATATAAAATTTATTTAAAATATAAAAAATTTGTGAAACCGTTTTTGAAAAACATTTTTTTTTTGGCTGAATCCACGGCTTTGTTTTTCAAAAAGTCAAACGGATATGTATGGTTATTTTTATATACATATGATTCTATTTTCAAAAGTTGGTTCAAGGATCATATAATAATACTATACAACCCGCTATATGGATTTCGCTATCAAAAGTCAGTGGCCCGGTTTTCTTATAAAAGTAATATATATATGGACTGTTTTCTCATAATATATATATATATATTATGTTGAAAAGCTATAGCAGGTGCTTCTTTGCAAGGTGGCCACGTGATTCACAGATACAACTAGGATATTATATATATATATATATATATATATATATATATATATATATATATATATATATATATATATTATATATATATATATATATATATATATATATATATATATATATATATATATATATATATATATAATATTCTTAATAATTTTATTATTAAAATAAAATTTTATTTTAATTTTAAAATAAAAGTTTATTTTAATATTAAAATAAAAGGTTTATTTTAATTTTAAAATTAGAATTTCATGCTAACTAATTAGAGTTGGAATTGGATTCCATGATAACTAATTGGAGTTGAAATTGGATTCTTTTTTTCCTTAAATAAAGGAGTTTATTTTGATATGAAATTAGATTTCATATTATTCAAAAATAAAAGGTTTATTTGTGAATAGGAAAAGAATCGGTCTTTCCTTAAATAAAGGAGTTTATTTAGATATGAAATAAGATTTCATATTATTCAAAATAAAGGAGTTTATTTGTGAATAGGAAAGATAATCCGTGTTTCCTTTAATAATTTTTTTTACATGGAATTGGATTCCATAATTAATTAAAATAAAGGAGTTTATTTTGATTAAAAGTTTTGATTAAAATAAAATAGTTTATTTTATTCAAAATTGGATAAATTAAAATAAAATAGTTTTATTTTGATTTAAATTTGGATTAAAATAAAGGAGTTTATTTGAATTCAAAACTAGATTTTATACTAACAAAATTTTGCCCATTAAATGATATCAATATATATATATTAAATGTTTATTATTCATGAGATGAATGTTATTTATTGATGCATATGATGATGTGTATGATAATAAATGGGATTGATTATGGACTATCAACCAATGTGATTGGATTTTATTTTAGTTGGATGCATGAATGTATGGGTTTTATTAAATGGGGTCACAGTACCTTGTCTTCTCTAATTTTTTCTTAATGTAAATTCTAACTCCTCTTATGTACTTCCCTCGATCACGATCAAGGTTTCTATTTATTTTAAATAGTTTTGTAATAGAAATAGTTAGAATTAATTTTGAAGAATTAGAGATCAAGGAACAAGGAGCAAGGAGCGCTTGAAGACACGTTTGTAATGGAGCCCGGGTTTAAATGTAATAATTATATTTAAATATTATTTCTTACACCCCTAGGGTTTGACCTTTTGGTTCACTTGGTGGCTCTAGTGAACCAAACTAGAATAAAAGTCCATAATCAATTCGGGTAGAATATAGTATTCTATATGTGCATGCTTATACTATATATATAATATATTATGCAAACATGCTTCGCATGTTCATTAATATGACGCGTATTTTATATATATATGTGCATGCTTAAAACAAGATGAGACAAATTAATAACAAACCCCTCAATTTTTTATATTAAGTCCTAAGCGCTCAAAGATATTTGGAATATCGAACGTCGCTTTCTATCATGATAAAATTAATAGAGTATTAAATATTTAATATGAGTTTGTTGTGTCACCACAAGGCAAGTATTAAGTATTTAAGATGTTAATTTATCACATTTGATGCTTATAAAGAAAATTGAACAATATTGTTTTGTTGTGTCACCACAAGGATGATATTTTTCTTTTTTGAATATATGGAGTGCTAGGTTGGACTTAACTTGGATAATTTTGATTCGGATGTGCCACCACTTGATCAAAATAATCTAAGAGGCAAAATACAAGGAGTTGCATAGTTGATGTAATTGACAAAAGTTGTCTACCTATTTATTTATATATAGTTTGTTGTGTCACCACAAGGCTATATACATTTGAAATAGGATCCTTATTCTCACTAGCAAATCTTTAATTAGATTTTTGCCAACTATATAAGTGAGGGTAATATAGTTTGAAGAAAATAGTGGGAGATACCAATTTAAAACAAGACCTAATTTATTTTGGTAATTAATAAAAGAATGTATGTTAAAATGTTGTTAATTACAAATTCATTTAAAGAATTTTATAATGTCTAAAATTACTATCATCATGCGAAGCATATTAGATGCTAAATTAACCGGGCAATTAAATCTGATTGGTTAAGGAATTTGAGAATAGTTCTCATAAATGAAAAAGCTATCTTATGTCCTTAATATGCCTATCCTCGCAATGGTTGCGTATAATGCCTCGAGGAAGAGATTGCTACTTTTAGAAAGTGGCAAGATAATGCACATTAGCTCAATGCATTATGCTCGATCAATGAGTAACGAGCTTGTTGTCGACTTGAAACTATGGATGCTCTTACTATATTCCTGCACATCAAGTAGTTGATGGTGAGGAAAGTAGGACTGAAAGATATCAGATATCTAAGGAAAGTAGGACTAAATTGGGGATTAGTGAATCCGGATAGATTGGTACATACGTTGCTTGCTCATTGGATGAGGATGATTGATCTCATGATCATTTGTGTGGAGACACTAAAGCAAGTATGTAGGTGCTTATTAGAGAATAAGTTCATTTGAACGTGGCTCGCTAAGGAATACCTAATGGAGTTTTACTTTTTTCGTCAATAGGAATTCTCAGAGTGATAGTAGTACAAGTGATCCTTGACTTGAGATCATCATAAGATCTTGTGTATGATGAGTTATACTTTGACTTATTCCTTAAGACCCTTAGGGTATATCAAAGGGTATGCTTGGGTATAATAAGTTGTACATGGAGATAATGTATGATCAATAGAGAATCTACAACTTCTATTAAAATAAGAGAAATGTCCTATGTGATTCGATAAATGACAACCCAAAGAGTCCTTGGCGGCGGTAATGAAATTAGAAAGGAGTTTCTAATTTGCATTATTTGAGTTGTGCATTTAAGAGTCGAAATACATATAATTAAATAAAATAAGACTTGACAAAGAATTCCATGTCTTATATTTAATTGGGACATTGTATGGTGGAAGGATTGAATTGTCACAGTAACTATTTACTCAAAGGTTCTTTTATGATTAATGTTGAAATCTATATTATCTCGAAAGTCGTTGATCGCTAGGAGGCTTATCCCTATTGTAGAATAAATATTATTTATTTAAATTAATTAATTGTTTAATTTATTTATTTAAATAAGATTAGAATTGTTCTAATTGATTTATTCACAACCTAGTTTAATATGGAGAACCTAAAGGGTCACACCATAAAAGAAAGAATAATTATTTAAGAAGTTAATGGCATAATCGTAATAATATATTATGTATATTTAATTTAATCTATGGTGATAGAATAAATTAAATAGCTTAATATTTATTATTTAATATTTTAGAAATATTAAATATAAATTAATAAGAGGAGTCTTATTAATATTATTACAATTATTATTATTTTAATTTCTAAAAGAGTTTAGGAATTAATTTAATATAAAGTACTCTCATTTATTCCTAATTGGATTAGGAAGGAAAATTAGTTAAAGGAGTTTAATTAATTATCCCTAATAAGATTAGGGAGCTTAATTAATTAAAAGAATTTAATTAATTAAATAAATCCCAATTCCTTAATTGTTAAGGTGGGTTGCCCACATCTATAAATAAGAGGAGTCTTATTATGGGTGGTGGTTTTGTTGACTTTTACAACATACATAATTCCAATTTGTTGGAGATTACGTTCTTTTCTATAGAGATAGAAAACTAGGGTTTGAGCCAAATACCCATCTTCTTGAATTCTTATTATTCCTTGGTGGATCACCTCTAGAGGCCATACACTTGGGTGGCTAACATTGATCAAAGGAAGGAACCAAACCCGGTGGATTCAAGTTGAATGCGAAAAGGATTGGAGGTGAACTCGTACCTGAGGAAGCTCGGATCTTCAAGGGTATGTTTCTTATTCATTTTTTTTGTTTAATTAATAATTGTGCATAAAGGGTGATCCGGGTATATGGTTTGTAAAAATTTTTAAACTCTGATTTATCTCGCTTCCGCATTATTTTTTGCAATTTGATTGCGTTCCAGAATAATAACAAACCTAACAACTATGTGATTAGGTTATGTGTTGACTGCAATAAGCAGTGCTATGTATTATAGTATGTTATTCTAATCGATCAAATGATCTTATTACTGATAGGTGTTATTTAAAGATAGAACTAAGTTACGAACTGTAAGCAGCGCATCAGGCAAGTATCTTACCTTTACATTTCCTTTATGCAATGGACATGAGTAAGAAGTTTCAGAATTATATTATTATTATGCTATATTATTAACCCTATTGTGATATATTCTATATCCCCGATCATTGTTTATCAACATATTAGTATATACTAATTCATATATATATATATTGTTCGTTAATTTCAAAATATGGTTATACAAGTGTCCCCACTTGGATAATCATTGTACTAAACACATGTTGATATATATATATATATATATATATATATATATATATATATATATATAAGTCGCCTATGCTACTTGACCACTGATACAAATCCGTAAATATCGTTGAATAAGATAAAACCTTTTTGTATCCAATCAAATTGTTTTGGTTCGGATTCCAGTCTAAGTATGAACATCCCGATCATGGGAAAACTTTTATGCGCCCAAGGTAGACAGAGTGAACAATAATATTGTTCTTGTAATGTAGTATTGATCAATACAGGGCTCATTGGGATGATCACCCTCGCGCCTGTAAGTTATGACGGTTTGCGGATGAAGTTCTGCTAAACCTTAGCGAAAACTAAAAACAATGTTCATAGTATGTCGACTACCCTATATATATAGTCAATACGTAGTTTCAAAGATTTGAGATAAAATTGTTATGTTTTTATTGTCGGTTCAGTTTACTTCACAACTATAAATTCGTTGTAGAAGTGATGTATAAAGAAAACATTTATTTCTTTCAACTACTTATATTTCTAATTGTTATTACTTGATGGGAACTCAAATGATCACCCTTGCTTAAATTTAAATGTTTTCAGCTAGGCATGAACAACTTGAAGGTTCAGACAAGAACAAGTGAAAAGGAAAGCAAATTGAACATGTTTAATGGTATCTTTTGTAATAGTTAGAATGTATTAAGATAATGATATGTATTATATATCATGTAAAGAATTATAGTAAAGGTTACGTACTTGGGATTAGACTCTGATAAGTGTAAGTTAAGTTTTATATTTATATTATTGTTATTATTATTAGTATTATTTCGCTCATAGAAATGGTATCGTGTAGAACCGAGTTCGGGTTTTAAGTACCCGAGTTTGGGGTCTTCACTGTAGTGCTCTTGTTTGATAGCATCAGACCAAGCACCAAGGTGACAAGACACCACGATCTAAATCGTAGAGTATCATCTGCCATATGTCAGAAGCATCGAGCCCTACCTTTTATTAGGAGACAAATTCCAACAAATGTGGAATGGGTTTTAAATGTTGAAGTCCTCATCAGTCCCAACGGTACAAAAGATATCATTAGTATACAACGAAAGAAACGTATTGAAGAAGCTAAGAAAAGGACCATAGGACAGAGGAAAACACCTTTTCAGGTGTTAGGTGAGAAAGCAGACTGTTGTGTCAGTGGGCCAGAATGCAAATCAGAAGGTGTGCAGAAAAAGTCTCCATCAAAGCTCAAAAATGTCAAGCGCATTTAATGCTTCAACAAAAGGCTTCAACGGATAGATTTCAAAGAACACATATATGCAGAACATGTGCAGATGAGAGAAGTAAGCAAGCATTGAACAAAAACGCACAAGAACTCTCAACGCTCAACTCTAAGATCTGAGAAAAAGAGAGAGCTTGCTCAGCTACTCAGTTCTTTCGAACAAGATCTTAACAACAACTGAGTAGCAACAATCAAGAACTTAACAACCACCAATCAACTGAAGTAAGTGTTCCAAGTCAGAAGGACTTGAAGAGTTCTAAGTGAACTGTGAAGAGCCAAGTCTGCTGGATTTGAAGAGTTCAAGAGTGAACTAAGAAGTTCCTAGACTGTTGGTCTAGAAGGAATCTGTGTGATTCAGAAAGTGTAAAAGACATCCTTAGTGGATTTCCTACTCGAGGAGTAGAAGAGTGGACTAAGAGCTTTAAGTGCTCTGAACCACTTAAAACGACTATGTCTATTACATTTTTGCTATAGCTGTCATATCTGCTATAACTGCCTCACTCTCATTAACTCACTATCTTAAGGGAGATTAAAACAAATACTAATTCCGCTGAGTTTTAATCATTATCAACTAACAAGTTTAAATGAAAATATTTTTAAAATAGCTATTCAACCCCCCCCCCCCCTTCTAGATAACTATTGTACCTCCGAGAACTAACAGATCATTTGAATTTTCCCATGCTTAATCTCGAATGTATTCGCAGCTATAGCAGGCCTGGTGATACTCGATTGCAGCTCAATCACCTTTGGTGTAGCAAAATCACTCAACGCTTTCTAGTCTTCGGCAGCCACTGCTTCTTCTTTATCAGAGTTTTCTAAGTCGTCCCTTGTTTCTTTGATCCACTTAATTAACCTCTGAAACCTTCTCTAAATGTCGTCCTCAAAAGGAAGCAAGTCTGGATTTTTGGATCGAGTTTGCATAAACCAACGTCAAAAACCTGAAATAAGAAAAACAAAACAAAAACAAAAAGTGTTTAAGTAAAACTGGACTAATTAAACTGATATTACAAAATAATAAAATCTATACTAAAGTCCCCGGCAACGGCGCCAAAAACTTGTTGGGTAAAATCTAGTTACGCACAGCACGCAAGTATACGTGGTCAACAAGTAATATAATAGTAAAGTTGAGTATCGTTCCCTCAGAGACTTAGTAAGAATTTAAACCTCACAATTACCAATTTCCTATTAATCCTAATTTTATTAAACTAATCAATTTCCAGTTAGTAACTAAGTATGAAGATTATTAAAATCACCACACAATCAATAAACGCTAAAAACTGAATTTTTAAACAAATAATGGAGAAATAGGCTTTCGACTTCACTCTAAGCATCACTCAGATTATTACACCTTTATTCTAGTTTAATTCACTATCCCAGTTTATTAATCAAGAACACGTATGTAGAACTAGCCACCTCTCGATGCACTAATACCGTATTAACCCAAATCCACAATTAAAATAGAATTACGTTAAACACCTTAATTAACCAACTCACTATATCTCTATGTGAATTACAATTAAAGAAGGTTGAAGTTCAAGTTCTTTTTCTGATTACATGCGATGCCAAGTGTAAGACCCCAAATTATTATTAATGAAATTTAATTTTTTCTATTTATTATTTTGAAATAGTAAGGGTTGATTTGATTAATGTGAATAGTTATGGGTAAAAATACCAAAATATTTCAAAATAAGCAAGTGGTTATAAAATATTCATTGTTGTCTTGGAATATTCGTTTGGTCGTGGAATATTCTTGTTGTCTGGGAATATTCGTATGCGACGAAAAAGCGAGTATTTTGTGAGCCCTATAATGTAAAGCGATTAGATGAAGAAAATGACAAATATAAGTGGTTTAAAAATAACTACAGAAGTTGTTACTGCAATTATCTTTGTTAAAATACTCTGCGGGTTAAAACACAAGAGTACACCAGATTACACCAATTATTGATTCTTACGTAAGAAGGCACAACTTAATAATGGTTACGATGGTTAATTAGTGTTCGATTATTTTATTGATTTAATAATTGTCGTTGATATTTTATATTGTTGTTGTTTCAATAATTGTCATTACACAAGATTTTTCTTTATCGATGCAATAATTCATATTATCCTGAATAATATTATTAGATAACATTATTGGAAATATCTAGAAAGTTTTGTCTAAGGAGAGGTTTGGTCACCTAATCATGCGCCAAAGAAGGAGAAATTCTTATTGAAAGCCCCTCTTTCCTAGAACCCACCGGTTGTCAATATCAGATTCTCGTAATATTATTTGTGAATAATTAATTATTGATTCATATGATGAGGAAAATATTGATTTTATGTGGATATAGATGGAGAAAATTTTAATGTGACAATTGTTGAAAATTGAAATTTTATCTTTTTTCGATAAATTAATTCATTTAAATGTATTATTATATTTTAATAATATAATAATGGTGATATTTTTACAAATCGAATGTGGGATATATGAGTATACAAGGAGGAAGAGTATTTTTGTTGCAATAAATGTTTAAAACATGTTAAACATGTCGGTGGACCCCATTTATTGAATCGAAATTTGATTATAAACTTGTAAAATCGCTCGTTTGTGGATTTCGGTCAATTTTTGTTTGGAATTTGGAAAAACTTTCTTCTGCAAAGTTGTAGAGAATTGAATTTCCAATAAAAATACGCGAGATTCGAATTTTCTGATAAAAGGACTATTTATTATGAATTATTGAAGTTCAAGCTCAAATAATTAATTTTGGAAGTTTAAAATATTTTAATTACAAAACGTTTTTACATTGTTGGGACTCATTTAACATGTGTTCGGATTGCTAATTTCAGATGCTAAGTGTGCCTAGAGAATTTGTAATATATATAATATTATTATATTAAATTTTCTGCTTTGGTGTTCTAAGCATTTTCCTATAAATAGGGTGCTTAGGTTAGAATTGAAAATTACACCGTAAACCGAAGTTTTCTCTCTATATTATCAAAGCGTATTCTTGTGAGTATTTTGAGTATATTTTGAGTATTGCTATATACGATTGCAAGTTCAAGTCATAGCCTATATCCTGTTTTCAACTAGAAGTGCTATCTTTGTGAGGTAAGGGATATTATTTTTTTCGTAATGATATTATTTCTTCAATATCATTATGTTGAAATATTGATCTAAAGTTTTTATCAAATTTGGAACTTTTGGTGTCGGTTACTATTCACGTGATCTGGCACTATTCACGATACTGAGACTATTCACGAATCACGAAGATTATTCATCAAAAATGAAAAATTTTCTTTTCGTCTAAAATATCTATTCGGATACTAGCTTTGATTGTATCCATGTTTTGATCATTCTTGAATTTTACACCACTATGATTATTTTTGAGGTTTTTTGGACGTGATAAAACAAAGTACGAATCCTTAATCCTTAATCCTTGTCATTTTGTTTCACCGGATTCGCTTTTTTAAAATATTTTTCATCATCTTCTACCTTAAATGATGATATTATGGAATATCTTTGGCCCGTAGAAGCAAAGATGAATGATTTCTGAAGAATATCTTTGGCCCGTAGTGCAAAGATGAACAGTGTTTAGATGAACATGACCAATCGATGAATATCTTTGGCCTGTGAGTGCAAAGATGAATATTTGATTCCGATATATATATTGATTGATGTTACGTGATAAAAGATAGACGATGAACTTTTAAATTCATACATAGAAGATAGTAGTTTGCATTCTCTACTTAACTCTTCTAATGAATTATTATTTCACTGCGAATATTGATTTAAAATTTGTTGTCTATTGTATTCTATTAGATTTTTCCTCATTGAAGACTAACGATAATTTGTTGTATATTATCTTAGTCATAATATTCTTCTATCGGGCTAGTTGAGCTCACCCTTTTCCTTTTTGTTCCATTTTTCATCTCGTGAGGCGAGAATATAATTAGTACGAGTGCAGCCTGGGTATGGAATGAAAGTTCTAGAGAGAGTTGTTTAGTAGTCCTCACCATTTTGTAAAATAATGTATCAATAAATGTGATGAGGATTTATTTGAGTATAGATATTGTCTAGAAGATAATATTTGTATTCAAACTCACGCTTTCTTGTTGTAATAATAAAGTTGTAGTTGTTTCTATACCATGTATTGACAACTCGAATGGGTGATGTATACCTATTTTGGGGTCATCACAGCTTGGTATCGAGCTTAGGATATGATCTCTGGCGGATATCGGGGAATAGAACTAGGAGGGAGAGACGAGTAAATCCTTCGCTAGTGTGTCCTACTTGAGATTATTTGTTAGTTGGTCAAGATATAAGGATATTATGTGATATATTGATTTCCTTAATTAACCCTTGTTTTATGACAAGATTTGAGAATGTCGATGAGAATATTAACAATGGAAATGAGATCGTGGAGACGCTTTGACTCACCAACGAGAGAACGTAACAGTCAGTGCAATGTTCCTCCCGTGAACAACACCACCGAAAGCGTATGATGAACGAGGGATGTTTAGAAGCTTTTGCGATTCATGCAAAATCGACGAGGAGTCTCGTGTTCAAAATACAGAGGAAATGATAGCAATTCACGGGTTATCACAAACAAGCGCTTCAAAGAGTTGGGACCACCGAATTTAAGGGAAAGCCGATCCGATCATGGCGGAAACATGGGTCAAGCAAATTACCAAGATATTCGATGTCTTGGGATGCACGGAGAAACGAAGGTTCCATTCGCCACCTTTATGTTCCGTGGCGAAGGCGTATCACTGGTGGGAGTCTGTGAAGCGTACCCATCCAAATTAAGACTCAAGATGTCTTGGGAGACGTTTGAAACTATTTAATGACAAATACTTTCTGAAAGTGTTCATCATATGAAGGAAGTGGAGTTCATCGATTAGAACAAAACAACATGACGGTGTCTCAAAGACGAGGCAAAGTTTGCAGAGTTATCCGTGTTTGCACCTCATTTGGTGGAGAATGAGGAACGTGATGACGCGGATGTTTCGAGAGGTTTGAAACCCTAAAACGATAATATCTCGATTTCTCATAAATTTTCTCTCTATTCAGATGTTGTTAACAGGGCTCAATTGTTAGAGCTAGATAATGAGTATGTTCAACCGAGGGACCATAACTAGGATCATACCAGAGATAGAAGTCAATAGAATAATGATAACCAGCGGAGAAAGAAACAGACGGACAAAAATGGTAACCACTCTGGTGGTAATCATGGCCATGAAAATAGAAGAAGCGAGTCAGGAAGAGATTTTAAAAAGAGGAGATTTAACAACGACCATGTGAAGACGATAAAAGTCTTAAGAAAGAATCGGTTCTAAGGAGGATAACGACCACCGTCATATATGCTACAAATGCGGAAAAGAGGGACATATCGGTCCTAATCACACCACAACAGTTCAAGGTATGCTATAATTGTGGAAAGGAAGGACATATCGCTTCGAGATTATGCTGTGGCGAAAACCTAGTTCAATGGGGACGGTGACTCAAAAGATCGTCCCCGAGAAAGTCAAAGTCAGCAGCCCGGAAGAGCATTTGTTGTGGATCGGTCAAAATGCGAGGAACCCAAATGAGGTGATCACGGTAAGCTATTTATAAATTCTTGCGAAGTTTATACCTTACTTGATACCGGTGCTACCCATTCATTTATCTCTCCTGCATGTGCTCAACGCTTAAACTTGACTGGAGAAATTAGACTTTGACCTATCTGTGGAAACTCCGTTAGAGAAACTTTCATCACATCCACTCGCTTTATAAATCTTGTTTGATTCAAGTTGGCACCATCACCTTACCGTTGACCTTATCTCTTTAAAGATACTTGCTTTTGATGTGATTTTAGGATTGATTGGTTAACTACTCATCATGCCAAAATTGATTGTTTTCGTAAGGTTGTTAGTTTTCATATTCCTAACCAACCTGTTGTATGCAATTCAAGCAACTAAACCATTAAAATCAATCAACGCTCATATCTAATCATAAAGCTATTCGTTTATTGAAAAACGGATGTCAAGCTTTCTTAGCCCATGTTATGAATTTGAATAAAGACACGCCAAATTTGAATAATATTCTGTTGCTATATGACTTTCCTCGACGATTTTCAAAGAACTTCCCGGCCCTACCCCGAACGCGTGAAGTTGAATTCTTTATTAATCTTGAACTCGGTACAAAGCCCATTTCTAAAACCCCATATCGAATGGCTCCTATTGAACTTCAGGAGTTAAAGGTCCAACTACAGGAATTGTTGGACATCGGTTTCATTCGTCCTAAGACATCTCCTTGGGGTGCTCTGCTTTATTCAGAAAAGAAGAAAGACGGAGTATGCGACTTTTGTATTGACTATCGAGAATTGAACCATGTCACCATCAAGAATAGGTATCCTCTACCTTGTATTGATGACTTGTTTGACCAATTGCAAGGGCACAATTATTTTCAAAAATCGATCTTCGCTTACGGATATCATCAAATCAAAGATTAGAATCGAGGATATTCCAAAGACGCTTTTAACTCCTCATGCGGGCATTATGAATTCTTAGTCATGTCTTTCGGATTGACTAATGCTCCTGCGGCTTTCATGGATATGATGAACCGAGTATTCAAGGAATATTTGGATCAGTTTGTTGTTGTCTTTATTGATGACATCCTCATATATTCCAAAAGTCGTGAAGATCATGAGCACCATTTGAAGTTGGTACTCCAAAGGCTTCGTGAAAACAAACTATATGCCAAATTGAAGAAATGCGAGTTCTGGCTTAGGGAAGTAGCATTTCTTTTGCACGTGGTGTCAAAACATGGAGTATCCGTGGACCCGGTGAAGATTGAAGCAATACAAAGTTGGGAGCAACCGAACTCGGTGACCAAAGTACGTAGCTTTCTGGGTCTAGCCGGTTATTATCGGAGATTCGTGGAAGGGTTTTCTCGAATCGCTACTCCATTAACCCAAATTAACTCTTAAGGATACAAAATTCATTTGGAGCGAAAGAATGCGAGAAGAGTTTCCAAGAGCTTAAGAGGAGACTTATTTCACTGCTTCTAACAATACCATTTGGTTCGGATGGATTTGTTATCTCACGCCGATGCTTCGAGCAAAGGGTTAGGATGTGTTCTCATGCAACGTGGGAAAGTCATAGCCTTATGCCTCATGACAACTTAAAGAGTATGAGAGGAATTATCCTACTCATAATCTAGAGTTAGCGGCAATCGTTTTACGCTAAAGATATGGAGGCACTATCTATATGGGGAGAAAGTGGAGATATATTCGCACCATAAAAGCCTTAAATATTTCTTCACTCAAAAGAACTCAACATGCGGCAACGACGTTGGCTCGAGCTATTGAAAGACTACGACCACACTATTCAATACCATCCCGGAAAAGTGAACGTGGTAGGTGACGCTGCGTTGAGTAGAAGATCATATGCGTGAATGAGTGCGATGATGTTAAGTATACGATGAGAGCCAACTTTAATAGAAAAAGTTAAGGTTGCTCAAGCCACCGACCCGGAAGCGATGCTTATGAAGAAGAAAGTACAAGAAGGAGCTATTCCTAAGCGAGAATTGATGAAGAAGGAATACTTGAGTCCACTCCGCACTTTGTGTCCCTAACGACTTCGGATTTGAAGTACAAGATTATGATGGAGGCACACAATACACCATTTGCAATCCATCCTGGAAGTACTAAAATGTATCATGATCTTCGACATACATTTTGGTGGAACAATATGAAGTGAGAGATTGCAAAGTTTATCTCAATGTGTTTAACTTGTCAACGTGTAAAGGCGGAGCATCCAGTACCTAAGGGTCCATTGCAACCACTTGAGATTCTGAAATGGAAGTGGGAACACATTACCATGGATTTTGTTACGGGTCTTCCTACAGTTTCTCAAGGCATCAATGCTATTTGGGTTATTGTTGATAGATTAACCAAGTCTGCTCATTTCTTGTCGATACGGGAGACTTATTCCCTTGAACATCTTGCTAGTATGTACGTGAATGAGATTGTGAGGTTGCATGGCATGCCTGTATCCATAGTTTTGGATCGTGACCCAAGATTCACTTCAAGATTTTGGGTTAGCTTGCAAAAAGCTATGGGCACGGATTTGCGATTTAGTTCGGCATACCATCCTCAAACGGACGGACAATCAGAGAGGACTATTCAAACTCTTGAAGATTTATTAAGACTCTGTGTCCTAGACTTCAAGGGCAGTTGGGATAAGTATTTACCATTGGTGGAATTCTCCTACAACAACAGTTATCAGGCAAGTATAGGTGTGGCTCCATTTGAAGCATTATATGGACGAAAGTGTCGCTCTCCAATATGTTGGGATGAGGTGGGTGAAGCAACATTGTTGGGACCCGAGTTAGTACGTATGACTATCGAAAAGATCCAAATGATTCGACAACGTATACAAACGGCACAAGATCGACAAAAGAGTTATGCGGATCTTCATCGAAAGGACGTGGAATTTAGTATAGGGGATCATGTATTGTTGCGAGTTGCTCCATGGAAGGGAGTTACAAGATTTGGGAAGAGAGGAAAGCTCAATCCACAATTTATTGGTCCATTTCAAATTCTTGACCGAGTAGGAAATGTAGCCTATAGACTCGCGTTACCTCCGAGTATGTCTCGTGTTCATAATGTGTTTCACATCTCAGTATTTCAGAAATATGTGAAAGACCCAACCACATTATAGAATTAGAACCGGACGAGATAGCCAAGACTTAACGTGTGAGGAGGTACCTATCAAGATCTTGGATAGGAAGGAGCATGTCCTACGCAAAGGTCATACCATAAGTTAAAGTTTTGTGGAGGAATTATGCTATAGAGAAATGACCGGGAATTGGAAACGGAAATGAAAGCGAGGTATCCTCACCTTTTGAAACACTGTGCGTCGTCAATTTCGAGGACGAAATTTCATAAGGAGGGAGGTTAAAGACCCCAACTTATTATTAATGAAATTTAATTTTCTCTATTTATTATTTTGAAATAGTAAGGGTTGATTTGATTAATGTGAATAGTTATGGGTAAAATACACAAATATTTCAAAATAAGCAAGTGGTTATAAAATATTCATTGTTGTCGGGAATATTCGTTTGGTCGTGGAATATTCTTTATTGTTTGGGAGAATATTCGCATTTACGACAAGACAAAGATTTTGTGGGCCCCATAACTGAAAGCGATTGGATGAAGAAAACGACAAATATAAGTGGTTTAAAAATATCTACAGAATAAGCATTACACAATTATCTTGTTAAAATACTCGATGGTTAAAACACGGAAGCACACCAGATTGCACCAATTATTGATTCTTACGTAAGAAGGCACTACTTAATAATGGTTTCTGATAATTACTTTATTCAAGATTTTATTGATTTAATAATTGTTGCGTTGATATTTTATATTCTTTGTTGTTTCAATAATTGTCATTACACAATTTTTCATTATCGATGCAATAATTCATATTATCCTAATAATATTATTAGATAACATTATTGGAAATGTCTAGAAAGTTTTGTCTAAGGAGAGGTTTGGTCACCTATACTGCCACCAAGAAGGAGAAATTCTTATTGAAAGCCCCTCTTTCCTGAAACTGCACGGTTTGTCAATATTGTGATTCAAAGAATATTATTTGTGAATAATTAATTATTGATTCATATGATGAGGAAAATATTAATTTTATGTGGATATAGATGGAGAAAATTTTAATGTGATAATTGTTGAAAATTGAAATTTTATCTTTTTCTCGATAAGATAATTCATTTAAATGTATTATTATATTTTAATAATATAATAATGGTGATATTTTTACAACGAATATGGGATATATGAGTATACGAGGAGGAAGAGTATTTTTGTTGCAATAAATTTTTAAAACATGTTAAACATGCTCGTGGACCCCATTTATTGATTGAAATTTGATTATAAATTGTAAAATCGCTTGGTTGTGGATTTCGGTCAATTTCTGCTTTGGAATTTGGAAAACTTTCTTCTGCAAAGTTGTAGAGAATTGAATTTCCTATAAAAAGTCACGAGATTCTAATTTTTTGATAAAAGGGCTATTTATTATGAATTATTGAAGTTATGAAGCTCTGAAATAATTAATTTTTGGAAGTTTAAAATATTTTTAATTACAAAAACGTTTTTTACATTGTTGGGACTCATTTAACATGTGTTAGGATTTCTGATTTCAGATGCTAAGTGTGCGTAGAGAATTTGTAATATATATAATATTATTATATTAAATTTTCTGCTTTGGTGTTCTAAGCATTTTCCTATAAATAGGGTGCTTAGGTTAGAATTGAAAATCACACCGTAAATCAAGTTTTCTCTCTATATTATCGATCGGCGTATTCTTGTGAGTATTTTGAGTATATTTTGAGTATTGTTATACGGTGCAAGGAGTTCAAGTCATAGCCTTTATCCTGTTGTTTCAACTAAAGTCTTGTCTTTGTGAGGTAAGGATATTTTTTTTCAGAATGATATTATTTCTTCAATATCATTATGTTGAAATATTGATCCAAAGTTTTTATCAAATTTGGAACTTTTGGTGTCTTGAGTTACTATTCACGATACGGCAGACTATTCACGATATATGGTACTATTCACGAATCTATTCATCAAAAATAAAAAATTTCTTTTCATTCAAAATATCTATTCGGATACTAGCTTTGATTGTATCCATGTTTTGATCATTCTTGAATTTTACACCACTATGATTATTTTTGAGGTTTTTTGGACGTGGATAAAACAAAGTACTAATCCTTAATCCTTAATCCTTGTCATTTTGTTTCACCGGATTCGCTTTTTTAAAATATTTTCATCATCTTCATCTTAAATGATGATATTATGGAATATCTTTGGCTTCAGTAGTGCAAAGATGAATGATTTCTGAAGAATATCTTTGGCCCAGTAGTGCAAAGATGAACAGTGTTTAGATGAACATGACCAATCGATGAATATCTTTGGCCCAGAGTGCAAAGATGAATATTTGATTCCGGATATATATTGATTGATGTTACAGGATAAAAGATAGATTTATGAACTTTTAAATTCATACATAGAAGATAGTAGTTTGCATTCTCTACTTAACTCTTCTAATGAATTATTATTTCATCATGCGAATATTGATTTAAAATTTGTTGTCTATTGTATTCTATTAGATTTTTCCTGTTGAAGACTAACGATAATTTGTTGTATATTATCTTAGTCATAATATTCTTTACCGGCTATTTGAGCTCACCCTTTTCTTTTTGTTCCATTTTTCTTCTCAGGAGGCGAGAATATAGCGAGTACGAGTCGGGGTATGGAATGAAAGTTCTAGAGAGAGTTGTTTAGTAGTCCTCACCATTTTTGTAAAATAATGTATCAATAAATGTGATGAGGATTTATTTGAGTATAGATATTGTCTAGAAGAAAATATTTGTATTCAAACTCACAGTTTTATTGTTGTAATAATAAAGTTGTAGTTGTTTCTGTACCATGTATTGACAACTCAGAATGGGTGATGTATACCTATTTTGGGGGCGTCACATCAAGCATATTTCTACCCTTACATTCATCAAGATTCTATTCATTCACATAAATCAAGAACACATGCTATATTAACTAAGTCTAGACTCGTATTTCATCTCTCGAGTTCATACAAGTCCACAAAGAATCGTTGATCAGGCAATTCATAAATTCAAGCTCAAATTAATATAGATAAACCGGATAATAGCTTATTAAACTGAAATCCAAAGATTACATAACCATCGTTCCACTTAAAGATTCGTCTTAAGCCTAAAAAGTAATTAGTTCATAATAAACGAAATAAAAACTTGAATAAACCAAAGATATCATCTTCTCAATTACAGAAATAAACTAAAGTAAAAGAATAACGTAGAACACCGTTCACTTTAGTCTCAATCCGCAATCAATACGATCGTTCTTCAAAATCTCCACTCCGTTGCTCGCTATGAAAATCTGTGAATAATCCTTGTTAGTTGCTTTGCATGATGCTTAATTCGTTGTTTGTTGAGCCATATATATCCCACATGAAGTCTTGGCCGAAATCCCATGTATATTAGAGTCCAAGTGCCATGCAAAGTCTTAATTCCCAAGTCCCAGCTGAGTTCGAATCAAAACAGGAGAGTCAGGATTCATGACCCCTCGCCCCGGTGGGGGTATACAAGCAAAACAAGCTCGCCCCGGTGGGCATGGCCACTATTTCTAACTTGGCTTGAATTTTAAACTTGCTCCAAAATAGCTTCAAATGCATCCTTTTCTTATCATTTGCCACACCAACCACCCTACACACGAAATAATAAGAAACAAGTAAGAATGAACATGAACATAAAGAATTAACAACAATTAAGCTTAAATTGGACGTAAATTCGTAGATATAAAATCCACTTATCAGTGTCCTGCAGATGATAGACGATGTTGTTGTGGTATTAGAGTGTGGGGACGCGTTTCCTATAAAGTAGAAAGAAGTCGTAGCAGTCATATCTTCTGAGGCAGATACAACTACACCCTCACATATAATCCAGCCTATTCAGCTCAAAGGTATTGACAATCCTTTGAAAGTGGCTGCACCAGAACCAACTATCTTGTCATACAGACAACAATATCATGTTGTCAGCCTACGAAAAAGTTCCATGGAATTATGGAAGAGCTGAAGGATCCACACCTCATATGACTGCTACAGTGTCGAAGGATAATCCATTGTATCTTCCTCAACGGGTGATGATGCCTACCATCAAGTCAAAGGAAAAGATTCCCATGGAAAAGGTGGAAACATTTCTCCGTACTATGGGCCATAATGAAGCCAAGGTGGTTTTAAGCTTAAGAGAAGCTCCACATCAAATTTCTATATTGGACTTAGTTTTCTAATCTGAAGATCACAAGAAGGTATTACTCAGGGTTCTCGAAGAAGCCCAACTGCCCAAGTCAATAGATGTTGAGAAATTCCAGCATCTGGTGGATCACATTTTTAACAACAATGTGATATCTTTTACTGATGACGATATACCTCCCGAAGAGACTGATCATTGCAAGCCGTTGCATATTGCGGTTTTGTCCTCCGGATATATGGTGGGAGGAGTCTTGATAGATGGAGGTTTGTCTCTAAATATGTGTCCTTATGCTACTCTGGTGAAGATAAACATCAATCTCAATCGGATCCGAAGCAGCCATATGGTTATTAAAGCTTTTAACGGATCCCGACGAAACTCCGTCAGAGAGATTAAACTGCCAGTTGAGATAGGTCCACATACATTATGCATATCTTTCCACGTGTTCAAAATAGATACAGGATACAACCTGATTTTGGGAAGACCATGGATTCATATGGTCGGGGCAGTCCCCTCCACCCTTCATCAGCAACTTAAATACATTATCAACAATAGCCTAGTCATTTGTTGATGTTTGAGTTTAATGTCCTCGCATAAGGGTGACATACCACTCATCAGCTTCAATTCAGAAGTTGAGCCGGTTAGTTTTCATGCCTTGGAGGTGAGCAACACTCACTACCATCCTGTTGGGACGCCACCTCTCATACCCCAGATTTCTGCCGAAGTAATGTCAGTCACTCAAGAAATGATGTCATTGGGTTATCAACCTGGACAAGGGTTGGGCAAAGACAATCAGGGCATCAAGTGCCTTATTCAATGTCTCAGTCAAATAGGGACAGCCGGACTAGGCTATACTGCTAGTTCCAGTTGCAAGAATCCTCATAAGTATAAACAGATTCCTTCAGCTTCAGCCACACAGAAATTATCTCCACCTACAGTTCCTGAGCCTACACGGTCTCTGGTAAAGGTGCATGCCCATGTAATGGCTATGTTATTTCCAAAATCGATACCGGAAAAGGGAAAAAAAAGTCTTGGTTCCAAATCCCAAAGTGGAAGAAAAGGAACGGAGACATAAACAAGACATCGTCAGGATGATGTCAAACGTACGCATCATTGTCCATGATGAACATACAAATAGATACACCCCAAACGATGATTGCCCAGACATAATGGTCATCATTCGGAGAAGGAGAATGATGACAGCCCCTCCATAACTACATTCCATCATGACTTCATTCTTGACAATTAGAGCAGCACTCCTTTCATTGGTCGACAAGGGTAAAACGGGCAGAAACTTCATATGCCCTGTAAATAATCAAAACTGCTTACTTTTTTGTACAATATTAGTAGTTATTTTGTCACTACATGCTAACACTATGTACAATTGAACAGTTTCATATATATTAAGTGAAAGCATATTTTGTTTCAGGACTCTGAATTTAGATGTGCCTATACTTGCTGATAAGGTGCCTTTTCTCCACAAGGATTGTAACTTTGATGAAAAGTTCGACTCAGACTTGATGAAAATACAAGAGGACATTGAGATACCTCATAAGATCAAAAAATGGGTCAAAGACAAATCTAAACCCAACCTTGATCAAACCACTTCATTCAATCTTGAAACCTCAGAAATCCCTAAACTAATCCAGATTGGTACAGACCTCACTTCAAACTAAAGGAATGACATGGTTACACTATTAACCCAATTCCAGGATGTGTTTGCACGGTCTCATGAAGACATGGTGGGTTTGTCCACTGATATTGTCATTCAACGCCTCCCCACCAAAGAGGGATTCAAGCCAGTCAGGCAGAAGCTCAGGCGATTAAAACCTGAGTGGAGTTTAAAGGTTAAAGAGGAAATTGTGAGACAATTTCAAGTATACATCATCATGCTGTCCACATACCTTGAATGGCTATACAACATAGTCCTTGTGCCTAAACCAGGAGGGAAGGTACGAGTTTGTGTGGATTACCGGGATCTGAATAAAGTTTGCCTTAAAGATAGCTTTCCCGTTCCATTTATCCACATTCTCATTAACAATACTACTCAATACGACATGTACTCCTTTGCTGATTGCTTTGTGGGGTACCATCAAATCATGGTTGCTAAAGAGGATCGTGAGAAAACTGCCTTCATCACGCCTTGGGAAAACTTTTACTATAGACGGTTGTCGTTCGGCCTCATCACTGCTGGAGCTACCTACCAGCGAGCCATTATGGCTCTTTTTCTTAATTTAATGTATAAGGAGATAGATATCTATGTGGATGACATCATTGTCAAGTCCCAAAAGGAGGAAGACCACCTAGACCATCTCACAAAGATCATTAACAGGTTGCATAAGTACAACTTGAAGTTAAATCCAGCCAAGTGTGCCTTTGGCGTTAAATTAGGCAAGTTGTTAGGATTCCTAGTCAGCAATAAGGGGATTGAGCTGGATCCCACCAAAATCCAGGCCATTATAGAAATTCCCATTCCTCGGACAAAGAAGGAAATACGGGGATTTTTGGGAAGAATTAACTTCATTAGTAGGTTTATTTCTCAACTCACAGCAACCTGTGAGCCTATCTTCAAATTGTAAAGGAAGAACTCATCCATGAAATGGAATGATGAGTGCCAGAAGGCCTTCCTTACAATCAAAGAGCAGCTAGTTAAAGCTCATATTTTGGTACCACCTAGGGATGATGTTCCCCTATTCATGTACCTATCCATAAGTGACAATGCCTTGGGCTGCATGCTGGGACAAAAAATGATAGAGGCCAAAAGTGAGCTATCTACTACCTCACCAAAAGATTCAGCAACAGTGAACACAACTACACTCTAATTGAGAAGACTTGTTATGCTTTAGGATGGGCTTAAATGAGGTTATAGCATTACCTCCATGGTCATATAACCCATCTCATATCTCGCGTGGATCCTCTCAAGTACGTGTTCAGTAAACCCATATTGAACTGTCGACTGTCCAGATGGCAATTGATCCTATAATAATTTGACATCGTTTACGTAACGCAGAAGTCCATTAAAGGTTAAGGAATTGCGGATCAAGTGGCCGCCGCACCTTCAAGAGACTTCAAACCCTTGGAAACATACTTCCCCGATGAAGGGGTAATAGAAATTCAGCAACACCATCAGTACGATGCACACCAAACATGGAAGATGTATTTTGATGGAGCTGTAAACATGGAAGGTTCTGGGGCGGGAGGAGTTCTAGTATCCGTTACGGGGGAGCAGCATCTCGTCGCCGTCAAATTGCAGTTTACGAACACTAACAACACAACTGAGTATGAAAGATGTATCATCGGGCTAAAACTTGCCCAATCAATGGGCATCAGACGGTTAACTGTCTTTGGAGAATTCGAGTTGGTAATCAGACAAACCACATGAATCTATCACATCAAAGGTCTACACTTACTGCCTTACCATCGGTAGGTTCTACAGATGGCTTCGGAGTTTGAAGAAATATCCTTCCTCCATATTCCTCGGAATAGGAATGATTTTGTGGATGTGCTAGCAACCTTGGCCTCCTTGATCAACATATATGATAAGGAAAACATGCCAACCCTTACATTTAATGCCCAACAAAAGGCTCCAGCCTATGGGAATTACATTGGAGAAGTATAGGATGAGCTACCTCCCATCCAACACCCTAGGTATCAGGATATCAAGGAGTACTTACAAGATGGATCTACACCCGCTGAGGCGAGCCTGACTGAAAGAAGGCGGATTCATCGACTGGCTATGAAATTCTACCTAAGCAGAGATGCACTTATAAAAGAGATGCATGATTAGGTCTCCTCAAATGTCTGGATAAGGACCAAGCTCAGAGGCTCATGGATGAGGTCCATGGTGGAGTCTGTGGCCCACACATGAGCGACCCTCTATTTATAAAGAAAATCCTTAGAACAGGGCATTACTGGCTCTCTCTTAAAGCTGACTATGATGATCACATCAAGAAATGTTATCAATGCCAAATTCATGGGAATGTTATCCATGCCCCTCCAAGGGAGCTCCACAATATAAGTTCCCCCTTTCCCTTCTCAATGTTGGAAATGGACGTGATCGGGCCCATCTAGCCCAAAGCCAGTAATGGGCATCGATTTATCTTCACCATGATCAACTACTTCACCATGTGGGTAGAAGCAGCCTCCTTCCCCAAGGTTGCCAAAGAAGTCATCATTTTTTTCATCAGAAACAATGTCATTTGTCGATATAGACAACTAGAAGTAATTGTGTCAGACAATGCTAAGAACCTCAACAACAAAATGATGGAAGAGTTGTGCAGTAAATTCTACATCAAACATATCAACTCTGTTATCTACCGTCCAAAGATGAATGGTGTTGTTGAAGCGGCTAACAAAAACATCAAGAAGATCATGCAAAAGATGTATGCCAACCACAAAGGATGGCCTGACTTATTGCATCTTACTTTGTTAGCCTACATAACATCAATGTGTATTTCCACTGGGGCAACACCCTACGCATTAACCTTTGGGATGGAAGTAGTGCTCCCCATAGAAGTGGAAATGGAATCCCTCAGAGTGTTGATAGACGTTCAGCTAGATGAAGACCAATGGATATAAGATAGATATCACCAATTATCTCTAATAGACTAAAGGCGAGCTGCTGCTATCTTCCACTGTCAGTTATATCAACAAAGGATCGCCAGGTCCTACAACAGAAAAGTCTGGCTACGGCAGTTTAAACAACATGACTTGGTTTTGAAGAAGATCATTTACAACCAAGATCAGTCCAAAGGAAAATTCGCCCCTAACTGGGAAGGCCCGTTTATTGTCAAGGAGGTATTGATAGGAGGTGCTCTCAGATTATAGGAAATAAACGGTGATGAATTTCCATAACTTATCAACTCGGACACCGTGAAATGGTACTATGTCTGAGGTCAACATCAAGCAAACATCCTGGTTTTGGATCATCAGATCCCCAGTCATTTCAGGTTTTTTAACCCTTCACTACATACAACTTCTCTTCACACTCATCGGCCCCATTAGGGACAAACACATTTTCTAACCAGCAGCCTAGTTTTGGATCGCCAGATCCTTTTCTCTCCATTTGGTTTTGAACCCTTACTCAACTCTGGTTATCCCATTAAGGATTGAACCTTTCACATCCGCAGTTTTACCCCACTAGGGATAAGACTTTTCACACCTGTAGTTTATCCTATACATGGGATTAAACTTTCTCACCCATAGTTCATCCTGAACATGGATAAAACTTTCCATTGGCTACAAATCGTCCTGAACATGGGGCGAACTACGTCGACCTGATCTCCTTGATACATAGGAGTACGTAGGCAACCATTCTATATGGCCCGGTCGCAATAAAACAAAAACAACAAAAACATTTCTACACCCTTCTCATTAAAAAAAAATAACAAAAACATTCATACACCCTTTTGGCACATACAGCGTTAAACCTCTTACACCAGGTTCAAACTACGCAGACTTGATCTCCTCTTCAACAGGAGTACGTAGGTAGCCATTCATGGTTCGGTCTTACCCTCTACCAAAACATAAACACTTGTCAACGGTACTAGGATCATCCTTTAATCCATCACATTTCATCGGCTTCAGACCAAAGGGATGGAATTACCTGAACTCCCCATGTAAATGGGAGACTCGGTGACCATCTAAGTTGATGTTGATTCCTCAAAGAGAAACTCCAATCCATAAGAGATGGAAATAACTGGGCTCCTCTTAAATAGGAGTATGGGTAACCATATGTGGTGCGGTCAACCTCAGAGAGGAAAGCCACATTCCTCTCCATATTTACATATAGAAACCAATCCCAAGACACCAAAGATGGTAGGGAATACACATAGATCAATGATCCCTTCTGAAATATCCAAAAACAACTCAATGTCCATCCATCAAGGAGGAATTCAGAATACATCAAGATCACAAGCTCTTAAAAACAGGCAAATATCAAGCAAGCAACAAGACATAACTAAAAGGGAAGTGATCAAAAAAATATTTCCCTGCTATATATAATGTTGTTTGATATATACAATATGAACTGTATAGAACAAAATGGCTAAGCTAGTCTGTGAAAGAAAATATAAGCCCATCTACAAGTTAGTGTATATGTGAGCTATCAAGCCCAACATGGCATCCCTCTCAGAAGAAGGAGGTAACACTGTGGTCTCCTGTACAAGGGTCTCCACACGAGCTAACAGATCTACAGCCATCTGCATGGTGACGCGGTGCTCATCAATATACGTGCTCATCTCTACAATCATGCCAGAAGTAAAGGACCTCATTGTGGTACTATCTTTGACGACTAAATCCCGGGCAGATATAGCGCTATCCCTCTCAACTATCACGGTATCTCTGGCAGATCTGGTCTCATCCCACTCAACAACAGCGGCATCTCTACGAGCTCACAAATTACATCCTTTACGTGTTCATATAAGAATTTCACATTTTTAAATTTGTTAACTCGAAATTCACCTTTGAGTTCATTTTTGAGCGTTCGTTTAACGTTTTCGACCGTTCAATACTCGTTTTCTTCGTTATAAGTCGGAATGCGACGATTATTGCACTAGCGACTCTTAATTACCTTATCTCACTTTTTGACATTAGAAACCAACATTTTTAAGTCACACGGAAACTTTTGACCCTTAATCCGAGATTTTTACGTTTTCGATGTTTAACGTCTATTTTCGCAAAATTTTCCATAACTTCGTTACTCGTGTTCTATAATCCAAATCAAATGGAACACTCCATTGATTCACCATCTATATCCTAACCAAACAATATGCACATTCCTTAGCTATAACGGTTTTCAAATTGTTCATTCATAACTAAGTTCACGTTCAAGACTCTCTACGGTCTTAACTCACATAAACACTTACGATTTCTATTTGGTCATGACATATCAATGATTTGATCATTAATAGACATCCTTATGTCTCCTCAATAAACATGCTCCACCAATCTACGATTCTTATATGAGAAAGAAATCGAAAAAGATGAAGATTACAGTTTGTGAGAATTTACCTTTGAAATACTTCACGTTCTTGATAAACGTCTAAAGGTTTACTTGGAAGTAGATTGATTAAGTGTTTCTAGCTTTTCTCTCTCTCAATATAGGTTGAACAAGATTTTCAAACAACAAATACTCAACCCAAGCTTTGTAATTATAGAAATCCAAATGAGGGGCAAAATGGTCTACATCCCACTAATAATCATTTACTTAACAATCTATCTGTTCCTATTATCTTTAATACTCCATTTACACACAACTATACCCAGTTCGTAAAACCACACTTATGAGTCCATAAATTGCCACAATCATATGAGTTTAAGAACTTTCCTAGTCTGACCTTTGGCGTCCTTTCGCTGAGGGGTTCATAAACATTTCATATAACTATGAATCAAGTATGTCACATAAATATGAGTTTTAAGGACTCGTACTTAACCTTATATCATCTACCTATGACCTATCTATCTGTTATACACATGAGAAAGGAATCACCCTCTTAACATGCATATATCAAATAGCGCGACACAAACATTTCAATGATTATCATTGTCAGAACTAAGTAGTTGTTACACCAAGTACAATTCCGCGCCCACACAAGGAATCATACACTTCACCAATTATTGAATATGATTCCTCAATTGAATCCCCACCTAACACTAACACCCTTCTCAATACGAATTTCATTTAACTCAGATTCATAATCCTTTCCCTAATCACATCAATTCATTTGACACCGACAACCAAAGAATCTTGTCAGAAACTTTTCAATCATTCACTTGATCCTTCTTTATACTATAAACTTATCAGATCACGGGGTGATCTCATCGTATATATTACGATTCATTTCAATATCTGGATCGTTTTGTTTTATGATCTCCTATCACTATACTTTTAGTCTTTTAGACTCTATCTATTTCGCACTATTGTTCAACTATATTATCAGAGTTAGGGAACTCTGTATCTTATAACTCGCCAAGATTCATCTTTGAATCTTACCGACCAACTAACTTTATTTGAGTTAGTACTTATCCTAATCACTGCGGTTATTAGTCTCAGATATTCCTACCTAAGCTTCATAACCAACAGCTTTGATACCAACTGTGACGGCCCCGAATCTGAGGTCCCGAATCACCACGGATCTGGTTCGATCATTCTATACAACTATTACTATTTGCAGAAGATATAAACATAAATTGTTTATACATTAAACTTACATACTTTACTCCCAAGGTCGAGTAACCTTAACTTAATCACAAATCATAACTTTTCTAACACATAACATGATTATCAAACTATACTATTACAAAACTAATCGCGCACATTAACTTTAATCTAGAACCGCTTTTAATCTTTCCTCAGTATCCGCGATTCGCGCCTTTAATCGCAATGTTTTATCATGATATAGCAAGGGTGAGCATGAAAGTTTCCCAGCAAGTTTAAATTCAACAATATAACGATATATCATGATTGAAATGATTTGAATAATTGGCTGGCTATAATTCAACAATATAATTGTGAACTAGCAGGAACAAATTTATGACTGAACAAGTATTATACATGAACAAATATATCTGAACCAACTGGTAATGAAGGTGATCAGCCTTTCATACCTGACTTATACATGCAATATGTACAGAGTACAATTCATGGCAACCAGCAATGATTAACCATAAGCTTATCCAAATAAAACAACTCTTAGTAGAGTTAAGTAAAACAAACTTGCCTGAACCGTTGATTACCGCTACGCAATTTATATCGCTTTATCCGAAGACCTAATATTAGTAATATAGATCTCCAATATTAGAATAATATCATCACAATATAATACTATTATATATATATATATATATATATATATATATATAAATAACACAACACATAACACATAACCCTATCAATCTATTAACATAAGACATAAGATTATCAAATCAAAAACTATTTCAATCGACTTGAATCCAAAAAAATTCTAAACGTCCCGACTGCCTAGCTTGAATGGACTTTTATCGAGTCTAAGTTCAATTAAACTCTAACTTAATAGTTAACAATTATCTCGAATAATTTTAATATAAATCAAAATATTTTTCATAAGCTCGTAATAATTTTTAAATAATTATTATCATTTATCATGAATTTTCAATCATTAATAACGATTTAAATAAATTAAATACCACAATATTCTATTATCATTAATATTTATTTATTATCAAATATTAATGAAATACATGTCATAATATTATAATATATTTATAATATATCAAAGTATTTTTAATACCTTAAAATCATATTTATATGATTTTTAAACAATTAAATCCATTATCCGATAATTGCTTTTAATATTAAAATATTAATATTTTCATGACAAAATATCAAAAGTTATATTTTATAACTCAAAATATTTTTATAACACCTTAAATCATTTTTATATGATTTATAAAGCATTAATTTTATTTTTCCATAATTTATTTAATATAGTTATTAAATAAACTAATTATCATTAATATTAATTAATTAATGAATTTCATCACAAAATATTAAAAGTCACTAAAAATAACTTAAAATATTTTATTATACCATAATATTATTTTCATGATTTTTCATGTATTAAAATCATTTTTAAATCATTTATTTAATATTATAATTAAATAAATTAAATACCATTATATTCCAAAAATATTAAATATTTATGAAATATACTCTAAATAATTAAAAATTATTTTTAGAATTTAAAATAATTTTTTGGAATCTATTTTGTATTTTTAATAATTAAAAACTATTTTTTCTATTTATTTAATTAATTAATCTTTTTTCCAAAAATAAGTGTCACTAAAGGGCCTATATAGCTAAAGGCGTAATGCGCTATATAAAATTCTTGAGTTGCTTCAAACTCATCGCCATGATTTAGCGGTGTCTACTTGACCATTGATTCTCATTTCCAATCCATATACATGTATTATTGGCTAGATAATGATTTTAGATAGTAGTACTAATGTAATATTACATGTTCCAACAAAACGATATGTCATACAACATCACACTTAGAAGATCTGAGTCTTTAAAAACTCTGACAACTCTATTCTTAGAATTATGAGTTTTCCAGATTTAAAGGTCCCTACTTTGCAGCTATTAATTATAACCTCCTGGACTTGTTTTGTGTAATCTATTGGTGCAGTCTTGTAGAACACATGACATGGTATTACGACATAACATCAGAACATCATAAAAACACCGAATCTAAGAGATTAAGGCTGGTCAAACTAGGGGTCAGGACACGGTTCTTGAAGATCTGGGTTTTCCCAGAATCTTCATCAGGTCATATGGTCAACCGTCGTTTTACCATCATTAACTACGAATCTGTTAAGGATCTGAGTAAACTAAAGCCTTCTTCATGTAGTCTTCATGTCCGGCTACACGATTAAACCAACAACATGTCCTAAATCATTACCAAACGCAAGATCAGATCTTGCAAAAGCTTGTCGAATTTTCTTGGGTTTTCGGGTTACCCGAAACCGTAATTGTATGATCATCAACGCAGTTTGATCGCTTATATCTCTCGAAAGATATGCATGATTTGGTCGTGTTTCTAGTTTCAGATCCAAGCCCTCATGACAAAGAACTTATTTATAACACAAAACAACAAATATCAAAAACATAAAAGGATTTACAGGCCCTGACATTAGCTTGTTAGACGACTCATGAAGGTTCAAGAACAGTTTCTAAAATCTTGATTTTTGTACATCTATATGATATGGATCCATGATCCAACAGCCCAGATCATTAAAAGACAACCTATTACACAAATTTAAACAACAACTAACATCAAACAACATAAAATCTCATGATTTCGAATTTTTAGGGTTTTATACCTTTGATGCCATGATCTTTGATTTCTGACTCTTGGATCTGTTATTGGAAGTCTAAGAACTGATCCTTGCTTTGATTCTCACTCTCTCTCACACTAAATCCCGAATTTCTAGAGAGAGAATGGGTTTGGACAAAAATGAAAATAAAATGAAATTTTTCTCTTTTTTAATCTATTTAGATTATGTGATAATGCAATGCATGTGGCTGGCTAGATGGTTGATTGCTGGTAATTGTCAAATGCTAGGGTTTAGGGTTAGTGAACAACTTCACCTAAATTCAAAGCCTAGCCACCAACTATATAAAAAAAATACAAAAAGGGCATTAATGTCATTTCCATTTAATTTTTAATGGCATTTTGGACATTGGCCAAACCCTTAGGGTTTAGGGTTTGGGTTTGGGTTTAGGGTTTGGAAAACCTTAGGGTTTAGGGTTTGAAAACCTTAGGGTTTGCAAAAATTAATTTCTAAAATTTCCAAATTAGGTTTTCAAAATTGAAAATTAATATTTCTTAATTATAATTAGAATTTTCTAATTATATTAAAATTTCTTAATCATAATTTAAATCTCGCTAATTAGGATTAGTATTTCCTAATTAAAATCGCTAATTTAGTAATTAGGGTCAAAATTACGGATTAGGGTTTATAACCCAAAATTAGGGTTTCTAATAGAAAATTAATTTTCTAAAATAGAAATTAGATTTCGTAATTAGATTAGGGTTTTATAATTACTTAACTTGAAAATTAGAATTAATATATCCTAATTAACATTAAAAGTATTAAATTAACACTTTCGTTTTCCCTAATTATAAATTAGGGTTTGAAATCTCGAAGTTAAGGTTTTCTAAATTTGAAATTAGGGTTTACTAAATAATTAAGCTTTACCCTAATTAAGATTATAATTAATATCACTTAAGAATTATAATTATCCTTTAAGTTCCCAGATTAAGGGTTTTAAATTCCCGAATTAGGATTTGGATTCCCGGAACTGAAATTAGGGTTTCAGAACTGGTTTTAGGGTTTCTTGTTAATCGTTAGGGTTTTCTAACTGAACGTTGACGTTCTTAATATATACTTAGGGTTTGTTGCAGATATCGTTTATCTGGTCAACCCTTGACCCTTAACCACATCATGCACACATATACACAAAACATAAACGCTTATTCCCTTAATCCTGAATAATTCACCTAAATCCTTAACAGAATTTTGAAATCCTCAAAATTCTATCTTAAAAATATCAAACGCATACACTAATTTTCTGTCCAGGTTCAAATTTCGAACCCTAAATAAATTAATAAAAATTTTAAAAATATTTAAAATTCTCGGGTTGTCACATTCACCCCTTCTTCAAAAAAATTTCATCCCCGAAATTTACCTTACACCTTACATCATACTGCTTACACTATTCATTCTTATCATCACATGCTACCCAATACACCACTCACAAGAGTAAAGGTTTTCAAATTGTGCCGAGGGGTCATATAGACCATGAACACATAGTTTTAACAGTTTTGATCATACCGCAAAATAATACATTACTTGGTATGTTTACAATCACAAAGAAGGTAAACTACCGTTGTTAGTACTTTAGGTGATCAGCCTATCGTACTCTTACGTCATGCATAACGTATTAATTATGTATAGCGAATATTTACGCTACTTGATTGGATTATTTATCCAAACAACATTGTTCACCTCAGTCTTATCATAGGATTCCGTACCAAAGCAATTTAGTTTGGGAAATTTCTTTCAATGAACACTTAGAGTTTTCATAACATTAGTCTAGCTGAATCAAATAGCATAGACTCATATCAATAATTATTCAATTCAATCGAATTATTTAGGTGTAGCCAAACCCCATTAGCAAATTAAAATTTTTGAAAATATTTTCGAGAATGACTCCATGATGTCGTACTGTATTAACAGTCCGTTTGAGGATGCCGTCATTGTATGCCTTTGTCATAACACATCATACAATAGTGGAATAACGATTTTAGATCAAATTCACACTAAGTATTCCTCAGATTTACAACTCCATCAAATTTTTATCATCTCTTTTTTTGTTACATGGTACATGAGTGATAAATAAAATTTATTTTGATATTTCAAATCGTTTGCGTCTAGCTGAAATAAGTAGCATAGACTATACATTAAACAATTTCAAAAATGATTACGAGTCTAATATTTTTTTTTTCAAAAGTACATAGTGTGTATTTAGCTTGATGTCAACATGTCGAAGTCTAGCATAGCTAGGAGTTTTGGAAAACTTATGTCTCCACTAATAATCATTTGCTTAACAATCTATCTGTTCCTATTATCTTTAATACTCCATTAACACACAACTATACCCAGTTCGTAAAACCACACTTATGAGTCCATAAATTGCCACAATCATATGAGTTTAAGAACTTTCCTAGTCTGACCATTGGCGTCCGTTCACTGAGGGGTTCATAAACATTTCATATAACTATGAATCAAGTATGTCACATAAGTATGAGTTTTAAAGACTCGTACTTAACCTTATATCATCTACCTATGACCTATCTATCTGTTATACACATGAGAAAGGAATCACCCTCTTAACATGCATATATTAAATAACGCGACACAAATATTTCAATGATTATCATTGTCAGAACTAAGTAGTTGTTACACCAAGTACAATTCCCCGCCCACACAAGGAATCATACAACTCAATTTTAGCACATGAATCCTCAATTGAATCCCCACCTAACACTAACACCCTTCTCAATACGAATTTCATTTAACTCGTATTCATAATCCTTTCCTGAATCTGTACCAATTCATTGTACACCTGACACCCAGCAATCTTGCTGTAAACTTTTCAATCATTCACTTGATCCTTCTTTATACTATAAACTTATCAGATCACGGGGTGATCTCATCGTATATATTACGATTCATTTCAATATCTGGATCGTTTTGTTTTACGATCTCCTATCACTATACTTTTAGTCTTTTAGACTCTCTATCTATTTCACCACTATTGTTCAACTATATTATCGAGTTTAGGGAACTCTGTATCTTATAACTCGCCAAGATTCGTCTTTGAATCTTACCGACCAACTAACTTTATTTGAGTTAGTACTTATCCTAATCACTGCGGTTATTAGTCTCAGGTATTTCTACCTAAGCTTCATAACCAACAGCTTTGATACCAACTGTGACGGCCAAATCGAGGTCCCGAATCACCACGGATCCGGTTCGATCATTCTATACAACTATTACTATTTGCAGAAGATATAAACATAAATTGTTTATACATTAAACTTACATACTTTACTCCCAAGGTCGAGTAACCTTAACTTAATCACAAATCATAACTTTTCTAACACATAACATGATTATCAAACTATACTATTACAAAACTAATCGCGCACATTAACTTTAATCTGGATCTGTCTTTAATCTTTCCTTGTATCCGACGCATTCACCTTAATCTGCAATGTTTTATCATGATATAGCAAGGGTGAGCATGAAAGTTGCCCAGCAAGTTTAAATTCAACAATATAACGATATATCATGATTGAAACGATTTGAATAATTGGTTGGATATAATTAAACAATATAATTGTGAACTAGCAGGAACAAATTTATGACTGAACAAGTATTATACATGAACAAATATATTTGAACCAACTGGTAATGAAGGTGGTCAACCTTTCATACCTGACTTATACATGCAATATGTATAGAGTACAATTCATGGCAACCTGCAATGATTAACCATAAGCTTATCCGAATAAAACAACTCTTAGTAGAGTTAAGTAAAACAAACTTGCCTGAACCGTTAATTACCGCTACACAATTTATATCGCCTTATCCGAAGACCTAATATTAGTAATATAGATCTCCAATATTAGAATAATATCTTCACAATATAATACAATTATATATATATATATATATACACAGAATAACCTAAACACATAACACATAACACATAACCCTATCAATCTATTACACACATAAGACACGGTATCAAGTCAAACTATTTCAATCTGACTTGAATCCGAAAAAATTCTAACGTCCCGACGGTCTAGTCGGACTTTTATCGAGTCTAAGTTCAATTAATCTCTAACTTCATAGTTAACAATTATCTCAAATAATTTTAATATAAGTCAAATATTTTTCGTGAGCTCGTAATAATTTTTAAATAATTATTATCATTTATCATGAATTTTCAATCATTAATAACGTATTTAAATAAATTAAATACCACAATATTCTATTATCATTAATATTTATTTATTATCAAATATTAATGAAATACATGTCATAATATTATAATATATTTATAATATATCAAAGTATTTTAATACCTTAAAATCATATTTATATGATTTTTAAACAATTAAATCCATTATCCGATAATTGCTTTTAATATTAAAATATTAATATTTTTATGACAAAATATCAAAGTTATATTTTATAACTCAAAATATTTTTATAACACCTTAAATCATTTTTATATGATTTATAAAGCATTAATTTTATTTTTCCATAATTTATTTAATATAGTTATTAAATAAACTAATTATCAATAATATTAATTAATTAATAAATTTCATCACAAAATATTAAAAGTCACTAAAAATAACTTAAAATATTTTATTATACCATAATATTATTTTTCATGATTTTTCATGTATTAAAAGCATTTTTAAAACATTTATTTAATATTATAATTAAATAAATTAAATACCATTTATATTCCAAAAATATTAAATATTTATGAAATATACTCTAAATAATTAAAAACTATTTTTTAAAATTTAAAATAATTTTTTGGAATTTATTTTATATTTTTAATAATTAAAAACCATTTTTTCTATTTATTTATTTAATTAATCTGTTTTCTGAAAATAAGTGTCGCTAAAGGACCCTATAGCGACAGAACCGTCGCTATAGGTGTTCTTGAGGTGTTCTTGAGCTGCCCAGAAACTCATCGCCAGTTGACAGGGTGTCTACTTTGACCGGCTCTCATTTCCAATCCATACATGTTCTTGGCTAGATAATGATTTTAGATAGTAGTACTAATATAATATTACATGTTTCAACAAAACGATATGTCATACAACATCACACTCGGAAGATCTGAGTCCTTAAAAACTCTGACAACGCTGTTCTTAGAATTCTGGGTTTTCCAGATTTAAAGGTCCCTACTTTGCAGCTATTAATTATAACCTCCTGGACTTGTTTTGTGTAATCTATTGGTGCAGTCTTGTAGAACACATGACATGGTTGTCGACGTCGGGATTTTTGGATGTCCCTTTCCGTTACTTGTTCTTTGGTGTTCTCATTTTAGGTGAGATTTGTTTGAAAAAACAAGTGAAAAAGGTCCGACATGTATAATGTCGACGATGGATTTATTAAGAGTCGCCATTGATTTTTTAAATGGTTGTACCAACACAACCGAGAAAAGGTTTGCACATTGACCCAAATGATGTAACATCTTTGCTATACTGCCTTGGGTGAAACCGAGATTCATTAGGGTCCGGGGACTTGGTTATGAGGGAAGGTGTTAGGCACCCCAGACATCCGTGTTACCACTATTCATCGCCTCTTTTCAAGAAACTATTATCCGAATGTGTGTGTGTGGGGTTGATGTGTCATATTTGGAAGTAATGTGAGGCCTCGTTCGAACCTACATACACAGGGTTTGAATTTATGTAAAAATTCAATTTTTAGCAAGATATGGCAGTGATGTTTTATAAAAGAGATTTTTCAAACCCTGATGCTCAATAGTAATTGAGACATTTTACACTCCCATTTTATTAAGTGCTCGGCTTGATTGATTTTATTTTATAAATGCGAGGCATCCGTATGAAAATAATGTACAAAATAATGTCGACTTCCTCATGGGTATGGAAACGATCTGAGGAAATTCAGACAACGCAAAATAATTTACAAGGTGCTTACAACTGAAAATGTCCATCACGGGAACCGAATCTAGATCCAATAGGCTGAATCTGTGATCACATGATTCCTAGGCGCACAAGATACCAAAATTTGTATGAAAGCGATAAATGGTATATATATATATATATAAAAAATCAGAATATATATACAGACAGGATCACCAACCACGAAGCACCTCCATGGGGGATCAAAAAGTAAATAAAGCTGTAAAAGCCATCAACCACCAGGGAGGAAACTCCAGGCGGGACAAAACGTAAATAAAGCTGTAAAAAGCTATCAATCGTCACGGAGGAAACTCCAGGCGGGACGAAACGAAAATGAAGATGTAAATACGGTCAACCGCCACGAAGAAAACTCCAGGTGGGACAAAATGTTAATAAAACTGTACAAAGCGATCAACGCCCACGAAAGTAAACTCGAGCGGAAGAAATGTAAAGAAAGTGTAAAAGCGATCAACCACCACGTAAGTAAACTCCGTGGGACGAATATATATATATATATATAGCGATAAACGCATTCGGATGTAAAATCCGAGCTCATCGAATGAGTTCATCAATGACTCGTTCGACATATATATATATATATATATATATATATATATATATATATATATATATAAAGCAAGCGAGTAAACGCATGCAGATATAAAATCTAGGCTCATCGAATGAGTCCGACCACGCTTCATATATATATATATATATATATATATATATATATAAAAATCTAGTAAACGCTTCCATCAAGTCTAGGCTCATCGAACAAAGTCCGATACACACGCTTAATATATATAAATGTATATATATATATATATATATATATATATATATATAAAAAGCAAATAAATGCTCGCATCAAGTTCAGGCTCATCGAACAAAGTTCGACACACGTTAATATATATAATATATATATATATATATATATATATATATTAAAGCATATAAACGCTCCAGACCGAAGTCTAGGCTCAATTGAGGCATAACTCGATAATGTTAGTCAATATATATGTAAACATAATATATATATATATATATACAGACTGAGATGAAACCACGGACCGAAGTCCAGGCAAAAGCAAGCAACACGACTCTAAACGCGTAGAAGGGTGTGTACAAATATGAAGAGAAAGACTCTAAAGTGTGTGAGAAGGCTTACAGCTGACTGCTAAAGAAGACTTCTATATCTTTAGAGTGGGTAAACACTTGACTTTTGTAGGTACAAAAAAAAGCTATATATGAGCTCACACAGTGTTTAAAAGGAGAAAGTACACATGCGCATGGGGTGAGTGCAGCAAATTGGGTAGGCTTCCTCGCCTTTTTCTCTCTTGCAAAATGGGCAGTCCAAGCCCTCTATTTATAGGCAATTTAGTCAGCGGTACTCTGCTACCGAGCCACAGGTGTACCGAGAGCAACTTCGAGTGGGCCCAGTGTTTTTCGTGTTGGTCATCTCAAGTACGTGCACTTTCGAGCAATCAGAAAGTCCACTCGAACTTTTAGAAGTGCAATCTGGGCATCCGTTTGAGGTATACAAGACCTATTTTGGACCGCCGTTGTCGAGAGTTATACGATGGCATGGGATTAGAGTTTGTACAAAGTCATTGAAGATGGGACAATGCCCTCCGGTCTTCAAGCTTCAACTTTCATCCGTTACCCCGCACAATAGTCACTCGGGATTAGTTAGTCTTGTGGGACATCGTTGCGTAGAGATGTTAAGACGACGTGACGTGGCATCGTGTTGACGAGATGACGATGTTGCCCCTCACCGGTGTTATCACCGAATTGGGCTGATGAAGCAGACGTTGCTCAGACTTCGCTAAGATTGGACTGCTGCAATTGTTGAAGGTCCTCATTGTCACCTTTGAGGTGTGTCTATCTTCCCGATGTTATTGCCGGGTTGGTGTAGTGTATCTCGTTGTGAGCTCCGAGATTGCAGCTGGTCGCATTTGAAACAAGCATTTCCGGGGTTATCGCCAAAACTGCATTCCTTGGGGTTATCACCAAGGTTGGTGGTTATTCCCATGGTTGGGACTGAGACTGGATACCTCAGGGTTATCTCCGAGAATAATCGATCTTCTCCGGTGTGTGTTCCGGTATTGGATCTACACACCTCGAGGTTACATCCGAGGTTAGAATTGTTACTCCCAGAGTGTGATCTGGGGTTGATGCTGAACTTCCGGTAGTATCCGGTATGGATTTGGATTGTCTTTCAAGGTTCCCTCTTAAAAGACGAATATGTCCTCCTACAATGTTAGTGACAGTGGTACAGAAAATTTCGAGTGTCTACAGATGCCCCTCTATATCATACTCATGCATGCCGATGCATGGGTAGGATAAAGAATCCTAGACACTTGAAACGCAACAAGATAAACATTGTACTATGGGTAGAAAAAATGATGTATGATGCATGTGTATGAGGTTGTAGCCCAACATGCTGGTGATGATTGTTGGATCCCTGTTGCTTCAACTGGGGATTGGCAATGCTGACCAGATTCGATGTGTAAGCCAAATCTGTTAGGATGTTGATGTTGGAGTTATCACCAAATCCCTGTGTCTTTGATTATGACTTGATCCTGAAGATGTACCTCTTATGTGTAAGAGATCTGTGGGGATAAAGCTTGATCTGTTTGAGGATGTGTATAACATATTCCATCATCTATCCTCTTTGATAACGTTGACCTTTCCTGGTTAGTATCGTCAGCGTATGTCAAGATCCGATTGGATTTACTGCCAACAGCAAATGTTGTCAGGGATGCTTGACCTTCATCGACGTGTGAATTAACAGCTAAAACTCTGTGGGTAGATTGTCAAGGTTGCTTGACCTCCGCTGTCGTGTAGATCATCGGGGCATTGCGTTGTAACCCCCGCCGGGGTTTCGATGGGGGAATATGAGTAATCGAGCATGAAATCCTTGAATAGCTCTAGAGCTCTGATAGGTTTAATTGCTATCGGCTGAGATAACATCAAGGCTGCTTGACCTTCGTTGATATATGTGTCAACGGCTTGAATGTATGTTGTAATCCCCTGCTAGGGCTTTACGTTGTAACCCCCGTCGGGGACTCACGTTGTAACCCCCGTCGGGGACTCACGTTGTAACACCCGTCGGGAACTCACGTTGTAACCCCCGTCGGGGACTCACGTTGTAACCCCCGTCGAGGACTCATGTTGTAACCCCCATCGAGGACTCACGTTGTAACCCCCGTTGGGGACTCACGTTATAACCCCTGTCGGGGACTCACGTAGGGTAACGACCTAGAGTCGGCGGCATCGGACCTGTATAAGGTATTTCCGTATGTGATTCATGACAACTGAGATCATCGGCAAGGTACACCTTGTGTTCAGTTGACTACCAATGAGTGATGTACAGATTCAAAGTCTCATTTGAGAAGACCAGGATTGTATGCTGTTTTGCTCAATCGCGTAGCATTTTTATTCCCGATTTTACCTTTCTAGTCCGTAAGAACTCCTTTGTAACTCGAACTGGACCGAGCCGGAGGGGTGGGACCCACATAGGGTGTGCTTGCAGTGCACTGCCGTCTTTCATGCGAGTGAGCTGCGACCAACCGTGTGGATCATAAATTCCAGCAGGTTGGTCACACAAGTAAGTTTTAACTTGTTTCACATAGAGAAAACCCGTGAGCCTCCTTCAGATCTGCTGAGTTCGGGCTATTTTCTACAAATTCTGCCATCGTACAAGTGTTCTACATTATCCTGGTAACGTATGCATTTATTTTTTCCAGTTTCTATCCATTGGATTGTGAGTTATCGCACGAAATGCATCTAAACACATAGTAGTGATTATGTATGCACAAATGACTTGATAAAAAATATTCAACATAGTAAATGTTAGTATTAAACCATGCTGAACATAATGATGTGAAAAATTTTGACTTTTGAGACAGTCAAATTGGCACCTTTTTCTGCTATTTTTTGTCTTATTTGAGGTCCAATGAGCACAAGGTAGCAAGGAAAAGTACTCCTAGTATTGAGGTTGGCCTTATGCATGACGATTTCGATTTTTAATGCATATATTATGTATATGACTTTGGGGCAAGTGTGCTACTGAATGGCCACCTAGACATGCCTATGTGCATGTGGATAGTCTTATTTTCAAAAGGGACTATGGCAAAAAATTTCCAAATGTAGGCATTGGGTAGTCATGCATTTTGAACTCTATTATATGTTAAAGTAAATGCATGCATACATACAGTCCTCGTCGGTTGGTGGAGGCCGTGATTCGTCCTGTCCGGGTAGATGTGCCAGATGTTGAGGACGAGGAGGCAGATATTCTGATTGAGGATCCCTCTCCTGCTGCACATGTCCCTCGTAGGGAGCTCCCGAGTATTCAGGTGGTAAACCTAGAGCTACTGGGTGATTTGAGCAGACATCCATCGATGTACTTGCATGCTAACGAGGTATGGCGTTAGACTTTGATCTTCCTTCTTTCTTATTGATGAGGATTAAAGGGTTTTGATGTTGATCTGCATTTCATGCAGGTTCCTAGTTTTACACAGCCTTGAGGGAACTGCTTCAGCATTCACTCCATATACCAGGCGCTTCATCCTGACTATTGAGCGGTAGTGCATGAGTAGGGATTTGGGGCATTCTTCTCCATCCTTCCCCGTCGTTGTCCCTGGGGTTACCTCAGGGCATTGTCTGAGCGATGGTTTCATCAGACTCAGTCACTCCATTTGCTGGATTGCGAGGTGATGATGACGCCTATGGACTGGCGATTTATCACAGGTATGGAGTTTGGAGGGGAGTCGGTTCCTTGCATGGCGAATATTACCCCCACTACCGTCAGATCCTTATTAGGAGTTCCGGCGGAGGCACTCAAAGGAAGGATTGTCCGTTCAGTTCATTTGAGTGTAAATGCTATGAGTGGGCTTTTAAGTGAGCCTATGCTTGATGATGTCAGGATCAGGGATCGTGTTCTACGGCGATTGTTCTTGAGGATCCTTCGAGGCTGCTTCATAGCAGATAACTCTTCTACGGTATCCTTTGTTTTGATCAGCGCCACACGTGATGTGGACCGTATTGGAGAGTATGATTGGGGCTCTTACACTTTTGCCTATTTCCTCCGGGGCATGCGCATGCGCTCACAGGGTTTGACCGAGGCTTGACTATGATTTTACCCATTTCTGCTGGTGAGTATTTCTCTTTTTTTTGTCCCATTCATAGGTTAAGAGTGTTTACTGATAGCAAATGTTTTGCCATTGTGTTGGTAGTTTTGGGCCTATGAGAGGCTCCCATGTTTGCGTCCTGTGAGTGTGTTAGGTTTAGATACTTATCCACGAGGACGACGATGGCACCATTCTATTTTGTCGGATGTCCCTGTAGCTGAGGGATTCACTCATTGTCGTATGCAGCTGGAGTTGCTGACAGCTGGTACCATTACATGGATTCCCTATTCAAGGGAACATTTGACCATCGGCTTTGAGGATGGACACCCGACTGGAGTCGAGTATTTGATTTCCACAAGGAGAATTCCTCTCTTCACAGATGGAGGCTGGGAGCTCTATTTAGGAGAACGTGCTATTAGGAGCACCACGGGGGAGATCCGTATACCGATATTGCCTCCTGCTAGGCGTCATTGGCCCGTATCACAGTCACCCATCACTGATATCCCATTGTTGGGGGTTGACGGTTTTGCATTATCAGAGGGTCCATGTACTCAGGAGACGTTCCAGCGGTGGTAGTCCCCTCGCACTATTGGAGCCCAATCCGCGCCCACACGCTTTATGGGGATATGGTTCCGTGATCCTTGATGATGAAGGATTGGGTAGCTTGTGTCCGAGCTCCAAACTCATATGACCCAGATTGATAGTTTGACCCTATTGCGGTTGGACCAGCACATATATTTATCCGGCATTTGGGCGAGAGATCCAAATGAAAGTGATTCATTTGTTCTTTCAGCTCAGTACCGCCCCTCGAACGACCCATTCGGTTTTGTTTGCCAGCAGATCCTCCTCTTTATAGACCTGACATCCCTGTTGATAGAGATCCAGTGACTCAGGAGGAGTTACATCAGGTGGACAGGATTGAGGACGTAGACATCGAGACCTTGGTTTTCTTCTGATGTATATTCTCGTTATATCTTTTGATAGGCCTCTGTTAGATATTGGGTGGATGTTCCCCATTCTTGCTATATCTTTTGATAGGCTTCTGTTAGTAGTAGGGCGGCTGTGCCCCATTTTCCTGTATTTGTAGTTGTATAGAGCTAATGTATTAGATGATGATATACTTAAGAATGTATGCACCATTTTTTCATTCCCTATATCATATTGCCATCCATTATCTGTTATGCATGTATCATGTTTTGCATATGTATGTATGTCCAGAGATATTCAGCATTGACCCCTGGATGGTCTTATAACACGGCCCGTACAGATGTCTTCTTCGACAGTTAGCCTTATAGATCATACCCCACTGTCAGTGGTGGTATTGGGTATGCGATCGTGGTATGATAGCATTTCACCACCAGATAGGGTGACTGTAGATCAGTTGCTGCAGCATACCATGACTTTATTGATGTTTCAGGTTCCTGCAGGGTTTGTAGACGGGATGCTAGAGCATTGGCTATCGAATAGGCAGGTATTCTGATTTGGTACCCATGAGTTGACTCCTACTCTGGAGGAGTATGCACGATTGATGATGCTGCTCTTTAAACAGACCTTGCGTGCATCTGGCTTTGGGAGACATGTGTAGACGATTCATGACTCTCACAGGATTGTGGCGCAAAGTAGTGCAGGACGAGCTGACATCTAGCCACGTGATATCCCAGCATTTTCTGTACGGCAGATTTGGCTTGGAGGATAGCTATTCACGACATTCTGGGGATTTCACCGCATCGGAGGACCACTGGCGTTTGGCCAGAGTTGATGTACTGTTGTTGTGATTATTGTCGTATGTCTATATGCCAAGATATATGGATGAGATAGACATTGGTGTCATTATGGCTGTGAGAGCTCTTAGAGAGGGTCATACCATTATACCTATGATTGTAGCAGAGACCCTGCGATCGGCATCCTATTATTGCATGCATCCTACAGGAGTGTTCACTGGGAGTTCGGTCATGTTGTACGTGTGGTTTATGTCACACTTGAGACCGGTTGGTACCCTTAGACGACATGGGTATTGGTTCACCCATGATGTAGCCATGTCATACTCCTTTCAGCCATCGGAGTGCATAGATGCTCTGTCTTGGTCCATATTTTTGGCAGATATCAGAGATCCATTCAGCATATTGCCGTGTTCGGGGCTTAGCTCACCATACAGCTTCATTACTCACGTTCCGGGCATGGACTACCTCCCTCTGGCTGGTTTGAGGGGCGTGACTACTTATCACCCACTGGTCGTGATGTCAGCGTTCAGCTTCTCGATATCTCTCAGCAGAGGACCGATCCCGTGTGTATGCTTATTGGGATCAGCGTGAGATAGCTACTATTTTTGTGAGTTATCCAGGTTGTTCTGCAGAGTATTCCGCATGGATGGAGACAGAGATTTTATTGACTGCAGCAGTATCTGCAGTACCGGATAGCGAGACAGACGATGTAGAGCCCATGGAGGACATCTGTGACGCCCCCAAAATAGGTATACATCACCCATTCTGAGTTGTCAATACATGGTACAGAAACAACTACAACTTTATTATTACAACAAGAAAAGCAGAGTTTAAATACAAATATTATCTTCTAGACAATATTTATACTCACATAAATCCTCATCACATTTATTGATACATTATTTTACAAAAATGGTGAGGACTACTAAACAATCCTTTCTAAAACCTTCATTCCATACCCCGACTAAGTACTTCGCTTATATTCTCGCCTCCCGAGAAGAATGGAACAAAAAGGAAAAGGGTGAGCTCAACTAGCTCAGTAAAGAATATTATGACTAAGATAATATACAACAAATTATCGTTAGTCTTCAACAGGGAAAAATTTAATAGAATACAATAGACAACAAATTTTCAATCAATATTCGCAGCGGAAATAATAATTCATTAGAAGAGTTAAGTAGAGAATGCAAACTACTATCTTCTATGTATGAATTTAAAAGTTCATCGTCTATCTTTTATCCCTGTAACAACAATCAATATACATCTGGAATCAAATATTCATCTTTGCACTACAGGCCAAAGATATTCATCAGTCGGTCATGTTCATCTCAACACCTGTTCATCTTTGCACTACAGGCCAAAGATATTCTTCAGAAATCATTCATCTTTTGCTTCTGCCAAAGATATTCTTCAGAAATCATTCATCTTTTGCACTCTGAGCCAAAGATATTCAATAATATCATCATTTAAGGCCGAGGATGATGAAAATATTTTAAAAGAACGAATCCAATTGAAACAAAATGACAAGGATTAAGGATTAAGGATTCGTACTTTGTTTTATCCATGTCCAACAATACCCCAAAAATAATCACAAATGGTGTAAAATTCAAGAATGATCAAAACATGGATACAATCAAAGCTAGTATCCAAAATAGATGTTTTGGACAAAAGAGAAGAAATTTTATTTTTTTGGTGAATAGTGCCAGATATCGTGAATAGTGCCAGTATCATGTGAATAGTCTTATATCGTGAATAAGACCGTATACATGAATAGTAAATCCGACACCAAAAGATAGAAATTCCACAAAAACATCTTCACGCTTCATGAATAATAGTACTGTGAATAAGAACTTCGTGAATAGTAACTCATGAATAGTAACTCGTGAATAGTAACTCATGAATAGTAACCCCTTAGCATGAAAAAGTTCCAAATTTGATAAAACTTCAGATCAATATTTCAACATAATGATATTGAAGAAATAATATCATTACGAAAAAAAATAATATCCCTTACCTCAAAGAATCGATTACTTTCTAAGGAAAGGTGGAAGTGATCTTTGAATGAAACTTGTCTTGAACAAAGAACTCTCAAAGTATCTAAATACTCACAAAATACGCTCAATAATATAGAGAGAAAGAGAAAAAACTTGTTTACGGTGTGATTTTCAATTCTAACTTAGCCCTCTATTTATAGGAAAATGTTAGCCCAAAGAAGCAGACTTGACACGCTACACGATGGCTTTACTCGCTACTATTGCCACCCACCACATTTGAAATAAAATTCAGCACATTTCTTCACCAACCACAAGTGGGGCCCACTCAATTCTAGAATTTTCCACCAAAATCAATTATAACCCTAATTTCCGAATCAGACACCTCTTAAAATTCATAACAAATCATTCGTGCATTTTTAACGGTTCAAAATTTGTGGACATATACTCAACTTATGTATGTATAACATACCCAAAAATTACCACAATCCAACGGTCGGATTAAAAATTATAATCCCCGCAATATATCTCAAAACCCCTGATTTAATTTTTAATACCTCCAATCTGGTAAAATACTGATAAAACACCTCAACAATAATTTCTTCATTTATAACCACATAAATAAATCCATCATTTATATCCACATAAAATAAATATTTCTTTATCATATGAATCAATAATTAATTATTCACAAATAATATTACGAGAATCACAATTTGATAACCAGTAGTTCCCCTCAGAAAGAGGGGCTTTCCGATAAGGATTTCTCCTTACTGGCGCGCAATTAGGTGACCAAACCTCTCCTTGACAGAACTTTCTAGACATTGCCAATAATGCTATCTAATAATATTATTTAAATAATATGAATTATTGATCTGATAATGGAGATAATGTGCAGTGACAATTATTGAACAACAATAATATAAAAATATCAACGCAGCAATTATTGAATCAATAAAATAAAATATTGAGCGATAACTCACTGTAAAAATTATTGAGTAGTGCCTTCTTACGTAAGGATCAATAATTCAACAATCATGTGCAATACCGGTATTGCTCTTTGTGCAACCACGCGTATTCTTGTATTTTAACCACTTCCGGTATTCCAACAATCTTAATTGGAATAACAACTTCTGCCGTTATTTTAACCAACTTATATTTGTCGTTTTCTTCATCCAATAAGCTTTACATTATGGGGCCCACATTGGTCATTAGCCGTCGCATTTAATATTCCCCGACGAAGATGAATATTCCACGACCAAACGAATATTCCCAAACAAAATGAATATTTTATAACCACTTGCTTATTTTGAAATATTTGCGTATTTAACCCTTAACTATCCACATTAATCAAATCAACCCTTACTATTTCAAAATAATAAATAAAGGAAATTCCTTTTTATTTAAAAAATTTCTTGGGTCTTACAACCTCCTCCTTATGAAATTTCGTCCTCGAAATTGACGTCACGATACACTGTGTTTTCAAAAGGTGAGGATACCTCGCTTTCATTTCCGTTTCCAATTCCCAGGTCATTTCCTCTATAGCATGATTCCTCCACAAAACTTTAACTTGTGGTATGACCTTTGCGCGTAGGACATGCTCCTTCCTATCCAAGATCTTGATAGGTACCTCCTCGTGACGTTAAGTCTTGGCTATCTCATCCTGGTTCTAACTTCAATAACGTGGTTGGTCTTTCACATATTTACTGAAATACGGATATGTGAAACACATTATGAACACGAGAGACATACTCGAGGTAACGCAAGTCTATAGGCTACATTTCCTACTCGGTCCAAGAATTTGAAATGGACCAATAAATCGTGGATTGAGCTTTCCTCTCTTCCCAAATCTTGTAACTCCCTTCCATGGAGCAACTCGCAACAATACATGATCCCCTACATTAAATTCCACGTCCTTTCGATGAAGATCCGCATAACTCTTTTGTCGATCTTGAGCCGTTTGTATACGTTGTCGAATTATTTGGATCTTTTCGGTGATCATATCGTCTTAACTTCGGGGTCCCAACAATGTTGCTTCACCCACCTCATCCCAACATATTGGAGAACGACATTTTCGTCCATATAATGCTTCAATGGAGCCACACCTATACTTGCACGATAAGCTGTTGTTGTGGAGAATTCCACCAATGGTAAATACTTATCCCAACTGCCCTTGAAGTCTAGGACACAGAGTCTTAATAAATCTTCAAGAGTTTGAATAGTCCTCTCTGATTGTCCGTCCGTTTGGGGATGGTATGTCGAACTAAATCGCAAATCCGTGCCCATAGCTTTTTGCAAGCTAACCCAAAATCTTGAAGTGAATCTTGGGTCACGATCCGAAACTATGGATACAGGCATGCCATGCAACCTCACAATCTCATTTACGTACATACTAGCAAGACGTTCAAGTGAATAAGTCTCCCGTATCGGCAAGAAATGAGCAGACTTGGTTAATCTATCAACAATAACCCAAATAGCATTGATGCCTTGAGAAACCGTAGGAAGACCCGTGCTTGAAATCCATGGTAATGTGTTCCCACTTCCATTCCGGAATCTCAAGTGGTTGCAACGGACCCTTAGGTACTAGATGCTCGCTTTTACACGTTGGCAAGTTAAACACATCGAGATAAACTTTGCAATCTCTCTTCTTCATATTATTCCACCAAAATGTATGTCGAAGATCACGATACATTTTAGTACTTCGAGGATGGATTGCAAATGGTGTATTGTGTGCTTCCATCATAATCTTGTACTTCAAATCGAGTCGTTAGGAACACAAAGTCTAGAGTGGACTCAAGTATTCCTTCTTCATCAATTCTAAGCTTAGGAATAGCTCCTTCTTGTACTTTCTTCTTCATACGTGTCATTTCAAGATTCGGTGGCTTGAGCAACCTTAACTTTTTCTATTAAAGTTGGCTCTGTCGTATACTTGACATCATCGCTTTTCGTTCAAGATATGATCTTCTACTCAATGCATCATTTACCACGTTAAACTTTTACCGGGATGGTATTGAATAGTGTGGTCGTAGTCTTTCAATAGCTCGAGCCAACGTCATTTGCCGCATGTTGAGTTCTTTTTGAGTGAAGAAATATTTAAGGCTTTTATGGTCCGAATATATCTCCACTTTCTCCCCATATAGATAGTGCCTCCATATCTTTAAGCGCTGAAACGATTGCTTGCCAACTCTAGATCATGAGTAGGATAATTCCTCTCATACTCTTTAAGTTGTCATGAGGCATAGGCTATGACTTTCCCACGTTGCATGAGAACACATCCTAACCCTTTGCACGAAGCATCGGCAGAGATAACAAATCCATCCAAACCGAGATGGTATTGTTAGAACAGTCTTAGAAATAAGTCTCCTCTTAAGCTCTTGGAAACTTTTCTCGCATTCTTCGCCTCCAAGCGAATTTCGTATCCTTCCGAAGGAGTTAGGCTGAGTTAATGGAGTAGCGATTCGAAAACCCTTCCACGAATCTCCGATAATAACCAAATAAGCCCAAAAAGCTACGTACTTGATCACCACCGAGCTTGGTTGCTCCCAACTTTGTATTGCTTCAATCTTGGCACGGATCAACAGATACTCCATGTTTTGACACCACATGCCCAAGAAATGCTACTTCCTCAAGCCGAACTCGCATTTCTTCAATTTGGCATATAGTTGGTTTTCACGAAGCCTTTGGAGTACCGACTTCAAATGGTGCTCATGATCTTCACGACTTTTGGAATATATAAGGATGTCATCAATAAAGACAACAACGAACCCGATCCAAATATTCCTTGAATACTCGGTTCATCATATCCATGAAAGCCAGCGGAGCATTAGTTAGTCCGAAAGACATGACTAAGAATTCATAATGCCCATACCGAGTTACGAAGGCGGTCTTTGGAATATCCTCGATTCTAATCTTGGTGATGATATCCGAATCGAAGATCGATTTTTGAAAAGAATTGTGCCCTTGCAACTGGGTCAAACAAGTCATCAATACGAGGTAGAGGATACCTATTCTTGATGGTGACATGGTTCAATTCCCGATAGTCAATACAAAGTCGCATACACCCGTCTTTCTTTTTACAAATAAAACAGGGAGCACCCCAAGGAGACGTTAGGGCGAATGAAACCGATGTCCAACAATTCACGTAGTTGGACCTTTAACTCTGAAGTTCAATAGGAGCCATTCGATATGGGGTTTTAGAAATGGGCTTTGTACCGAGTTCAAGATCAATAAAGAATTCAACTTCACGTTAAGGGGTAGGCCGGAAGTTCTTGAAAAATCGTCGGAAAAGTCAATAACAACAGGAATATTATTCAAATTTGGCGTGTCTTTATTCAAATCCATAACATGGGCTAAGAAAGCTTGACATCCGCTTTTTCAATAAGCGAATAGCTTTATGATTAGATATGATAGTGATTGATTTTAATGGTTTAGTTGCTTGAATTAAATAACAGACGGGTTGGTTAGGAATATGAAAACTAACAACCTTACGAAAACAATCAATTTTGGCATGATGAGTAGTTAACCAATCAATTCCTAAAATCACATCAAAAGCAAGTATCTTTAAAGAGATAAGGTCAATGGCGTAAGGTGATGGTGCCAACTTGAATCAAACAAGATTTATAAGCGATGGATGTGATGAAAGTTTCTCCTAACGGAGTTTCCACGAGATAGGTCAAAGTCTAATTTCTCCTAGTCAAGTTTAAACGTTGAGCACATGCGAGGAGATAAATGAATGGTAGCACCGGTATCAAGTAAGGTATAAACTTCGCAAGAATTTATAAATAAGCTTACCGTGATCACCTCGTTTGGGTTCCTCGCATTATGACCGATCCTGACAAACGCTCTTCCGGAATCGTTGACTTTGACTTTTACGGGATAGATCTTTTGAGTCACCGTCCCATTGAACTAGGTTTCGCTACTGCGTACAATCTCGAAGCGATATGTCCTTCCTTTCCACAACTATAGCATACCTTGAATGTTGTGGGCGGTTTGGTGATATGTCCCTCTTTTCGCATTTGTAGCATATGGCGGTGGTCGATCTCCTCCCTTAGAACCGATTCTTCTAAACGCTTTGTCGTCTTCATATAGTCGTTGTTAAATCTCCTCTTTTAAAATCTCCTCCTAACTTTCGCTTTCTGTTTTCATGGCCATGATTACCACCAGAGTGGTTACCATTTCATCCGTCTGTTTTTTCTCATGAGTTATCATTATTACATTGATCGCTATCTCTGCAGTACGATCCACGGTTATGGTCCCTCAGTTGACCGTATTACTCGTTATCTCGCTCTAATAATTGAGCCACATTTTAACAACATCTGAATAAAGAGAAGTTTATGAGAAATGAGATCTTGGCGTATCTTAGGGTTTCAAACCTCTAAGAAACATCCGCGTCATCGTTCCTCATCCTCCACCAAATGAGGTGCAAACACGATAACTCTCTGCAAACTTTGCCTCGTCTTTGAGACACCGTCATGTTGTTTTGTTCCAATCGATGAACTCCACTTCCTTCATATAGCGAACACTTTCGGGAAAGTATTTGTCATTAAATAGTCTCTGAAACGTCTCCCAAAGACATCTTTGAGTCTTGATGGATGGAGATGCCTTCCGAGACTCCCACCGATGAGTCCGCCTCGCCACGGAACATAAAGGTGGCGAATGGAACCTTCTGTTCCTCCGTGCATCCCAGACATCGAATATCTTGGTAATTTGTTTTGACCCATGTTTCATGCGATCGGATCGGCTTTCCCTTAAATTCAGTGGTCCCAACTCTTTGAACTGCTTGTTTGTGACAACCCGTGAATTGCTATCATTTCCTCCTGTATTTTGAACACGAGTCTCCTCGTGCGATTTTTGCATGAATCTGCAAAAGCTTCTAAACATCCCCTCGTTCATCATCTGCTTTCAATTGGTGTTGTTCACAGGAGGAACATTGCCCGACTGTTGCACGTTCTCCTCGTTGGTAAAATCACAGGCATCTCCACGGTCTCATTTACTCCATTTGTTAATATTCTCGATCGACATTCTCAAATCTTGTCATAAAACAAGGGTTAATTAAGGAAATCAATATATCACATAATATCCTATATCTTGACCAACTAACAAATAAGCTTAGGTAGGACACACTAGCGAAGGATTTACTCGTCTCTCCTCTCTAGTTCTATTCCCCGATCTCATGGAGATCATATCCCTAAGCTCGATACCAACCGTGGCGCCCCCAAAATAGGTATACATCACCCATTCCGAGTTGTCAATACATGATGCGAAACAACTACAACTTTATTATTACAACAAGAAAGCTGTGAGTTTAAATACAAATATTATCTTCTAGACAATATTTATACTCACATAAATCCTCATCACATTTATTGATACATTATTTTACAAAAATGGTGAGGACTACTAAACAATCCTTTCTAAAACCTTCATTCCATACCCAGGCTACGTACTCGCTATATTCTCGCCTCACGAGAAGAATGGAACAAAAAGGAAAAGGGTGAGCTCAACTAGCTCAATAAAGAATATTATGACTAAGATAATATACAACAAATTATCGTTAGTCTTCAATAGGGAAAATTTAATAGAATCTGATAGACAACAAATTTTCAATCAATATTAGCAGTGAAATAATAATTCATTAGAAGAGTTAAGTAGAGAATGCAAACTACTATCTTCTATGTATGAATTTAAAAGTTCATCGTCTATCTTTTATCCCCAGAACAACAATCAATATACATCTCGAATCAAATATTCATCTTTTACTACTGTGCCAAAGATATTCATCGATCGGTCGTATTCATCTCAACACTGTTCATCTTTGCACTACTGAGCCAAAGATATTCTTCGAGAAATCATTCATCTTTCATCTTTTTACGTGCCCAAAGATATTCTTCAAAATCATTCATCTTTGCACTACTGGGCCAAAGATATTCAATAATATCATCATTTAAGGCCGAGGATGATGAAAAATATTTTAAAGAAACGAATCCAATGAAACAAAATGACAAGGATTAAGGATTAAGGATTCGTACTTTGTTTTATCCATGTCCAACAATACCCCAAAAATAATCACAGTGGTGTAAAATTCAAGAATGATCAAAACATGGATACAATCAAAGCTAGTATCCAAAATAGATGTTTTGGACAAAAGAAGAAATTTTATGTTTTTGGTGAATAGTGCCAGATATCGTGAATAGTCAGAGTATCGTGAATAGTCTTGAGTATCGTGAATAATCTTGTATCATGAATAGTAAATCCGACACCAAAAGATAGAAATTCCACAAAAACATCTTCACGCTTCGCCTACTTAATAGTACTCGTGAATAGTAACTCGTGAATAGTAACTCATGAATAGTAACTCGTGAATAGTAACTCATGAATAGTAACCCCGACATGAAAAAGTTCCAAATTTGATAAAAACTTCAGATCAACATTTCAACATAATGATATTGAAGAAATAATATCATTACGGAAAAAAATAATATCCCTTACCTCAAAGAATCGATTGCTTGGAGGAAAGGTCAAAGTGATCTTTGAATGAAACTTATCTTGAGCAAAGAACTCTCAAAGTATCTAAATACTCACAAAATACGCTCAATAATATAGAGAGAGAAAGAGAGAAAACTTTGTTTCTGGTGTGATTTTCAATTCTAACTTAGCCCTCTATTTATAGGAAAATGTTAGCCCGCCGAAGCAGACTTGACCTGCTACCTGATGGCTTTACCTGCTACTATTGCCACCCACCACATTTAAAATAAAATTCAGCACATTTCTTCACCAACCACAAGTGGGGCCCACTCAATTCTAGAATTTTCCACCAAAATCAATTATAACCCTAATTTCCTAAATCGAGACACCTCTTAAAATTCATAACAAATCATTCGTGCATTTTTAACGGTTCAAAATTTGTGGACATATACTCAACTTATGTATGTATAACATACCCAAAATTACCACAATCCAACTATCGGATTAAAATTATAATCCCTTAATATATCTCAAAACCCTCGATTTAATTTTTAATACCTCCAATCTGATAAAATCTTGATAAAACACCTCAACAATAATTTCTTCATTTATAACCACATAAATAAATCCATCATTTATATCCACATAAAATAAATATTTCTTTATCATATGAATCAATAATTAATTATTCACAAATAATATTACTGAATCACAATTATGACAACGGTAGTTCCGGGAAAGAGGGGCTTTCGATAAGGATTTCTCCTTCTTGGCGCCAGCAATTAGGTGACCAAACCTCTCCTTGTGAACTTTCTAGACATTGCCAATAATGCTATCTAATAATATTATTTAAATAATATGAATTATTGATCGATAATGGAGATAATGTGCGGTGACAATTATTGAACAACAATAATATAAAATATCAACGCAAAGAATTATTGAATCAATAAAATAAAATATTGAGCGATAACTCACTGTAAAAATTATTGAGTAAAGCCTTCTTACGTGAGGATCAATAATTCAACAATCATGCAGTAATACCGTGCTACTTTGTGCAACCAGCGTATTCATCAGATTTTAACCACCGGGTATTCCAACAGCCTTAACGGTAACAACTACTACTACCAAGTTATTTTTAACCAACTTATATTTGTCGTTTTCTTCATCCAATCGCTTTTACATTATGGGGCCCACACATGGTTGCATACCGTCGCATTTAATATTCCCCGACAATGCATTTAATATTCCACGACCACCAACGAATATTCCCAAACAAAATGAATATTTTATAACCACTTGCTTATTTTGAAATATTTGCGTATTTAACCCTTAACTATCCACATTAATCAAATCAACCCTTACTATTTCAAAATAATAAATAAAGGAAATTCCTTTTTATTTAAAAAAATTTCGGGGTCTTACAACATCGATACCTACATCGAGGAGGAGCCCGTTCATTGGGTTGTGACATTTCTTTCTTTGATTCTCCTAGTACAAAAGATCTTTGTTGTGATTCAGGGACTCCTAAGACAAGATTTAGAGCGAGTCTTCATCTGATGACCTTTGAGAGAGATCAGGCTCAATCTATGATGTTGACTGCCTTTGATGGGAGGGACGCAGCTCTATTAGAGAGAGACGAGGCATTAGATCGCAGAGATGCCAACGTTGTTGAGCGGGATGAGGCCATATCAGCTAGAGATGCAGTGATAGTTGAGCGGGATAGTGCTATATATGCCCAGGATGTAGCTGGCACAGATAGTACTACAGTGAGGTCCCTTACCACTGGCGTGATAGCAGAGATGAGTGCATATATTAATGATCATATGGTCACCATGCAGATGACTGCAGATCTATTGGGTCATGTGGATATTCTCGTACAGAGACCATAGCTTCACCTCCTTCTTCTGAGAGGGACGTCATGTTGGGCTTATTAGCTCGCATATACCCTGACTTGTAGATGAGCTTGTATTTTCCTGCACAGACTAGCTTAGCCATTTTGTCATGTGCAGTTTACATGGTATATATATCAAACAGCATTATATATATGACAGGGAAATATATTTTTGGATCACTTCCCTTTTAAATATGCCTTGCTAGTTGCTTGATATTTTTCATGCTGCATTCTGAATATCGGGATTTTTGGATGTCCCTTTCCGTTACTTGTTCTTTGGTGTTCTCATTTTAGGTGAGATTTGTTTGAAAAAACAAGTGAAAAAGGTCCGACATGTATAATGTCGACGATGGACTGTTAGGAGTCGCCAGCTGGTTTTTTAAATGGTTGTACCAACACAACCGGTAGAAAAGGTTTTCACATTGACCCAAAGGATGTGACATTCGCTTATATCTGGTTGGTGAAACCAGATTCATTAGGTTCTGGGGACTTGGTTATGCTGGGGAAGGTGTTAGGCACCCCCGACATCCGTGTTACCATGGTAACCTCCTCTTTTCAAGAAACTATTATCCGAATGTGTGTGTGTGTGTGTGTGCGGTCAATGTTACATTATTTGGAAGTAGTGTGAGGCCTCATTCGAACCTAAATACACAGGGTTTGAATTTATGTAAAAATTCAATTTTAGTAAGATATGGCGTGATGTTTTATAAAGAGGTTTTTCAAACCACGATGCTCAATAGTAATTGAGACCTTTTACACTCCCATTTTATTAAGTGCTCTCGGCTTGATTGATTTTATTTTACGAATCATGCGAGGCATCCGTTATGAAAATAATGTACAAAATAATGCCGACTTCCTCATGGGTATGTAAACCATCCGAGAAAATTCGAACATCATCGCAGAATAATTTACAAATGTCGCCATATTTGAAAATGTCCATTACGAACCGAATCTAGATCCAATAGTTTGAATCAGTGATCACATGATTCCTAGGCGCACAAGATACCGCAATTTGTATAAAAGCAGTAAGCAAGTATATATATAAAAGTTGTAAATATATATATACGATGTGGATCACTAACCACGAAGCACCTCCATGGGGGATCAAAAAAGTAAATAAAGTCAGAAGCCATCAACCACCACTTGAGGAAACTCCAAAGTGACAAAACGTAAATAAAGCTGTAAAAATCTATCAACCGTCACGGAGGAAACTCTAGGCAGGACGAAACGTAAATGAAGCTATAAATACGGTCAACCGCCACGAAGAAAACTCTAGGCGAGACAAAATGTAAATAAAGTTGTACAAAGCGATCAACTGCCACGAAGTAAACTCCAGGCAGGAAGAAACGTAAAGAAAGTCAGAAAGCGATCAACCACCACTAAAGTAAACTCCGGTGGGACGGAATATATATATATATATATATATATATATATATATATATATAAGCAATAACGCATTTGATGTAAAACTCGCTCATCGAATGAGTTTGACAATAGTTCATATATATACATATATATATATATATTATACAAAAGCGTAATAAACGCATAGGATGTAAAATCCGGGCTCATCGAATGTAGTCGTGCCACAATTCATATATATAAATATATATATATATATATATAAAAGCGAGTAAACGCCTGCGGGCCAGAAGTCTAGGCTCATCGAACAAAGTCCGACACACAATTAATATATATAAATGTGTATATATATATATATATATATATATATATATATATATATATATATTAAAGCAAATAAATGCTCCAGACCAAAGTCTAGGATCAATCGAGGCATAACTCGATAATGTTAGTCAATATATATGTAAACATATATAATATATATATATATATATATATATATACATCTTGAGATGCAACCCGCACTTGATCAAGTCCGGTAAAAGCAAGCAACACGACTCTCAACGTGTAGAAGGGTGTGTGCAAAGATGAAGAGAAAAACTCTAAAGTGTGTGAGAAAGCTTATAGCTGACTGCTAAAGAAGACTTCTGTGACGCCCCCAAAATAGGTATACATCACCCATTCTGAGTTGTCAATACATGATGTAAAACAACTACAACTTTATTATTACAACAAGAAAAGCGTGAGTTTAAATACAAATATTATCTTCTAGACAATATTTATACTCACATAAATCCTCATCACATTTATTGATACATTAATTTACAAAAATGGTGAGGACTACTAAACAATCCTTTCTAAAACCTTCATTCCATACCCCAGACTGCACTCGCTATATTCTCGCCTCCCGAGAAGAATGGAACAAAAAGGAAAAGGGTGAGCTCAACTAGCTCAAGAAAGAATATTATGACTAAGATAATATACAACAAATTATCGTTAGTCTTCAACAGGAAAAATTTAATAGAATACAATAGACAACAAGTTTCGATCAATATTCGGCAAGCTGAAATAATAATTCATAGAAGAGTTACGTAGAGAATGAAATCTACTATAATCTATGAATTTGACACCATCATCAAAATTTTATCCTCAGAACATCAATCAATATTCATCTCAAATCAAACATTCATCTTTGCACTACAGCCAAAGATATTCATCGATCAGTCATGTTCATCTCAACACTGTTCATCATTTTACTACTGGCCAAAGATATTCATCGATTAATTCATGTTCATTTAAACACTGCTCATCTTTGCACTTTTCTGAGCCAAAGATATTCTTCAAAATCATTCATCTTTGCACTACGTGCCAAAGATATTCAATAATATCATCATTTAAGACCGAGGATGATGAAAAATATTTTAAAGAACGAATCCAAAGAAACAAAATGACAAGGATTAAGGATTAAGGATTCGTACTTTGTTTTATCCATGTCCAACAATACCTCAAAAATAATCATAGTGGTGTAAAATTCAAGAATGATCAAAAACATGGATACAATCAAAGCTAGTATCCGAATAGATATTTTGGACTTAAAAGAAGAAATTTTATTTTTCGATGAATAGTGCCGTATCGTGAATAGTCAGCAGATATCGTGAATAGTCTTGAGTATCGTGAATAGTAACTCAGACACCAAAAGATAGAAATTCCACAAAAAAACATTTTCACGCTTCATGAATAGTACTCGTGAATAGTAACTCGTGAATAGTAACTCATGAATGGTAACTCGTGAATAGTAACTCATGAATAGTAACCCGACATGAAAAAGTTCCAAATTTGATAAAAAGTTCCAACCAATATTTCAAAGATAATGATATTGAAGAAATAATATCATCCGAAAAGAAAATAACATCCCTTACCTCAAAGAATCAAGATTTCTAAGGAAAGGTCGGAAGTGATCTTTGAATGAAACTTGTCTTTGAACAAAGAACTCTCAAAGTATCTAAATACTCACAAAATCGCTCAATAATATAGAGAGAGAGAAAAAACTTTGTTTACGGTATGATTTTCAATTCTAACTTAGCCCTCTATTTATAGGAAAATGTTAGCCCAAAAAGCGAGACTTGACACCTGCACTGATGGCTTTACCTGCTACTATTGCCACCCACCACATTTGAAAATTCAATTCAGCACATTTCTTCACCAACCACAAGTGGGGCCCACTCAATTCTAGAATTTTCCACCAAAATCAATTATAACCCTAATTTCCGAATCAGACACCTCTTAAAATTCATAACAAATCATTCGTGCATTTTTAACGGTTCAAAATTTGTGGACATATACTCAACTTATGTATGTATAACATACCCAAAAATTACCACAATCAGCAGTCGGATTAAAAATTATAATCCCCAATATATATCTCAAAACCCCACGATTTAATTTTTAATACCTCCAACTGGTAAAATCTTGATAAAACACCTCAACAATAATTTCTTCATTTATAACCACATAAATAAATCCATCATTTATATCCACATAAAATAAATATTTATTTATCATATGAATCAATAATTAATTATTCACAAATAATATTACGTAATCACAATTATAATGACCAGCCGCTCCTGGAAAGAGGGCTTTTCCGATAAGGATTTCTCCTTCTTGGCCTTGATTAGGTGACCAAACCTCTCCTTGACGAACTTTCTAGACATTGCCAATAATGCTATCTAATAATATTATTTAAATAATATGAATTATTGATCGATAATGGAGATAATGTGCGGTGACAATTATTGAACAACAATAATATAAAATATCAACGCAAAGAATTATTGAATCAATAAAATAAAATATTGAGCAAGAACTCACTGTAAAAATTATTGAGTAGTGCCTTCTTACGTAAGGATCAATAATTCAACAATCATACGTATCGGTAATATTCTTGTCTTGACCACGCGTATTCATCGTATTTTAACCACCGTATTCCAACGATCTTAATCAGAATAACTTCGTGTTATTTTTAACCAACTTATATTTGTCGTTTTCTTCATCCAATCGCTTTTACATTATGGGGCCCACACATGCATTTGCTTCGTCGTCGTGCGAATATTCCCCATGCATTTAATATTCCACGACCAAACGAATATTCCCAAACAAAATGAATATTTTATAACCACTTGCTTATTTTGAAATATTTGCGTATTTAACCCTTAACTATCCACATTAATCAAATCAACCCTTACTATTTCAAAATAATAAATAAAGGAAATTCCTTTTATTTAAAAAATTTGAGGTCTTACAACCTCCCTCCTTATGAAATTTCGTCCTCGAAATTGACGTGCGATACTGTGTTTGAAAAGGTGAGGATACCTCGCTTTCATTTCCGTTTCCAATTCGGGTCATTTCCTCTATAGCATGATTCCTCCACAAAACTTTAACTTGTGGTATGACCTTTCTTGGCGTAGGACATGCTCCTTCCTATCCAAGATCTTGATAGGTACCTCCTCGTCGTTAAGTCTTGGCTATCTCATCCTGGTTCTAACTCAATAACGTGGTTGGGTCTTTCACATATTTACGAAATACGAGATATGTGAAACACATTATGAACACGAGACATACTTTGAGGTAACGCAAGTCTATAGGCTACATTTTCTACTTTCGGTCAAGAATTTGAAATGGACAAATAAATCGTGGATTGAGCTTTCCTCTCTTCCCAAATCTTGTAACTCCCTTCCATGGAGCAACTCGCAACAATACATGATCCCCTACATTAAATTCCACGTCCCTTTCGATGAAGATCCGCATAACTCTTTTGTCGATCTTGAGCCGTTTGTATATCGTTGTCCAATTATTTGGATCTTTTCGGTCATCATCGCATCTTAACTCGGGTCCCAACAATGTTGCTTCACCCACCTCATCCCAACATATTGGAGAACGACATTTTCGTCCATATAATGCTTGAATGGAGCCACACCTATACTTGCACGATAAGCTTTTGTTGTAGGAGAATTCCACCAATGGTAAATACTTATCCCAACCGCCCTTGAAGTCTAGGACACGAGTCTTAATAAATCTTCAAGAGTTTGAATAGTCCTCTCGATTGTCCGTCCGTTTGGGGATGGTATGCTTAACTAAATCACAAATCCGTGCCCATAGCTTTTTGCAAGCTAACCCAAAATCTTGAAGTGAATCTTGGGTCACGATCCGAAACTATGGATACAGGCATGCCATGCAACCTCACAATCTCATTTACGTGCATACTAGCAAGACGTTCAAGTGAATAAGTCTCCCGTATCGGCAAGAAATGAGCAGACTTGGTTAATCTATCAACAATAACCCAAATAGCATTGATGCCTTGAGAAACCGTAGGAAGACCCGTAACGAAATCCATGGTAATGTGTTCCCACTTCCATTCCGGAATCTCAAGTGGTTGCAACGGACCCTTAGGTACTAGATGCTCCGCCTTTACACGTTGGCAAGTTAAACACATCGAGATAAACTTTGCAATCTCTCTTCATATTATTCCACCAAAATGTATGTCAAGATCACGATACATTTTAGTACTTCGAGATGGATTGCAAATGGTGTATTGTGTGCTTCCATCATAATCTTGTACTTCAAATCAGAGTCGTTAGGAACACAAAGTCTAGAGTGGACTCGAAGTATTCCTTCTTCATCAATTCTCGCTTCCGGAATAGCTCCTTCTTGTACTTTCTTCTTCATACGTATCAGCTCCGGGTCGGTGGCTTGAGCAACCTTAACTTTTTCTATTAAAGTTGGCTCTATGCGTATACTTGACATCATCGCACTCGTTCCACATATGATCTTCTACTCAATGCATCGCCTACCACGTTCGCTTTTACCGGGATGGTATTGAATAGTGTGGTCGTAGTCTTTCAATAGCTCGAGCCAACGTCATTGCCAGTGTTGAGTTCTTTTTGAGTGAAGAAATATTTAAGGCTTTTATGATCTGAATATATCTCCACTTTCTCCCCATATAGATAGTGCCTCCATATCTTTAGCGCGAAAACGACTGCTGCCAACTCTAGATCATGAGTAGGATAATTCCTCTCATACTCTTTAAGTTGTCGCGAGGCATAGGCTATGACTTTCCCACGTTGCATGAGAACACATCCTAACCCTTTGCCTGAAGCATCGCTGTAGATAACAAATCCATCCGAACCAGATGGTATTGTTAGAACAGTCTTAAAATAAGTCTCCTCTTAAGCTCTTGGAAACTTTTCTCGCATTCTTCGCTTAAATCGATTTTCAGATCCTTCGAGTTAAATTGAGTTAATGGAGTAGCGATTCGAGAAAACCCTTCCACGAATCTCCGATAATAACCAATAAGCCCAAAAAGCTACGTGACTTGATCACCGAAACCGGTTGCTCCCCAACTTTGTATTGCTTCAATCTTCACGGATCAACAGATACTCCATGTTTTGACACCACATGCCCAAGAAATGCTACTTCTCAAGCCGAACTCGCATTTCTTCAATTTGGCATATAGTTGGTTTTCACGAAGCCTTTGGAGTACCAAATTCAAATGGTGCTCATGATCTTCACGACTTTTGGAATATATAAGGATGTCATCAATAAAGACAACAACGAATCGATCCAAATATTCCTTGAATACTCGTTCATCATATCCATGAAAGCGCGGGAGCATTAGTTAGTCCGAAAGACGTGACTAAGAATTCATAATGCCCATACCGAAGTTACAAGGCGGTCTTTGGAATATCCTCGGTTCTAATTTTCAATTTGATGATATCCGAATCGAAGATCGATTTTGAAAAGAATTGTGCCCCTTGCAATCGGTCAAACAAGTCATCAATACGAGGTAGAGGATACCTATTCTTGATGGTGACATGGTTCAATTCCCGATAGTCAATACAAAATCGCATACTCCCGCCTTTCTTTTTTACAAATAAAACAGAGCACCCCAGGAGACGTCTAGGACGAATGAAACCGATGTCCAACAATTCACGTAGTTGAACCTTTAACTCACGAAGTTCAATAGGAGCCATTCGATATGGGGTTTTAGAAATGGGCTTTGTACCGGGTTCAAGATCAATAAAGAATTCAACTTCACGTTACGGGGTAGGCGGGAAGTTCTTCAGAAATACGTCGGAAAGTCAATAACAACGGGAATATTATTCAAATTTGGCGTGTCTTTATTCAAATCCATAACATGGGCTAAGAAAGCTTGACATCCGTTTTCAATAAACGAATAGCTTTATGATTAGATATGATAGTGATTGATTTTAATGGTTTAGTTGCTTGAATTAAATACAACGGGTTGGTTAGGAATATGAAAACTAACAACCTTACGAAAACAATCAATTTTGGCATGATGAGTAGTTAACCAATCAATCCCTAAAATCACATCAAAAGCAAGTATCTTTAAAGAGATAAGGTCAGCAGGTAAGGTGATGGTGCCAACTTGAATCAAACAAGATTTATAAGCGATGGATGTGATGAAAGTTTCTCTAACGGAGTTTCCACGAGATAGGTCAAAGTCTAATTTCTCCTGAGTCAAGTTTAAGCGTTGAGCACATGCGGGAGAGATAAATGAATGGTAGCACCCCAGGTATCAAGTAAGGTATAAACTTCGCAAGAATTTATAAATAGCTTACCCGTGATCACCTCGTTTGGGTTCCTCGCATTATGACCAATCACAACAAACGCTCTTCCGGAATCGTTGACTTTGACTTTTACGAGACGATCTTTTGAGTCACCGTCCCGCGCCGAACTAGGTTTCGCTACCGTCATGATCTCGAAGCGATATGTCCTTCCTTTCCACAACTATAGCATACCTTGAACTGTTGTAGGCGCTTGGATGATATGTCCCTCTTTTCCGCATTTGTAGCATATGGCCGGGTGGTCGATCTCCTCCCTTAGAACCGATTTACTCTAAGACCGCATCCGTCTTCATATAGTCGTTGTTAAATCTCCTCTTTTAAAATCTCCTCCTAACTCGCTTCTTCTGCTTTTCATGGCCATGATTACCACCGAGTGGTTACCATTTACTGTCCCGTCTGTTTCTTTCTCCGCAGTTATCATTATTCATTGATTGCTATCTCCGGTGCGATCCTGGTTATGGTCCTCGGTTGGCCGTACTCGTTATCTCGCTCTAATAATTGAGCCTGCTTACAACATCTGAATAAAGAAAAGTTTATGAGAAATGAGATCTTGGCGTATCTGGGGTTTCAAACCTCTAAGAAACATCCGCCATCATGTTCCTCATCCTCCACCAAATGAGGTGCAAACCTGGATAACTCGCAAACTTTGCCTCGTCTTGAGACACCGTCATGTTGTTTTGTTCCAATCGATGAACTCCACTTCCTTCATATGACGAACACTTTCGGAAAAGTATTTGTCATTAAATAGTCTCTGAAACGTCTCCCAAGACATGCCGAAAGTGCGGTGGATGGATGCACGCTTCACTGATCTCCCACCATGAGTCTCGCTTCGCCACGGAACATAAAGGTGGCGAATGGAACCTTCTGTTCTCTCCGTGCATCCCAAGACATCGAATATCTTGGTAATTTGTTTTGACCCATGTTTCCGCCATGATCGGATCGGCTTTCCCTTAAATTCGGTGGTCCCAACTCTTTGAACCGCTTGTTGACAACCCGTGAATTGCTATCATTTCCTCCCGTATTTTGAACACGAGTCTCCTCGTCCGATTTTGCATGAGCTGCAAAAAGCTTCTAAACATCCCCTCGTTCATCATCTCGCTCGCTTCTGGTGTTGTTCACAGGAGGAACATTGCCACCTGTTGCACGTTCTCCTCGTTGGTAAAATCTGAGGCATCTCTACGGTCTCATTTACTCCATTGTTAATAATATTCTCGATCGACATTCTCAAATCTTGTCATAAAACAAGGGTTAATTAAGGAAATCAATATATCACATAATATCCCTATATACTTAACCAACTAACAAATAAGCTTGGGTAGGACACACTTAGCGAAGGATTTACTCGTCTCTCCCTCTAGTTCTATTCCCCGATCTCCACCGGAGATCATATCCCTAAGCTCGATACCAACCGTGGCGCCCCCAAAATAGGTATACATCACCCATTCCGAGTTGTCAATACATGGTACGAAACAACTACAACTTTATTATTACAACAATGAAAGCTGTGAGTTTAAATACAAATATTATCTTCTAGATAAATATTTATACTCACATAAATCCTCATCACATTTATTGATACATTAATTTACAAAATGGTGAGGACTACTAAACAATCCTTTCTAAAACCTTCATTCCATACCCGGCTAAGTACTCGCTATATATTCTCGCCTCCCGAGAAGAATGGAACAAAAAGAAAAGGTGAGCTCAACTAGCTCAAGAAAGAATATTATGACTAAGATAATATACAACAAATTATCGTTAGTCTTCAACAGGAAAAATTTAATAGAATCTGATAGACAACAAGTTTCGGATCAATATTCATGAATGAAATAATAATTCATAGAAGAGTTACGTGAGAATGAAATCTACTATAATCTATGAATTTGACACTCCATCATCAAAATTTTATCCACAGAACATCAATCAATATTCATCTCAAATCAAACATTCATCTTTGCACTACAGGCAAAGATATTCATCGATCAGTCATGTTCATCTCAACACCTGCTCATCTTTGCACTACAGGCCAAAGATATTCATCAGTTAGTCATGTTCATTTAAACACCTGTTCATCTTTGCACTACAGGCCAAAGATATTCTTCAGAAATCATTCATCTTTGCACTTTCTGGGCCAAAGATATTCAATAATATCATCATTTAAGACCGAGGATGATGAAAATATTTTTAAAGAACGAATCCAATTGAAACAAAATGACAAGGATTAAGGATTAAGGATTCGTACTTTGTTTTATCCATGTCCAACAATACCTCAAAAATAATCATAGTGGTGTAAAATTCAAGAATGATCAAAACATGGATACAATCAAAGCTAGTATCCGAATAGATATTTTGAATTAAAAGAAGAAATTTTATTTTTCGATGAATAGTGCCGATATCGTGAATAGTGTTGTATACGTGAATAGTCTTAAGTATCGTGAATAGTAACTCAGACACCAAAAGATAGAAATTCCACAAAAAAAAAACATTTTCACGCTTCATGAATAGTACTTTCGTGAATAGTAACTTCGTGAATAGTAACTCATGAATAGTAACTTCGTGAATAGTAACTCATGAATAGTAACCCCGACATGAAAAAAGTTCCAAATTTGATAAAAGTTCCAACCAATATTTCAAAGATAATGATATTGAAGAAATAATATCATCCGAAAAGAAAATAACATCCCTTACCTCAAAGAATCAAGATTTGGAAGGAAAGGTGGAAGTGATCTTTGAATGAAACTTGTCTTGAACAAAGAACTCTCAAAGTATCTAAATACTCACAAAATACGCTCAATAATATAGAGAGAAGAGAAAAACTTTGTTTCTGGTGTGATTTTCAATTCTAACTTAGCCCTCTATTTATAGGAAAATGTTAGCCCGCCGAAGCAGACTTGACCTGCTACCTGATGGCTTTACCTGCTACTATTGCCACCCACCACATTTGAAAATTCAATTCAGCACATTTCTTCACCAACCACAAGTGGGGCCCACTCAATTCTAGAATTTTCCACCAAAATCAATTATAACCCTAATTTAAGATCGGACACCTCTTAAAATTCATAACAAATCATTCGTGCATTTTTAACGGTTCAAAATTTGTGGACATATACTCAACTTATGTATGTATAACATACCCAAAAATTACCACAATCAATGGTTTGGATTAAAAATTATAATCCCCATGATATATCTCAAAACCCACGATTTAATTTTAATACCTCCAATACTGGTAAAATCTTGATAAAACACCTCAACAATAATTTCTTCATTTATAACCACATAAATAAATCCATCATTTATATCCACATAAAATAAATATTTCTTTATCATATGAATCAATAATTAATTATTCACAAATAATATTACGAGAATCACAATTATGATGACCAGGTAGTTCCCGAGAAGAGGGGCTTTCCGATAAGGATTTCTCCTTCTTGGCCAATGATTAGGTGACCAAACCTCTCCTTGATGTAACTTTCTAGACATTGCCAATAATGCTATCTAATAATATTATTTAAATAATATGAATTATTGATCCGATAATGGAGATAATGTGCGTTGACAATTATTGAACAACAATAATATAAAATATCAATGCAAAGAATTATTGAATCAATAAAATAAAATATTGAGCGAATAACTTCTGTGAAAAATTATTGAGTAGTGCCTTCTTACGTAAGGATCAATAATTCAACAATCTTGTCGCAATCTGCAAAGTATCTTCTTATGCAACCACAGCGTATTCGTATTTTAACCACCGGTATTCAAATGATCTTAACGGTAACAACTACGCTAGTTATTTTTAACCAACTTATATTTATCGCTTTCTTCATCCAATCGCTTTACATTATGGGGCCCACACATGGTCATGCTTGTCGTATTTAATAATATTCCCCGACGGTCACGAATATTCCATGACCAAACGAATATTTCCCAAATAAAATGAATATTTTATAACCACTTGCTTATTTTGAAATATTTGCGTATTTAACCCTTAACTATCCACATTAATCAAATCAACCCTTACTATTTCAAAATAATAAATAAAGGAAATTCCTTTTTATTTAAAAAAATTTCGGGGTCTTACAACTTCTATATCTTTAGAGTGGGTAAACACTGACTTTTGTAGGTACAAAAGGGCTATATATGAGCTCACAGTGTTTAAAAGGGAAAATACCTTTGCATGGGGTGAGTCAGAGCAAATTAGGCGAGGCTTCCTCGCCTTTTTCTCTTGAAAATGGGCAGCCCAAGCCCTCTATTTATAAACAATTTAGCCACAGGTGTACCGAGCCAACTTTGGGTGAAATTTTGGGTTTTTTGGGTCGGTCGTCTCGAAATGCGTGCACTCGGGCACTATAATGTCCACTCGAAGTTTCAGAAGTGCAATCCGGGCATCCGTTTGAGGTATACAGGATCTATTTCGGACCGCCGTTATCGAGAGTTGTACGATGGCATGGGATTAGAGTTTATACAAAGTCATTGAAGATGGGACGATGCCCTCCGGTCTTCAAGCTTCAACTTTCATCCGTTACCCCGCACTATAGTCACTCGGGATTGGTTAGTGTTGTGGGACATCGTTGCGTAGAGATGTTAAGACGACGTGACGTGGCATCGTGTTGACGAGATGACGATGTTGCCCCTCACCGATGTTATCGCCAGATTGGACTGATGAAGCAGACGTTGCTCAGACTTCGCTAAGATTGGACTGCTGCAATTGTTTAAGGTCTTCATTGTCACCTTTGAGGTGTGCCTGTCTTCCCGATGTTATTGTCGGGTTGGTGCAGTGTATCTCATTGTGAGCGCCGAGATTGAGGCTGGTCGCATTTGAAACAAGCATTTTTGGGGTTATCGTTGAAACTACATTCCTTGGGTTTATCACCAAGGTTGGTGGCTATTCCCATGGTTGGGACTGAGACTGGATACCTCGGGGTTATCTCCGAGATTAATCGGTCTTCTCTGGTATATGTTCCGATATTGGATTTACACACCTCGGGGTTACATCCGAGGTTGGAATTGTTACTCCCAAAGTGTGATCTGGGGTTGATGCTGAACTTCCGGTAGTATCCGGTATAGATTTGGATTGTCTTTCAGGGTTCCCTCTTAAAAGATGAATATGTCCTCCTGCAATGTTATTGACAGTGGTACAGAAAATTTCTAGTGTCTATAATGGTATAACGACATAACATCAGAACATCATAAAAACACCGAATCTAAGAGATTAAGGCTGGTCAAACTAGGGGTCAGGACACGGTTCTTGAAGATCTGGGTTTTCCCAGAATCTTCATCAGGTCATATGGTCAACGGTCGTTTGACCATCATTAACTACGAATCTTTTAAGGATCTTAGTAAACTATAGCCTTCTGCATGTAGTCTTCATGTCCGGCTACACGATTAAACCAACAACATGTTCTAAATCATTACCAGACGCAAGATCAGAAGCTTGCAAAAGCTTGTCGGAAATTTTGGGTTTACGGGTTGCAGAAACCGTAATTAAATGTGGCCGTCAACGCTTGATTTGGCCTTGTATCTCTCAAAGATATGCATGATCTGGTCGTGTTTCCAGTTTCAGATCCAAGCCCTCATGACAAAGAACTTATTTATAACACAAAACAACAAATATCAAAAACATAGAAGGATTTACAGGCCCTGACATTAGCTTATCAGACGACTCATGAAGGTTCAAGAACAATTTCTAAAATCTTGATTTTTGTACATTTACATGATATGGATCCATGATCCAATAGCCCAGATCATTAAAAGACAACATATTACACAAATTTAAGCAACAACTAACATCAAACAACATAAAATCTCATGATTTTGAATTTTTAGGGTTTTATAACTTTGATGCCATGATCTTTGATTTCTGACTCTTGGATCCGTTATTGGAAGTCTAAGAACTGATCCTTGCTTTGATTCTCACTCTCTCTCACACTAAATCCCGAATTTCTAGAGAGAGAATGGGTTTGGACAAAAATGAAAATAAAATGAAATTTTTCTCTTTCTTAATCTATTTATATTATGTGATAATGCAATGCATGTGGCTGGCTAGATGGTTGATTGCTGGTAATTGTCAAATGCTAGGGTTTAGGGTTAGTGAACAACTTCACCTAAATTCCAAGCCTAGCCACCAACTATATAAAAAAAATACAAAAAGGGCATTAATGTCATTTCCATTTAATTTTTAATGGCATTTTGGACATTGGCCAAACCCTTAGGGTTTAGGATTTGGGTTAGGGTTTAGGGTTTGGAAAACCTTAGGGTTTAGGGTTTAAAACCCTTAGGGTTTGTAAAAATTAATTTCTAAAATTTCTAAATTAGGTTTTCAAAATTGAAAATTAATATTTCTTAATTATAATTAGAATTTTCTAATTATATTAAAATTTCTTAATCATAATTTAAATCTCGCTAATTAGGATTAGTATTTCCTAATTAAAATCGCTAATTTAGCAATTAGGGTCAAAATCACAGATTAGGGTTTATAACCCAAAATTAGGGTTTCTAATAAAAAATTAATTTTCTAAAATAGAAATTAGATTTCGTAATTAGATTAGGGTTTTATAATTACTTAACTTGAAAATTAGAATTAATATATCCTAATTAACATTAAAAGTATTAAATTAACACTTTCGTTTTCCCTAATTATAAATTAGGATTTGAAATCCCGAAGTTAGGGTTTTCTAAATTTGAAATTAGGGTTTACTAAATAATTAAGCTTTTCCCTAATTAAGATTATAATTAATATCACTTAAGAATTATAATTATCCTTTAAGTTCCCAGATTAGGGTTCTAAATTCCCGAATTAGGGTTTCGGATTCCCGGAACTGAAATTAGGGTTTCAGAACTGGTTTTAGGGTTTCTTGTTAATCGTTAGGGTTTTCTAACCGAACGTTGACGTTCTTAATATATATTTAGGGTTTGTTACAGATATCGTTTATCTGGTTAACCCTTGACCCTTAACCACAACATGCACACATATACACAGAACATAAACGCTTATTCCCTTAATCCTGAATAATTCACCTAAATCCATAACAGAATTTTGAAATCCTCAAAATTCTATCTTAAAATTATCAAACGCATACACTAATTTTCTGTCTAGGTTCTAATTTCGAACCCTAAATAAATTAATAAAAAATTTAATAATATTCAAAATTCTCGGGTTGTCACACTTTACTTGGTGGCCAAGTGGCCGTCCCACCTCCCTTTTTGTCATCCCATGGGTTGCCCCATGGGTTTTATCCATCCCGTGACCCGCCGGTTCAACCTGCAGTTTAACTTTTTGGATTGGGCTTGTCTTTATTTAATATTGGGCCTCGACTTGGGCTTGTTCACTTAATTCATTGGGCTTGCTATTAGTCCAAGTCCAATTAGATTATACCAAAGTCCTTAACTCATATTCCATTGATACTTCTTGTATTCTACGCGTATAACTCATGTACTCTCTCCATCTAATACTCATACGATATTCGTATTATACGTCGTACAAGGATTCTGTCCTCCTTATAAGGATTCTGTCCCCAGAATCTCGCTATTCTTATATAAACAAATGAGGAAACTTTTCCTTCATTTTACTTTCGAGCTCCCACGTTGCTTCTTCAGCATCGTGGTTATTTCAAATTACCTTTACTAAAGGTATTACTTTATTTCTCAAGACTTGTTCCCTCCTATCAACAATTTGAATAGGAAGTTCTTAATATGTTAAGTTTTTTTCTACTTGAATAGATTCATACTCTATTACGTGCTTGTAGTCCAGCTTATAAGGACATAACACTGACACATGAAACACATTGTGTATTCTTTCCATCTCAGGAGGTAAAACTACTTCATAAGCTACCTCTCCTACCCTTCTTAAAATCTCAAAAGGTCCTACAAACCTTGGACTTAACTTCCCTTTCTTCCCAAAATTCATCTTCCCTTTCCAAGGAGACACTTTTAGAAAGATATATGAACCTACTTCAAACTCCTCTTCTCTCGATGAGGATTTGCATACTTCCTTTGTCTATCTTGAGATGCTACTAACTGAGCTCTTATCAGCTTAACCATGTCTACCGTTTGTTGCACCATCTTAGGTCCCAACATTCGACGTTCACCTACTTCATCCCAACAAAGTGGTGTTCTACACTTCCTCCCATACAACACTTCGTAAGGCGACATGCCTGTACTAGCGTGAAAACTATTGTTGTAAGCGAATTCGACCAAAGGTAGATGTTCGTCCCAACTCCCCTTGAAATCCATAACGCAAGATCTTAATATATCTTATAGCGTTTGAATGGTTCGTTCACTTAGTCCATCCGTCTGATGGATGATACGCCGTACTCAATCTCAAATGCGTTCCCATTTGTTCTTTCAAACTCCTCCAAAGGTACCCCATATCTAGAAATGATTTCTTTGACATAAATCTTAGCTAACTGTTCTAGGTTATACTTAACTTCTATTGGTAGAAAATGAGCCAATTTGATTAACCGATCCACTATTACCCAAATAGCATCGTATCCTTTTCTCGTCGTTGGAAGTCCCACCACAAAGTCCATGGTGATATCCTCCCATTTCCACTCCGGAATCTCCAGTGGATGCAACAACTCACTCGGTCTTTGGTGTTCAGCCTTAACTTTCTGACAAGTCAAGCACTTACTAACGTATTCTATAATCTCCCTCTTCATGTTCGGCCACAAAAAATTTTGACGAAGGTCTTGATACATCTTAGTACTACCAGGATGTATCGAGTACCTCGAACTATGAGCCTCACACATAATCTCTTCTTTCAACTCAAAATTATTTGGAACCCAAATTCTTCCTTCAAAACAAAGCAAACCTTCGTTATCAAGGTTATACTTAGTCTTTACGTCATCCTTAATTATCTTTTTCATTCGCTCGCATTCTTCAGTACTTATCTGTACTTTCTTAACCCGTTCCACTATCGTTGGTCGAGATTCTATTGAAAATAACATCTCTGTCGTTTCACTTGGCAACTTAACTTTTAACTCCATCATGGTCATCTCTGTTGTTAACTCATTCTGAGTCGTTAACATTGACAGCTTTTCCCTACCCTTTCGACTTAATGCGTCGGCTACTACATTCGCCTTCCCTCGGATGATATAAGATATCACAGTTATAATCTTTTATCAACTCTAACCATCTTCCCTGCCTCATATTCAACTCCTTCTGTGTGAAGATATATTTTAGACTTTTATGGTTCGTGTATATCTCACACTTTTCCCCGTATAAATAATGTCTCCATATTTTTAAAGCAAAAACTACAGCTGCCAATTCTAGGTCATGACTAGGATAGACCTTCTCATAATCTTTTAACTGACGTGACGCGTATGAAATGAACTTGCCATGCTACATGAGCACGTAACCCAGTCCTCTATGTGAAGCATCGCTATAGACTACAAAATTCCCCGTATCATCTGGTAATGATAATACAGGTGCCTCACTCAACCTCCTTTTTAGTTCTTGAAAACTATTTTTGCACTTTTCCGTCCACTCATACTTCACCGACTTCCTTTTTAGATTCGTCAATGGAGTAGCTAATTTAGAAAAGTCCTGAATGAACCTTCTATAGTATCCCACTAACCCTAGAAAATCCAAACCTCAGTTGGCATTTTCGGTTGCTCCCACTCATTCACCGCTTCCACCTTCGTTGGATCTACGGATATGCCATCTTTGTCTATAACATGTCCTAGAAACTGCACTCGTTCAAGTAAAAATTTACACTTAGTGAATTTTGCATATAACTTCTCTCTCCGTAGTGTTTCCAACACTATTCTTTAATGTTCAGCATGATCTTCTGGCGTCTTAGAATAGACTAGAATATCATCAATGAACACTACAACAAACTTGTCCAAATAATGTTTGAACACTCTGTTCATCATATCCATGAATTCGGCTAGCGCAGTCGTTAACCCAAACGACATCACCAGAAACTCATAATGCCCATAACGATTTCTGCACGCCATCTTAGGTACATCCTCCTTTCTCACTTTCAGTTGATGATACCCCGTGCGCAAATCTATCTTAGAAAAATACTTTGCCCCTTTCAACTGATCAAATAGATCATCGATCTTGAGCAACGGGTATTTATTCTTAATCGTTAACTTGTTCAACTCTCGATAGTCGATACAAAGTCGTAACGATCCGTCCTTCTTCTTTACAAACAATACTGGTGCTCTCCACGGAGACACACTCGATTGAATGTACTTTCTATCTAACAGTTCCTGTAACTGAACCACTAACTCCTTCATCTCAACTGGCGCCATCCTATATGGTGCCTTTGAAACTGGTGTCGTACCCGGCAACAAATCAATCATGAATTTTACATCCCTATCTGGCGGAATATCGGGTAAATCCTCTGGAAACACATCCGCAAACTCTTGAACTACCACTATCTGTTCCAATGATGTTCCCACTCTTTGGATATCCACCACATGACACAAATAACCCTTACACCCCTTCTTCAACATTTTTCTAGCTTGTGTCATGGTTAGACAACAAGAACGTCCCAGTGATTTATTACCATAAAACACCACCTCAGGTTTCTTAGAAAGCCTTAGGTTTACACTCTTTCTATGACAGTCTATTATCGCTATATGGTTAATTAACCAATCCATACCAAGAATCACATCAAATTCTCTTAACCTTATTGGTAAAAGATCTACCGATAATCTGTTGCCCCTAATATCTACGAAACAATTCCTATAAATGTTTTCAATGGGAATTATCTCTTTGTTTGCTACCTTAACGTCTAAAGGTATTTCTAACTTTTCAGGGTTTAATCGCAATTGCTTAGAAAATCCACATGCTATAAAAGAACATGTAGCACCCGAGTCAAATAACACATAAGCATTTATTTCATTGACTAGAATGATACCTGCTACTACATCCGCTGATGCGACCGCATCTTGGACAGTCATATTAAACGTTCGAGATGAGGGTCTACCCAATAATGGTGTTGGTCCAGTAATGGCTAAAGTACCACTACCAGAACCCTTATTGACCTCCGCCCCCTTCTCCGGGAAATTTCTTGCCATGTGGTCCATCGACCCACAAACAAAACAGCCCCGGCTTTTCTTAGGATTAGGACAGTTGGGAGATATCTGACCCTCCTGTCCACAGTTATAACAACTCATTTTCCCTTTCAGGAAGACTCCTAGATGAGTCTTGTCGCATGTCTTGCATGCCTCCATCCTACGTTTAGGATCCCCTTGTTTTACCCCAGTATTCCCAGGGTTAAAATTCTTCCTTTTAGGCATATTGCCACTACTACTGGCAATCTCTACCTTATTTCCTCTCCCTCCCTTGCTTTTATTCTTTCTTTCCTTGTGGTATTGGGTCAACGCCTCACTACCACCCTCTGCTATTATCGCTTTTTCCAGAATGGTCCATAGGACGCACTCTAAAAAACCGATATACTACTATAGAGCCAGGGTTTTAGGCCCTGCTCAAACCTACGAGGCTTCCTCTCCTCCGTGTCTACTTGGTGTGGAGCAAACCTTGCCAATTCATTGAATTTGGCCGCATATTAGGGAACAGTCATGTTCCCCTGTTTAAGTTCTAGGAACTTAATCTCCACCCTCCCTTGCATGCTAGTAGGGAAATAGTTCTTGAAGAATACCTTCTTGAACTGTTCCCACGTAACAACGAATTGTTCCACCCTACCCCAGTGAGCCTCCCACCAGATAGTTGGCTTCCCCCTTCATCATGTAGGCGCGCAAAAGAAGTCTTTTGCGCCTCAGCTCGTTAATTACAAACGCCTTTTCTATTTCCTTGACCCATATATGGGCCTCCATTGGGTCCATCGTTCCCTTGAACTCAGGTGGACCTACACTTTTAAATTCCTTAAAGGTAGTTGTTCGGGCTACCCTAGGTACTGCGGGTGCTCTACCCCCAGCTTGGTTAAATGCAGCCGTTAATAAATTAAAGAACTCTTGCATAGGGTTATTAGGACCCCCCCCCCTGATTATCATTATGCGATTTTGCCTCTTGGTTACATTGTCTTTTTCTTAGCGGCATTTCTAATTAAATAAATAAAGTCTCGTTATTACTTATTTGCTTACTTAGTTATTAGTCGTCAAGCAACTGAACAATAACTCATACACAACAAAGCACATTAAAATAAAAACTTCCTTATATTAAAATGCTTCTTTATAGCTCAAAACTATTTACAAGTTGCTTTCCATAGCCAAAAGCTATTACATATATATCCCGCGATTGACTTTCACAAAAATTGGGATTTACAAAAAGACTACCCTTTAATTATACAAAAGAGGGTTTTATGTCACTACACAAAAGTATGTACCATACTAACTCCTAATACTGCCTAACAGCATTCTCATGCTTCTCATTCGCTAGAATCGACACAATATCTCGACTTATAGTATGTCGAGTCTGTCCCGACTCAATAGAATAACAATCTATCTTAAGCTTGAAATCCTCGTGCGCACTGTCATTTATATATGACATTTATGCTATCTTCTGGTCTTTTTCAACCAGTTTCTTACGAAGTTCTATGACCTCGTTCTTATAATCCCTAGCCTTGTCAGTCATGAGCACTTTCTCAACATGCTCTATCTCATAGTCTGACTCTGCAGACTCCTTGGCACCGTAGAGATCACTGATCTCTTCCTTCTGGTGCTGCACCATATTTTGCAGTTGCACGTTATGGTCAAGCACTGAGAGTTACATTGCCCTCATTGTCTCTGTAGGTGTTGACTCTAGGGCAGGCATCACCATATTAACCTATGTTACCTCCATGTCATCATCCACATCTATCATCATATTCAGATATGATGTTAACCCCATGGTCTCCTCAGAATAGTCCTCCTCTTAATAATACTCCTCGGGCTCTGACACTTCTAGAATCACTACAGGTATGTCTGCTATAGGCACAGGTACTGGCTCAACTTTGTTCACGGACTCCTCACTGACCACATGTATATCCCTATACATCAAGCTATCGACTGACATCTACAATAACACATAACAAATTGATTAGTACATAATACACAATAATATAAGCACAAATCACATTTAATCCATTTAGGGTTACTTTTAATCTTTTAAATCTTTCGGTACTGAGTTTCCTCAATACCTTATTAACTCATTTGAATCGAGTAAACTTTCTTTGGACTCTTCTTTTCCTAACGAGGTTATTAGCCTAAGCTTCTTCCCCCTTAAGTTTTATAACCTAATGCTTTAATACTAACCTGTGACGCCTCCAAAATCCGGGTATCTTCAAACCCAGCAGATGGTGCTCCACGATACTACAATCCATACAATCATTTCATTGAGATAACAATAAAATGAATGTAATTACTATATTTGTATTACATTTGTAATAAATCCCTTCCCAGGTTCATAAACCGAATACATTCTTTGTTCTTCATAAGTATCTTACATACAAATACACTAATCTATTACAGGACGATTAATTATCCATCTTAGCCTTGCCTTTATCTCTCTTAGAATTCTCAGTTCGTTCGGCTTTAGCTGCAAACATATGGTTCAAGCAAGAATGAGCATAACTAGCTCAGCAAGTCTTAACAAAGAATCATATGAATATCACATTAACAATTACATGCTTTACTTCCATAACTGAACACTTACCTACGAAGCACTATGAAACATTTGACTAGTACTTCTCATGTCATAACAACAATTTCAAAGTACATATAATAGCTTCAAAATTCTGAACCGGTCAATAAACCATGAACATACTCTTTTCGTTTTCATACTTGAAAAAGAACATCCAGCACTAAGGCCATCCATCTGTCTTTACTTACGAGCACTTCTAAGTGATCAGCCTATTGTACTCTATGTTGATCAACATTCTTCCGTTAAACGTATTTACGCTTAACATTTGGCAACCTCGCGTGCCCATCAAATAATCGATGAAAATACTTTTGTTTGTACGTAAACAAACTTACCTTCTTATCCGTACCAAATACTTGGCATAGGATAGCGTTAACAGTTCTATATCAAAAGACTTGTAAACAAATCAATCCATTCTTCAATACTTGTCTAGCCGAGGTAAAAACAGGCATCGACTCTTTCTTTAAAACCATTCATGCATCTTATAACATGAATCACATAAAACATGACTAACACGAAGGTTAGGCAAGCGTTAAGAAAGACTTGCCTTCAAGTGTCATCGAATATATAATTCAACAATTCTCAGTCTTTATAGGATCTACATGATATATTCACATAGCACACTATAATTAGTTATCAAACAAACTAACTTTATTCTCCGTAACCAACTTCTTTCTATGTCTTACTTGAATTAACTTCGTTATTAAAGTCGATTCGAATTTCTATACCTTGTTACGGTTCGTTAATGTTCTTACGTTATTAACCGACATTCGATCATTATTGGTGAACTACCAACGTTGAACATCATTCCCGGTTTACTTATTAAGTTCTCACGTTTCTTCTTTTAATTTCTATTAAACCTTACTAAATCTTCTAACATTATCACCTTATAAGTGATTTAAAGTCAGCTTGATTATGTACATTAAGTACCTTCAATGTCTTACTTTAGGTCTACATTCAAATGAAACAAAAACCTAACTTAGTCAACATTTTTACACTAACGGTATTACTGGCTGACATCCTTACATTACAAAGGCACTCACGGCACCGATCTCTAGAGGTTTTGCGGACTCGGCCTTGATCTGGCGCATGAGTCCTTGTACAAATTCTCGTGCTACGGCGTGAGTCTCCAGATGTTTTTATTTTCTCTCGACCCATACATATACCGCTGCGGCATGACACAAAAATACACTAGGTTGTATTTGCCATTTTGCTTCACCTATGTGCAGTTGGCCAAAACAGTTAACTTTTCTAACAAAACTCCCGGCTTCCTAATTTGTTCATTTTACATCCGAATTGACCCATTCAAAAGCCCACAACTCACAAATTACATCTTTTACGTGTTCATATAAGAATTTCACATTTTCAAATCCGTTAACTCGGAATTCACCTTTGAGTTCATTTTTGAGCGTTCGTTTAACGTTTTCGACTGTTCAATTCTCGTTTTCTTCATTATAAGTCGGAATGCGACGATTATTGCGATAATGACTCTTAATTACCTTATCTCACGTGTTGACATTGGAAACCAACGTTTTCAAGTTACACGGCAACTTTTGACCCTTAATCCGAGATTTTTACGTTTTCGACGTTTAACGTCTATTTTTGCAAAATTCGCCATAACTTCGTTACTCGTGTTCTATAAGCCAAATCAAATGGAATACTCCATTGATTCACCATCTATATCCTAACCAAACAATATGCACATTCATTAGCTATAATAGTTTTCAAATCAGTCATTCATAACTAAGTTCACGTTCAAGACTCTTTACGGTCTTAACTCATGTAAACACTTACGATTTCTATTTGGTCATGACATATCAATGATTTGATCATTAATAGACATCCTTATATCTCCTCAATAAACATGTTCCACCAATCTACGATTCTTCTACAAGAAAGTAGTCAAAAAGATGAATATTACGATTTGTGAGAATTTACCTTTGAAATACTTCACGTTCTTGATAAACATCTAAAGGTTTGCTTGGAAGTAGATTGATTAAGTGTTTCTAGCTTTTCTCTCTCTCAATATAGGTTGAACAAGATTTTCAAAACAACAAATACTCAACCCAAGCTTTGTATTTATAGAAATCCAAATGAGGGGAAAAATGGTCTACATCCCACCTTCTTACTATTCCACCTCCTTTGCAACTTAGCCACCAAGTAATCACTTTACTTGGTGGCCAAGTGGCCGGCCCAACTCCCTTTTTGTCATCCCATTGGTTGCCCCATGGGTTTTACCCATCCCGTGACCCGATGGTTCGACCCGCGATTTAACTTTTTTGATTGGGCTTGTCTTTATTTAATATTGGGCCTTGACTTGGGCTTGTTCATTTAATTCATTGGTCTTGCTATTACTCCAAGTCCAATTAGATTATACCAAAGTCCTTAACTCATATTCCATAGATACTTCTTGTATTCTACGCGTATAACTCCCGTACTCTCTCCATCTAATACTCATATGATATTCATATTATACGTCGTATTATTCTTCATACCATACTCGTATTCATACTATTATAATACTCGTATCTCATAAGTATAATAACCGAAATGAGTATACGCGCTACATTTTCCCTTTCGGAAATCTCTTTCACAAACCCTTAGGTTTTACGTCCGCAAGCGAAACCTTCGTTTGCCATAACGAAAATATTATTGGATATTCATAATATCTTCGTATTCTATCATTACGCGTTTCTCGGAATTTCAAACCTAAGCTCCGAACGAAATCAAATGAATAGTGTTTTTACAGAAAACTTCTCAGAAAACATTCATTTCCATCTTGATAATTCAAAATAATTAATCTTAGCACAAAGCCAGAATACTAACCACATCCACACATTCTAGGTCATAGAACGACCTTCAACATCTTACTCACACAATTAATCGATTAAATTTATTTAATACACATAATCAAATAAAAATTAATTCATTAAAAATCTAAAATTCTTGGGCGTTACTAAATCTAAAAGAGATGTTGGCAACCCAATAAATGGCTCCTCCTTGGTGTGGGAATTAATGTCCTCCATGGGCTCTCCACCATATAAATCAATACCCGACACTGTGGATACTACCGCAGCTGATGAAGTCTCTGTCTCCATCCACGTATAATACTCTAGCGAATAGCCCTGATGGCTAACAGAAAAATCAGCTATCTCATGTTGATCCCAACATGCATACACCCGGGATCAGTCCTCTGCTGATAGATGGCGAGAAGCTAAATGCTGACCTAACGCCCCATCAAAAGGATGGAAGTCCTGGAACTGGTCAAACTGTGACATCATGGCCAGTGGGTGGTAGGTAGTCATACCCCTCAAACCAGCATAGATAGATAATCCATGCCCAGAGCATGAGTAATAAAGTTTTAGGGTGAGTTGAGCCATGTGCACGGCAGGATGCCAAATGGATCTCTGATCTCCGCCGGGAATATCGACCAAGACATAGCATATGTACACTCCAATGGCTGAAAGGAGTAAGACAAAGCTATATCATTGGTAAAGCAGTACCCGTGTCGGCGAAAAGTGCCAATCGGTCTCAAGTGTGACATAAACCACACGTATAACATGACCGAACTGCCTGTGAATACCCCTGCAGGATAGGTGCTGCAAAACATGGCCGACCTCAACGTCTTCGCCACAATCATTGGAATGATGGTATGACCTTCCCTGAGAGCTCTCATTGTCATGATAACACCGATGTCCAGCTCATCCATATACCATGGCATGTACACATACGCCACTATACACATCACAAATATATCCACTCTGGCCAAATGCCACTGATCCTCTGGTGTGGTAGAATCCCCAGAATGTCGTGAGTAGCTGTCTAATTAGCCAAACCTATCTATCAGGAAATGCTGGGATAATACATAAATGGATGTAATCTCATCCTCTACTACTCTATGTCGTAACCCGGTGAGGATCATGAACTGCTGGTGTATATCTCTGACAGCCATATGAGTGCAAGGTCTGTCTAAGGGCAAAGCCATCAACCGCTCATACTCCTCCAATGTAGGAGTCAACTCCTGAGTACTAAACTTGAAAACCTATCTCTCTTGTATCCAATGCTCCAGCATACCCTCCACAAAGCCTGTGGGAACCTGAAACATCAAGAGGGTCATAGAATGTTGTAATAGTTGATCTACAGTCACCCTATTTGTAGGTGACATACTATTATACCACGACCTCAAACATGAGGCTATCAACACTGGCAGGGTGTGATCGATGCGGCTAACTGTCGAAGAAGACATCTGTGTAGGTCGCATCATAAGACCATCCAGGGGTCAATGCTGAATATCTCTGGACATACATATATATGCATAACATGGTACATGCATGACAGATAATAGATGGCAATATGATGTAGGTAATGGAAAATAGTATATACATTCCTAAGTACATCATCATCTACATACATCATCTCTGTACACCTAAAAATACTGGAAAATGGGGCACAGATGCCCTACTACTAACAGAGGTCTATCAAAAGATATAGCGAGAATGGGGCATAGCCACCCAATATCTAACAGAGGCCTATCAATGGAGATAAAGAGAATACACATCAGAAGAAGACAATGGTGTCAATATCTACATCATCAATCCTGTCCACCTGATGTAACTCCTCCTGAGTCACTGGATCTCTATCAACAGGGATGTCAGGCCTATACAAGGGAGGATCTTCACCAGCAAAGCCATATGGGTCACCTGAGGGGCCAGCGCCTGAGCTGGAAGGATCAAAAGTATCTGCCTCTGAAGGATCTCTACCCAAGTGCCGGATGAAGACATGTGCCCGGTCCAACTGCCGGGTCAAATGATCAATCTGTGTCAAATGAGTTGGATCTCAGACACAGGTCAGCTAGTCCATCATCATCACGGATCCAGGAACCATATCCACCATAAACTGAGTGGCGCGGGTCTGGGCTCCAATGGTATAAGGGGACCACCAGCGATGGAACGTATCCTGAGTATGTGAACCCTCTAACAAAGTATATTCGTCCATACCCATTAATTGGATTTTATCGACGGGTGACTGCAATACAAGCCAATAACGCCTAGCAGAAGGCAAGATCGGTACACGAATCTCTCATGTGGCGTTCCTAATAGCATGTTCTCCTAAATAGAGCTCCCATCCTCCATCTATGAAGAGAGGAATCCTACAGGTGGATATCACGTGCTCGACACCAGTCGGGAATCCATCCTCAAATCCAATGGTCAAATGTTCCCTAGAATAAGGAACCCAAGTGATGACATCAACTATCAATAACTCCAACTGTAGTCGACAATGGGTGAAACCCTCTGCTACAGGAACCTCCGCCAATATGGAGTGATGTCATCGTCGTCCTCATGGATAGGTATCTAAACCTAACACACTCACATGACACAAACATGGAAGCCTCTTATAAGCCCAAAAATGTCAATGCAAAGGCAAAACATCTGCTGTCAATGACCACTCTTAACATGTACATGGGAAATCAAAAGAGAAATACTCACCATCAGAAATGGGTAAAATCCTAGCCAAGCCTCAGTCAAGCCCTGCGAACGTATGCACATTCCCCTGAGGAAGTAGACAAAGGTGTAGGAACCCCAATCATACTCTCCAATACTGTGAGGGCCCCGAATCCGAGGTCCCGAATCACCGCTGATCCGGTTCGATCATTCTAACATTATTACTATATTTGCTGAAGATATAAACATAGATGTTTATACAATACATTTTACACACTATTCCCCAAAGTCGAGTAACCTTAACTTAATATACAATACATAACTTATTTAACTCACAATAACATTAATATATAATACTTATTACAACTCTAATCGCACACATTAACTTTACGTTGGAACTGTCTTTAACCTTTCCTTGTATCTGACGCATTCGTCTTAATCTGCAATGTTTATCATGATATAGCAAAGGTGAGCATAAGATTGCCCAACAAGTTTAAGTTTAATAATTTAACGATATATCATGATTGAAAGAATCTGAATAATAAGCTGGCTATAATTCAACAATAAAATTGTGAACTAGCAGGAACAAACTTTTGACTGAACAAGTATATAACATGAACAAATATATCTGGACCGAAGGGTAATGAAGGTGATCCGCCTTTCATACCTGACTTATACATGCAATATGTACAGAGTACAATTCTACAATAGCAATCAGCAATGATTATCTATAAGCATAACCGAATGAAACAACTCTTAGTAGAGTTAAGTAAAAACAAACTTGCATGAACCGTTGATTACCGCTACGAAATTTATAACGCTTTATCCGAAGACCTAATATTAGTAATATAGATCTCCAATATTAGAATAATATCATCACAATATAATACTATTATATATATATATATATATATATAGAATAACCTAAACACATAACACATAACCCTATCGATTACATAATATATATAAGACTAAATTGTCAAGTCAAACTATTAAGTTGAGTTGAACCTTACACAAATCGACATCCCGACGGTGCCTAGTCGGACTTTTATCGAGTCTAAGTTCAATTAAACTCTGCCTAACACTTAACAATTATCTCGGATAATTTTAATATTAGTCAAAATAATTTTCATAAGCTCGTAATAATTTTTAAATAATTATTATCATTTATCATGAATTTTCAATCATTAATCTCATATTTATCTAATTTAAATATCACATAATTTCATTATCATTAATATTTATTTAATATTAAATATTAATGAAAATCATAGCATAATATTATAATACACTTATAATATATCAAAGTAATTTTAATACCTTAAAATCATATTTATATGATTTTTTAACAATTAAATTCATTATCCGATAATTCTTTGTTAATATTTAAATATTAATATTTTCATGACAAAATATCAAAAGTTATATCTTATAACTTAAAATATTTTATAACACTTCAATCATTTCATATGATTTTTTAATCATTAATTTATTTTTCCATAATTTATTTAATATATTTATTAAATAAACTAATTACCATTAATATTGATTAATTAATGAAATTCATCCTAAAATATTAAAAGTCACTTTGAAAATAGCTTTAAATATTTTCTTATACAATAATATTATTTTTCATGATTTTTCATGTATTAAAATCATATTTAAATAATTTATTTAATATTATAATTAAATAAATTAAATACCATTTATATTTCAAAATATTAAATATTTATGAAATATACTTAAAATAATTAAAACTATTTTTCAAACTTTAAAATAATTTTTCGAAATTTATTATGTATTTTTAATAATTAAAAACCATTTAATTCGATTTATTAATTAAAATAATTAATTTTAATAATTATCTGTCGCTAAAGGGCCATATAGACCCGTCGTTATAGGTGTTCTTGGCCTGTTCTTCATCAACCGAAAAACTCATGGCCAGTTGACAGGGTGTATGTTTGACTAATGCTAGATATGTGATCCTTAGGTTTTCTGGGCTACTAAAGTGATATAGTTGTAGAACTAATGTAGATATTGTTGTAGAACTAATGTAGTACTACAATTCTAAACAAGTTCCAAGCTCATTCAGTATCATAACAAAGAGATTCAAGCTTCAGAAAAGTCTGACAACGCTGTTCTTCATTTCTGGGCTTTCCAAAAAATGAAGAACAGACGATAGTACTATATCTCGATCCTTATAACTTGAGTTCTGGGTTTTGTTTGTGTAAAGTAATGGTTGCATCTTGTAGTGGTGATTTCAAGCTTAATTTATATAACAACAGATCATCATAACAACATTACACATGACAGATCAAAGCTGGTCAAACTAGGGGTCAAGACGCGGTTCTTGAAGATCTGGGTTTCCTAGAAATCTTCATCCGGTCAGTTGGTCAACGGTGGTTTGACCATGAATTGCTACAATCCTATTACAGATCTGGGTGATCTAAAGGTTTTAATATGCACTCCTCATGTCAGACTACAAGGATTAAAAAACAACATAGCCAAAACATAAACATACAGCAAGATCAAGGGCTTTGAAAATCTTGTCAAACATCCTAGGGAAATTCTGGGTTACCCAGAAACGTTTTCCGTGATCGGTGAACGACCTTTGTTTGACCAACAATAACTCTCGATCTACACATGATCTAGACTTGATTCAAGTTCCAGATCTAAGACCTTATAACATACAACAAGTAGAAACTCTTAAAACACAAACAATTAACAGAGACAGATCTAGGAGACCTAATATTTGACTGTCAGACACCATTTCTCCAGTTTTTCAGATTTGAGAAATCTTTAAATTCGAGTATCTAAATGATATGGATCTAGGTTTTGGCAACCCAGATCATCAAATGACACCCTCTAACAAAACTTTAACCAACAAACAACAACATTAAACATCAAATCAAAAGATTTCTAGGTTTAGGGTTTTATACCTTTTGAGCTTTGATTTTTGATTCTGATCATGATGATCTGATGTTGTTAAGCTAAGAGGTGATTCTTGGCTTTGTTTTACACTCTCTCTCACTCTATAATTTTGGATTTAGAGAGAGAAGAGCTTAAGTGAGAATGAGAAATAAAGTGGCCCATTTCTCTCTCTTTCTAATCTTTATATCTAGCAATGCAATGCATGTGGCTATCAATTGATGAATGATTGCTGGATATAAAAGTCTTAATTAAGCTAGAGTTAGGGTGGTTCAGCAACTCATTTTAGGGCTAGATCTACAAGCAATCTACTAAATAATGCAATAAGGGTAATTGAGTCATTTTGCTTCAATTTTTAATACCAAAGTTGTAATTTGATCAAACCCTTTGGGTTTAAGGTTTGAAACCCTTAGGGTTTAGGGTTTAACCCTTAACTTTGTAATTTAATTTCTAACATTTCTGAATTTCGATTTTCAAAATAGAAAATTAATATTTCTAAATTATAATTAGAATTTTCTAATTATATTAAAATTTACTAATCATAATTTAAATCTTGCTAATTAGGATTAGTATTTCCTAATTAAAATTGATAATTTAGCAATTAGGGTCATAATTGGTCATTAGGGTTTATAATCCACGAATTAGGGTTTTTAATAGAAAATAATTTTCTAATTTAGAAATTAGATTTAAATAATTAGATTAGTGTTTTCTAATTACTATAACTTGAAAATTATGATTAATGTTTCCTAATTAAGAATTAAAATTACCTAATTACAAATTAGGGTTTCAAATTTACAAATTAGGGTTCCTAATAATTAGGGTTACTAATTATTAGAATTTCTAATTAATGAATTAGGGTTATCCCTAACTAAATTTTTGATTAATACAAAAACCATATATGTTGTACTTAAATCCCCAATTTAGGGTTCCCATATACCGAATTAGGGTTTTAAAATTCCCGGAACTAAACTTAGGGTTTCTGAACCGATTTCTAGAGTTTCTTATCCATTGTTAGGGTTTTCTAACAGAACGTTGACGTTCTTAATCATATTAGGATTTGACACTGATAAAATGTATCTGGTCAACCCTTAACCCTTAACCACATACTGAACACATAAATGACCATATACACAGAACATATTCACATATACACTTAATCCTGAATAATTCACTTAAATCTTTCACAGAATTTTGAAATCCTCAAAATTCTTTCTCAAAAATATCAAACGCATACACTTATTTTATGTCTAGGTTCTAATATTGAACCTTAAATCAATTAATTAAAATTTTAAAAATTTTCTAAATTCTCGGGTTGTCACATTCACCCCTTCTTTTAAAAATTTCGTCCTCGCTGAAATTTACCCTACACATTACACCATTCACCATACACCATTCATTCTCATCATCACATGCATGCTACCCAATACATTCTTCACAAGAATAAAAATTTTGAAATTGTGCTGAGGAGTTTTACAGACTATAGTCTGTCATTTTCGCAAAGATTATATGAAAATTCATCCGCCAACCGTCTTACCACTCAAAGACACAGGATGATTAGCCCAAGATGCCTGGGGATCCCTAAGTAATACTTTGGGTTTTATCTGTTTTCATATCCGCCAAGCATAAACTAAACTTTACCTCGGTCTTATTTGTTCCTCACCAAAATAATTTGGTTCGGGAAATTTCTTTCAATGAACACTTAGAGTTTTCATAACTTTAGTCTAGCTGAATCGAATAGCGTATAGACTTATATTAATAATTCAATTCAATCGAATTATTTAGGTGTAGCCAAACCCTGTTGGCAAATTAAATTTTATTGAAAATATTTTTGAGAATGACGCCATGATGTCGTACTGTATTAACAGTCCGTTTGAGGATGCCGTCATCGAGTGACTTTGTCATAACACATCATACAATAGTGGAACAATGATTTTTAAATCGAATTCACACTAAGTATTCCTGCATTTACAACCCTATCAACTTTTATCATCTCTGCACCAGGTTACATGGTACATGAGTGATAAATAAAATATATTTTGATATTTCAAATCATTTGCGTCTACCTGAAATAAGTAGCATAGACTATACATTAAACCGTTTCAAAAATGATTACGAGTCTACTTCTTCTTTTTTTCAAAAGCACATAGTGCGTATTTAGCTTGATGTCAAAATTCTGAAGTCTAGCATAGCTAGCAGTTTTGGAAAACTTATGTCTCCACTAATAATCATTGGCTTAACAATATATATGTTCCTATAATCTTTAATACTCCATTTACATACAACTATACCCAGTTCGTCAAACCACACTTATGAGTTCATTTACTTGCCACAATCATATGAGTTTAAGAACTCATCCCTAATCGGACCTTTCAGGCGTCCATTCATTTGAGGGGTTCATAAACATTTCATATAACTATGAGTCAAGAATGTCACATAAGTATGAGTTTTAAGAACTCGTACTTAACCTTATAGTCTCTACCTATAACTTATCTATCTGTTCTACACATGAGAAAGGAATCACCCTCTTAACATGCATATAGCAAATAGCGCAACACCAACATCCCAATAATTATCCTAACTCCCTTCTCCATACGAATTTCATTTAATCCGTATTCATAATTCTTTCTTGAATCTGTACCAATTCATAGTACAACTGACACCCAGCAATCTTGTTATAAACTGTTCAATCATTCGCTTGATCCTTCTCCATACTATAACCTTATCTGATCACGGGGTGATCTCATTGTATATATTACGATTCATTTTTATGCCTTAATCGTTTTGTTTTACGATCTCCTATCTCTGTACTTTCAGTCTTTTAGACTCTATCTATTCACCACTACTGTTCAACTTTATTATCAGAGTTAGGGAACTCTGTATCTTATAACTTGCCGAGATTCGTCTTAGAATCTTACCGACCAACTAACTCTATTTGAGTTAGTACTTATCCTAATCACTGCGGTTATTAGTCTCAGGTATTCCTACCTAAGGTTCATAACCTACAACTCTGATACCAAACCCGAATCTGAGGTCCCGAATCACCGCGGATCCGGTTCGATCATTCTAACACTATTACTATATTTACGGAAGATATAAACATAAAGTGTTTATACAATACATTTTATACACTATTCCCCAAGGTCGAGTAACCTTAACTTAATATACAATACATAACTTATTTAACTTACAATAACATTAATATATAATACTTATTACAACTCTAATCGCACACATTAACTTTACGGTGGAACTGTCTTTAACATTTCCTTGTATCCGACGCATTCGTCTTAATATGCAATGTTTATCATGATATAGCAAGGGTGAGCATAAGATTTCCCAGAAAGTTTAAGTTCAATAATTTAACGATATATCATGATTGAAAGAATCTGAATAATAAGCTGGCTATAATTCAACAATATAATTGTGAACTAGCAGGAACAAACTTTTGACTGAACAAGTATATAACATGAACAAATATATCTAGACCGAAGGGTAATGAAGGTGATCAACCTTTCATACCTGACTTATACATGCAATATGTATACAGAGTATAATTCTATAATGGCAATCAGCAATGATTATCCATAAGCATAACCAAATGAAACAACTCTTAGTAGAGTTAAGTAAAAACAAACTTGTCTGAACCGTTGATTACCACTACGTAATTTATAACGCTTTATCCGAAGACCTAATATTAGTAATATAGATCTCCAATATTAGAATAATATCATCACAATATAATACTATTATGAAAGTTGTATGCACACAAGCCAATCATGTTTGATGATAAAGCATATAGTTTGTAACAATCTTATTCATTTATTAATAAAAAGTATTAAGGCTTTTAATTATCTACATGATGTTGTTTTATAATATGTGATAAACCCATAGTTTTAAGAAATGCTTTTAGAATAATGATGATGATCATTCTAATGTTAGAAAGCTTAAAACTAAAATAGTTCCCAATCGTTGGATTACTAAATTGGGGATTAGTGAATCCGGATAGATGTGTATATACGTTGTTTGCTCATTGGATGAGGATGATTGATCACATGATCATTTGTGTGGAGACACTAAAGCAAATATGTAGGTGCTTATTAGAGAATAAGTTCACTAAACGTGGCTCGCTAAGGAATACCTAATGGAGTTTTACTTGCATGTCAATAGGAATTCCTGTAGTGATAGTAGTACAAGTGATCCTTGGACTTGAGATCATCATAGTATCTTGTGTATGATGAGTTATACTTTGACTTATTCCTTAAGACCCTTAGGGTATATCAAACGATATGCTTGGGTATAATAAGTTGTACATGGAGATAATGTATGATCAATAAAAAATATACCACTTCTAGTAAAAGAAGAGAAATTTCCTATGTGATTCGATAAATGACAACCCAAAGAGTCCTTGGTTAAGCGTAATGAAATTAGAAAGGAGTTTCTAATTTGCATTATTTGGAGTTGTGCATTTAAGAGTCGAAATACATATAATTAAATAAAATAAGTCTTGACAGTAATTTCATGTCTTATATTTAATTGGGACATTGTATGGTGGAAGGATTGAATTGTACGGTAACTATTTACTCAAAGGTTCTTTTATGATTAATGTTGGAATCTATATTATATGAAAAGTCGTTGATCGCAAGGGAAGCTTATCCCTATTGTAGAATAAATATTATTTATTTAAATAAATTAATCGTTTAATTTATTTATTTAAATAAGATTAGAATTGTTCTAATTGATTTATTCACAACCGGATTAATATGGAGAACCTAAAGGGTCACGCCATAAAAGGAAGAATAATTATTTAAGAAGTTAATGGCATAATCGTAATAATATATTAAGTATATTTAATTTAATCTATGGTGATAGAATAAATTAAATAGCTTAATACTTATTATTTAATATTTTAGAAATATTAAATATAAATTAATAAGAGGAGTCTTATTAATATTATTAAAATTATTATTATTTCAATTTCTAAAAGAGTTTAGGAATTAATTTAATATAAGTACCCTCATTTATTCCTATTAGGATTAGGAGGGAAAATTAGTTAAAGGAGTTTAATTAATTATCCCTAATAAGATTAGGGAGCCCATTTAATTAAAAGAGTTTAATTAAATAAATAATACATTATTTTAATAGGGTTACCTAATATCTTTATAAGAGGAGTCTTATATCATATATCAGTGATACGCAATTCCAAGAGTTGGAGAGTACGCTCTTTTTCTATAGAGATAGAAAACTAGGGTTTAGTCAACCACCCTTCTTCTTGAATATTTCTTCTTTCTTGGTGGATCACCTCTAGAGGCCAAACACTTAGGTGGCTAACGTTGATCAAATGAAGGAACCAAACCCGGTTGATTCAAGTTGAACGCGAAAAAGATTGGAGGTGAACTTATAGCTGAGGAAGCTCAAATCTTTAAGGGTATGATTCTTGTTCTTCATATTTTCGTTTAATTAATAATTATACATAAAGGATGATCCGGGTATATGGTTTGTAAAATTTTAAACTCTGATTTTTACACGTTTCCGCTTAATTGGTGCAATTTGATTGCGTTCATGAATATTACAAACCTAACAGTGGCATCATAGCCAAACCTTTATGCGAATTATTAATTATTTTAAATTGATATGTATATTGATATGTGTTTAGAATAATTTAATTGAGCATAATTTTGTTGTATAAAATTTATTAAAAAAAAGAAAAAAAAAGAAAAAATCGAAATAAATTTCGAAAGTATGTTTGGACATTTGCGAAGTCTGTTGCAATTTCCGTGAGCACATGTTTTTTGAAATTTCGTGAGCACGCGTATCATGATATATCAAGATGATTCATGGATTCAATAAAGTAACCAGGATATGTTTTTTTAAAGTATTCTTATTATTACTTATATATTATATATATATTATCGTTATATATATATATATATATATATATATATATATTCTTAATTATTTTATAATTTAAATAAAAAAAGTTTATTTAATATTAAAATAAAAAGTTTATTTTAATTATAAAATTGGATTTCATGCTAACTAATTAGAGTTGGAATTGGATTCAATGATAACTAATTGGTGTTGAAATTGGATTCTATGTTTTCTAAAATAAAGGAGTTTATTTGTGAATAGAAAAGAAAATTCATGTTTCCTTAAATAAAGGAGTTTATTTAAATATAAAATAATATTTCATATTATTCAAAATAAAGGAGTTTATTTGTGAATATAAAAGAAAATCAGTATTTCCTTAAATAAATGAGTTTATTTAGATATGAAATAAGATTTCATAGTATTCAAAATAAAGTAGTTTATTTGTGAATAAGAAAGAAATCCGTGTTTCCTTTAATAAAAGTTTTTCTTTTACTTGAAATTGAATTCCATAATTAATTAAAATAAATGAGTTTATTTTAATTAAAGATTTTGATTAAAATAAAATAGTTTATTTTATTCAAAATTAGATAAATTAAAATAAAAGAAGTTTATTTTGATTTAAATTTGGATTAAAATAAAGGAGTTTATTTTGATTCAAAATTAGATTTTATGCTAACTAAATTTGCCCATTAAATAATATCAATATATATATATATATATATATATATATATATATATATTGAATGTTTATTATTCATGAGATGAATGTTATTTATTGATGCATATGGTGATGTGTATGATAATAAATGGGATTGATTATGGACTATTGACGAATGTGATTGGATTTTATTTTAGTTGGATGCATGAATGAATGAGTTTTATTAAATTGGGTCTGCATACCTCGTTTTCTCTAAATTTTTCTTAATGTAAATTCTAACTCCCTCTTATGTACTTCCCCTTGACTGCTGATCAAGGTTTCTATTTATTTTAAATAGTTTTGTAATAGGAATAATTAGAATTATTTTGAAAAATTAGATATCAAGGATCAAGGAGTGCCGGAAGACCCGTTTGTAATGGAGCCCGAGTTTAAATGTAATAATTATATTTAAATATTAATTATTGCACCCCTAGGATTTGACCTTTTGGTTCACTTGGTGGATCTAGTGAACCAAATTAAAATAAAAGTCCATAATCAATCCGGGTAGAATATAGTATTCTATATGTGCATGCTGATACTATATGTATATTATATATTATGCAAACATGCTTCGCATGTTCATTAATATGACGCGTGTTTTATATATATATATATATATATATATATATATATATATATATGTGTGTGTGTGTGTGTGTGTGTGTGTGTGTGTGTGTGTGTGTGTGTGTGTGTGTGCATGCGCGCTAAACAAGATGAGACAAATTAATAACAAACCCCTTAAATATTTTATATTAAGTCCTAGGCGTTCAAAGATATTTAGAATATCGACCATCGCCTTCTAGCATGATGAAAAATAATAGAGTATCAATTAATTATTATAAGTTTGTTGTGTCACCACAAGGCTTATCTTAATTCTTTGAGATGTTAATTTTTTCACATTTGATGCTTATAAAGAAAATTGAACAATATTATTTTGTTGTGTCACCACAAGGACAATATTTTTCTTTTTTGAATATATGGAGTGCTAGGTTGGACTTAACTTAAATCATTTTAGTTCGGATGTGCACACACTTAACCATTATGATCTAAGAGGCAAAATACAAGGAGTTGCATAGTTGATGTAATTGACAAGAGTTGACTACCTATTTATTTATATATAGTTTGTTGTGTCACCACAAGGCTATATACATTTGAAATGGGATCCTTATTCTCACTAGCATATCTTTAATTAGATTTTGCTGAACTATATAAGTGAGGGAAATATAGTTTGAAGAAAATAGTGGGAGATACCAATTTAAAACAACACCTAATTTATTTTGGTAATTAATAAAAGAATGTATGCTAAAATGTTGTTAATTAAAAATTCATTTACAGAATTTTACATGTCTAAATTACTATCACTGCGTAGTATATTAGATGCTAAATTAACCGGACTGAATTAAATGGATTGGTTAAGGAAATTGATAATAGTTCTCACGGCTTAAAAGTTATCTTATGTCCTTAATACGCCTACCCCTGCAATGGTTGCAGACAATGCCTCTGAGGAAAGATAGCTACTTTTATAAAGTGGCAAGATGATGCACAGTTAACTCAATGCATCATGCTCGCATCCATGAGTAACGAGCTTCAGCGTCAACATGAAACTATGGATGCTCTTACTATATTCCTGCACATCAAGTTGTTGATGGTGAGGAAATAGGACTAATAGATATCAGATATCTAAAAAACTCTTCCGATCTAGAATGACCAACAACACTACAGTACATACACATGTCCTAAATATGATCAATTTGATTGAACAATTAGGATAACAGGTTTTGTCATGGATGGAGAGTTGAGCCAAGATTTGATCTTGCACTCACTCCCGGATTCCTTTCACAATTGTTGTGAATTTTCATATGAACAAGCTAGATATCAGCTTCGCTGTATTGCTTAACATGTTGAAAAATGTTTTGAGTCACTTTCTAACCAAGAAAGACCAAGTCTTACTGGTAGGGGTCAAAGGATCTTCTGAAAAGAAGAACGATTCAAATAAGGTAAATAGAAAGGCAAAAATAAAGGATAATAAGAATAAAACTGATACAGATAGCAAAGGAGTTTGCTTCCACTGCAATAAGCCTGGACATTGGAAAGAAAACTACAGGAAGCATCTTATAGAGGCTAACCAGAAGAAGCTTAGTGAAACTTCGGTTACAAATATAGTTTTTGTTCATGATAAAAATAAATTTTTCTTTAAGTCAAGGTTCTACTTGGGTATTGGATACCGGCTTTGGTTATCATAAATATAGATTTATGAAGGGACCAAACAGAAGTAGAAAGCTAAACAAAGGATAAGTAATCCTATGTCTAGTAAATAAAGCATAGGTTGTTGCATTAGCCATAGAAACTTATAGTTTAGCATTGCCTACGAGCAAATCTATTAAGTCAACAAGTTGTTATTATATTTCAATTCTCGTTAGAAACATTATTTCCATTTTGTTGTTGGACATTGAAATCTTTGGTATTATATTTAAAAATAATTGTTGTTCTATTTATAATAATAATGTTTTGTATAGAACTGGAATATTACTTAATGGATTTTGTGTACTTGACTTACGTGAAAATATATTTTGTAATTGAATAAACTAGTATAAGAAAAGGATATAATCATTCAAAGAGTTGAATATGTGTATTTGCTGAAATACAAGAGTGAATTATTTGAAAGGTTCAAAGAATTCAGAAGTGAAACAAATTGGCTAAGTATTAGGATTCTTTGATATGATCAAGGAATAAATACTTATGCAATAAGTTTCTAAATCATCTCAAATGGTTTTCTCACAATGGACACCTCCGGATACACAATAATTGATTGATGTATCTGAAAGGAAAAATTATACCTTATTGGATATGGTGTTGTCCATAATGATTTTACCAATATTTCAGTATCCTTCTAGGGTCATGCCCTAGAAATGGCTACATATCTACGAAAAGGTAACCTCAAAATCCAGCCACGAGACTCCATAAAAGTTATGGATGGGAAGGATTCCTAATTTTAAGTAAGTTAATATAAGGGGTTGTCCAGCTTATGTGAAAAGGTTTCAAAGGATAAGCTTGGGACAAGATTTGACAAGTATAGATTTGTGGGAAATCCTAAAGTAAGTTTAGGGTATATGTTTTATAATCCTATTTAGCAAAAGGTGTTTGTTGCAAAACATGTTGCCTTCTAAGATAAAGATGTTTATCATTGAAGGGGCTAGTGGGAGGATAATACATCTTGAAGAGTTCAAGAACCATAAAATACTATAAGTCAAATAAGAGGAACCTGTAGATAAACCTATTGTACCACAACCGAATCGTAAATTTGGAATAGTACCGAAGATACCTAGGAGGTATGGATTCATCATAGATGATGATGGTGATGTACACATCATAGAAGATGATGATCCAGTTACATACGATGAGGTAAGAGTTGTAGACACTCGGAGAAATGGTTTGAAGCAAGCTTCTCAAAAATGGAACATTCGTTTTGATGAAACAAATCAAAAGAGTTTGATTTTATCACAAATAAGAATGAACCTAGTGTGTACAAAAGGGTCAGTGGGAGCGTCGTGACATTCCTAATATTATATGTTGATATACTATGGATGAGGAATAACATACCAATGCTACAATCAGTAAAGATAAAGTTGTCTAAACATTCATCCATGAATGATTTGGGAAGAGTATCTTAATTGGGGATACAAATCTAAATAGATAGATTCAAGAGGAAGCTCAACTTAACCCAAGGAACGTATATTCATTTAATGCTAAAGTCGTTTAACATGGCAAACTCTATGGGATGTCTCATGTTGATGAGCCCTGGAGTGTATCTCTCTTAATAGTCCACATAGACTCATAAAAGAGAGATCGCATGAGTAATTATCATGTATGCAATGAAATGTACGAGACCTGATGTTGATCAGTCATATTCTGGAGAAGTTCACTATGAGTCAGTGAAAAATATATTAAAGTACTGAACCGACACTAAGGATGTGATCATATTCATGGTGGGTCTAAATTAAAAACTAGAGGGCTTAACAGACTCAAGTTTTTCAGACAGACCAAGACAACATAAAATCAACTTTAAGGTAATGTGTTACCTTAAACAGTGGTGCAGTGAATTGGAAAGGTTCTAAACAGCAAAGAGTTGTTGGTTTAGTGATAAAGACAAAGAATATAGCTATAAATGAAGCTTCAAGTTAATTGTTTGGATGAAAAGTTCATTACAGAACTAGGAATAGTTCCTAATTCTCATCTTGGATCTAAACATGTGTTGTGGCACTTTCATTTGATTATAGGAATCATTGAAAGATGGGAAATCGCTATAGCGATAGTGGACTCTCAAAAACAACATTACATATCCATTAACTAAAGCTTATCCAACAACAGGATAATTATCACTTAGAGAAGAAGGGTATGAGATACCATGACGATTGGCTTTAGTGCAAGTGGGAGATTGAAAGTAGTATGAACACAAGCCAGTCATGTTTGATGATAAAGCATATACTTTGTAACAATCTTATTCATTTATTAATAAAAAGTATTAAGTTATTAAAGGTTTTTAATTATCTACATGATGTTGTTTTATAATATGTGATAAACCCATAGTTTTAAGCAATGCTTTTAGAATAATGATGATGATCATTCTAATGAGATCTAAATTCTTAGAAAGCTTAAAACTAAAATAGTTCCCAATCGTTGGATTACTAAATTGGGGATTAGTGAATCTAGATAGATTGGTAAATACGTTGTTTGCTCATTGGATGAGGATGATTGATCTCATGATCATTTGTGTGGAGACACTAAAGCAAGTATGTAAGTGCTTATAAGAGAATAAGTTCACTAAACGTGGCTCGCTAAGGAATACCAAATGGACTTTTACTTGCCTGTCAATAGGAATTCCTGTAGTGATAGTAGTACAAGTGATCCTTGGACTTGAGATCATCATAGTATCTTGTGTATGATGAGTTATACTTTGACTTATTCCTTAAGACCCTTAGGGTATATCAAAGGATATGTTTGGGTATAATAAGTTGTACATGGAGATAATGTATGATCAATAAAGAATCTATCACTTCTAGTAAAAGAAGAGAAATTTCCTATGAGATTCGATAAATGACAACCCAATAGTCCTTGGCCAAGACAGAATGAAATTAGAAAGGAGTTTCTAATTTGCATTATTTGGAGTTGTGCATTTAAGAGTCGAAATACATATAATTAAATAAAATAAGTCTTGACAGTAATTCCATGTCTTATATTTAATTGGGACATTGTATGGTGGAAGGATTGAATTATACGGTAACTATTTACTCAAAGGTTCTTTTATGATTAATGTTGAAATATATATTATCTGGAAAGTCTTTGATCGCTAGGGAGGCTTATCCCTATTGTAGAATAAATATTATTTATTTAATTAAATTAATCGTTTAATTTATTTATTTAAATAAGATTAGAATTGTTCTAATTGATTTATTCACAATCGGTTTAATATGGAGAACCTAAAGGGTCACACCATAAAAGGAAGAATAATTATATAAGAAGTTAATGGCATAATCTGTGACGCCCCCAAAATTAGTATGCATCACCCATCTTGGGTCGCCAGATACATGGTACAGAATACAAATACAAACTAATTATACAACAGTCGTGTAGAATATAACAAGACATAACTGAGAGTTTTAATACAAATATTGTCATCTAGACAATATCCACACTCAATGGGGTCCTCATTACATTTATTATTACACTATTTCACATAATAGTGAGGACTACTACTGCACCATCTAGGACCATCACTCTGTTCCCCAACTAGTCCCTGCTACATTCTCATTTCCTGAAGAGAACAATGAAAGCAAAAGGGTGAGCTCAACTAGCCCAGTAAGAAATATTATGACTAAGATAATGCATAATAAATTATCATTAGCCTTCAACAATGTTAAACTGATAAAATATAATAGACATCAAGTTTAACTGCAGCGGAACAAACAATCCATTAAAAGAGTCAAGTAGAACATAATGTCTAATATCTCATCTAGATTAAAAGTCCATCGTTAATATTTTATTCCTGTAATACTCATCAACAGTTCTTTGTTATACTTAAGACAAGTAGAACTTTCATCACTTGTCTTCACCTGAACCACCAAAGATGTTAGTTAAATTCACAATTCATATTTTTAATAATGTGAATTAACAGTTCCTTCTTGCCACAAAGGCTTAATAGAACGTTTACTCAATATCCTTACCCCAAAGGCTGAAGATATTCAAATGTAATAACAATGATCATACCAATCAGTTGTCTATCTTTGCACTACGGGCCAAAGATATTCAACTATTAAACCAATGGTCATGATCATACCAATCAATTGCCTATCAGTGCACTACGGCCAAAGACATTCAACTGTTAACTAATGGTCATGATCTTGCCAATCACATCATTGAATTATCCATGCACTACGGCCAAGGATATTCGTTAGTATCACTAGTGGTCATGATCATGTCATACACCTGTCCATCTTCGCACTACGAGTCAAAGCTATCAAACAACAGATCATCTTTGCACTACATGCCAAATATATTCAACAACATATCATCTTTGCACTACAGGCCAAAGACATACAACTGTAAAACCAATAACGAACAATATAATAAAGAATGGAATAATAAAAGAATTTCACCATGTATGCAGTACTTCGCATAGACAGGTTATTCCAACATAATAATAAAGAATGGAATAATAAAAGAATTTCACCATGTATGCAGTACTTCGCATAGACAGGTTATTCCAACATAATAATAAAGAATGGAATAACATAAGAATTTTACCATGCATGCGTAATCCGCTTGCAGTGTTTATTCCCAACGAATAATAAATAATGGAACCAGTCCCAAGCATAAACGCTTGAGATTGGATATTCAATGGAATAATAAATAATGGAACCAGTCCCACGTAAACACACGTACATGATATTCGACGAATAATAAATAATGGAACCGGTCCGGTAAGTATAAACGCACGACGTGATATTCCGCGAATAATAAAGAACGGAATATTAGAAGAATTTTACCATGTATGCGGTGCTTAAAACAAAAGTTATTTCAACGAATAATAATAAGAATGGAATAATGGAAGAATTTCACCAAGTATAGGGTAGCAGGCGTATCTGAGTTATTCCAACGAAATAATAAATAATGGAATAATGTAAGTTCTCATCATGAATAAGAAAGAAATAATACCCCTTACGAGTACAACAAATAATCTCCCTTACCTTTGAAAAAATTGGATATTGGAAAAGTGAAGTAGCGAATACTTTTCTTCTTTCTCTCTATAGTTTCTCTCTCAGAGTTTCATTGAATTAAGTAAGAAATAATGAAGGAATGAGCTTCTTTTATAGAAGAACCGAAAGTGGTTCTTGGTCTTAACGAAGGGTCAAAATGACTCTTGGTAATATTGAAGAGACAACTACTATTTTTGCGAAGGCAATTAACTCTTGAAACAATCAAGGGGCAAATAACTCTTGAAACAATCAAGGGCAAATAACTCTTGGAAAACGAAGGGACAAATAACTCTTGGAAAAGCTCAAGGACAAGTTACTATTAAAACTTTAAATCAACGATCCATATTGATTTACTATTATAATTTCAACCAACGGTCTGAAAAATTAGCATATCTCCTCATGAAATAATATTGTACCCAAAAATAATTTGGACCGAAAAGAAATATATATATATTTTGGGTGAAAGGTACCCCGTGAATAGTACTTCGGGAATAGTACCCTATGAATAGTACCCCGACACAAAAATACCCCAAATACTCGAGTGAATAATATTCGGGTGAATAGTAATTTAGGTGACTAGTAACCCGTGAATAGTATCTCGTGAATAGTTTATCGTGAATAGTACTCTGACACAAAAAGTGCCCCAAATACTCGAGTGAACAATACTAGAGTGAATAGTAACCGGGTATTTTATGACAACTTGTCTACTTTGAAAAATTTTCACATATCACCCTTAACTTTAAACTTTTATCAATTTAACTATTTACCAAAATAGAAAAATTGAATATTTTATTTCATAAAATTCGGGGTCTCACATAATCGTAATAATATGTTAAGTATATTTAATTTAATCTATGGTGATAGAATAAATTAAATAGCTTAATATTTATTATTTAATATTTTAGAAATATTAAATATAAATTAATAAGAGGAGTCTTGTTAATATTATTACAATTATTATTATTTTAATTTCTAAAAGAGTTTAGGAATTAATTTAATATAATACTCTTATTTATTCCTATTAGGATTAGGAGTGAAAATTAGTTAAAGGAGTTTAATTAATTATCCCTAATAAGATTAGGGAGCCCATTTAATTAAAAGAGTTTAATTAAATAAATAATACATTATTTTAATAGGGTTACCTGATATCTTTATAAGGGGAGTCTTATATCATATTTCAGTGATACGCAATTCCAAGAGTTAGAGAGTACGCTTTTTTTCTATAGAGATAGAAAACTAGGGTTTAGCCAACCACCCTTCTTCTTGAATATTTCTTCTTTCTTAGTGGATCACCTCTAGAGGCCAAACACTTGGGTGGCTAACGTTGATCAAAGGAAGGAACCAAACCCGATGGATTCAAGTTGAACGCGAAAAAGATTGAAGGTGAACTTGTACCTGGGGAAGCTCGAATCTTCAAGGGTATATTCTTGTTCTTTATATTTTCGTTTAATTAATAATTGTGCATAAAGGATGATCCGGGTATATGGTTTGTAAAATTTTAAACTCTGATTTTTACACGTTTTCGCTTAATTTGTGCAATTTTATTGCGTTCATAAATATTACAAACCTAACATATTATATATATATATATATATATATACATAGAATAAACTAAACACATAACACATAACACATAACCCTATCAGTCTATAACACATATAAGACTCGGTATCAAGTCAAACTATTGCTGTCTGAGTTGAACCCGACACAAATCTTACATCCCGACGGTCTAGTCAGACTTTTAATCGAGTTTAAGTTCAATTAAACTCTGCCTAACACTTAACAATTATCTCCAATAATTTTAATATTAGTCAAAATAATTTTCATAAGCTCGTAATAATTTTTAAATAATTATTATCATTTAACATGAATTTTCAATCATTAATCTCGTATTTATCTAATTTAAATATCACACAATTTCTTTATCATTAATATTTATTGAATATTAAATATTAATGAAAATCATAGCATAATATTATAATACACTTATAATATATCAAAGTAATTTTAATACCTTAAAATCATATTTATATAATTTTAAACAATTAAATTCATTATCCGATAATTGCTATTAATATTTAAATATTAATATTTTCATGAAAAAATATCAAAAGTTATATCTTATAACTTAAAATATTTTTATAACACTTAAATCATTTCTATATGATTTTTAAATCATTAATTCTATTTTTCTATAATTTATTTAATATATTTATTAAATAAACTAATTACCATTAATATTGATTAATTAATGAAATTCATCCTAAAATATTAAAAGTCACCTAAAATATCTTTAAATATTTTCTTATACCATAATATTATTTTTCATGATTTTTCATGTATTAAAATCATTTTTAAATAATTTATTTAATATTATAATTAAATAAATTAAATTCCATTTATATTCCAAAATATTAAATATTTATGAAATATACTCAAAATAATTAAAAACTATTTTTTAGACTTTAAAATAATTTTTTGGAATTTATTATGTATTTTTAATAATTAAAAACTATTTAATTCGATTTATTAATTAAAATAATTAATTTTAATAATTATCTGTCGCTAAAGGGCCCTATAGCGACAGACCAGTTGTTATACATGTTCTTGGCCTGTTCTTCATCAACCCAGAAACTCATGGCTAGTAGATAGGGTGTATGTTTGACTAATGCTAGGATAGGGTGTATGTTTGACTAATGCTAGGATCTATGATCCTTAGGTTTTATGGGCTACTAAAGTGATATTGTTGTAGAACTAATGTAGTACTACAATTCTAAACAAGTTCCAAGGTCATTCAGTATCATAACAGAGAGATTCAAGCTTCAGAAAAGTCTGACAACGTTGTTCTTCATTTCTGGGTTTTCCAGAAAATGAAGAACAGACGATGGTATTATATCTCGATCCTTATAACTTCAGTTCTGGGTTTTGTTTGTGTAAAGTAATGGTTGCATCTTGTAGTGGAGATGTCAGGCTTCATTTATATAACAACAGATCATCATAACAACATTACACATGGCAGATCAAAGCTGGTCAAACTAGGGGTCAGGACGCGATTCTTGAAGATCTGGGTTTCCAAGAAATCTTCATCCGGTCAGTTGGTCAACGGTGGTTTGACCATAAATTGCTACAATCTTGTTACAGATCTGGGTAATATAAAAGTTTTAATATGCACTCCTCGTGTCTGACTACAAGGATCAAACAACAACATAGCCAAAACATAAACATACAGCAAGATCAAGGGCTTTGAAAATCTTGTCAGACTTCCTGGGGAAATTCTGGGTTACCCATAAACGTTTTCCGTGATCGGTCAACAACCTTTGTTTGACGAACAATAACTCTCGATCTACACATGATCTGGACTTGATTCAAGTTCCAGATCCAAGACCTTATAACATACAACAAGTAGAAACTCTTAAAACTTATAAACAGTTAAGAGAGACAGGTCTAGGAGACCTACATTTGACTACCAGACACCATTTCTCCAGTTTTCCAGATTTAAGAAATCTTTAAATATGAGTATCGAAATGATATGGATCTAGGTTTTGGCAACCCAGATCATCAAATGACACCCTCTAACATAACTTTAACCAACAAACAACAACATTAAACATCAAATCAAAAGATTTCTAGGTTTAGGGTTTTATACCTTTTGAGCTTTGATTTTTGATTCTGATCTTGATGATCTGATGTTGTTAAGCTAAGAGGTGATTCTTGGCTTTGTTTTACACTCTCTCTCTATATATAATTTCGGATTTAGAGAGAAGAGCTTAAGTGAGAATGAGAAATAAAGTGGCCCATTTCCCTCTCTTTCTAATCTTTATATCTAGCAATGCAATGCATGTGGCTATCAATTGATGATTGATTGTTGGATATAAAAGTCTTAAGCTAGAGTTAGGGTGGTTCACCAACTCATTTTAGGGCTAGATCTACAAGCAATCTACTAAATAATGCAATAAGGGTAATTGAGTCATTTTGCTTCAATTTTTAATACCAAAGTTGTAATTTGATCAAACCCTTAGGGTTTAGGGTTTGGAACCCTTAGGTTTAGGGTCTAACCCTTAACTTTGCAATTTAATTTCTAACATTTCTGAATTTCGGTTTTCAAAATAGAAAATTAATATTTCTAAATTATAATTAGAATTTTCTAATTATATTAAATTTCACTAATCATAATTTAAATCTTGCTAATTAGGATTAGTATTTCCTAATTAAAATTGATAATTTAGCAATTAGGGTCATAATTGGTCATTAGGGTTTATAATCCACGAATTAGGGTTTTTAATAGAAAATAATTTTCTAATTTAGAAATTAGATTTTGTAATTAGATTAGTGTTTTCTAATTACTATAACTTGAAAATTATGATTAATGTTTCCTAATTATGAATTAAAATTACCTAATTACAAATAAGGGTTTCAAATTTACAAATTAGGGTTCCTAATAATTAGGGTTACTAATTATTAGAATTTCTAATTAATGAATTAGGGTTATCCCTAACTAAATTTTTGATTAATACAAAAACCATATATGTTGTACTTAAATCCCCAATTTAGGGTTCCCATATATCGAATTAGGGTTTTAAAATTCCCGGAACTGAACTTAGGGTTTCAGAACCGATTTCTAGAGTTTCTTATCCATTGTTAGGGTTTTCTAACAGAACGTTGACGTTCTTAATCATATTAGGATTTGACACTGATAAAATTTATCTGGTCAACCCTTGACCCTTAACCACATACTGAACACATAAATGACCATATACACAGAACATATTCACATATACACTTAATCCTGAATAATTCACTTAAATCTTTCACGAATTTTGAAATCCTCAAAATTCTTTCTCAAAAATATCAAACGCATACACTTATTTTCTGTCTAGGTCCTAATATTGAACCTTAAATCAATTAATTAAAATTTTCTAAATTCTCGGGTTGACAAAAATACGGTCCACCTCCCGCGTGGCGCTGATCAAAGCGAATGACACCGTAGAAGAGTTATCTGCTATGAAATAACCCCTGATGATAACAAGGAACAATCGCCGAAGAATGCGATCCCTGACTCTAACATCATCAGGCATGGGCTCACTCAATGTTCCCCTCATAAGATTCTACTCAAAGGACCCGTCTTTTACGGTCCCCCCCTTGAGCGCCTCTCAAATTTAACTCCTAGCAAGGATCTGACGGCAATCGGAGTAATATTCACCGTACATGGCACTGACGCCCCTCCAAACTCCATATCGGTGATAAATCACCAATACATCGGCGTCATCATCACCTCACAATCCAACAAATGGAGAGACTGAGTCTGGTGAAACCAGCGCTCAGATAATGCCCTGAGGTAACCCCAGGTACAACGGTGGGGTAGAATGGAAAAGAACGCCCCAAAGCCCTAATCATGTACTATACCTCGGTAATCTGGATGCAGAGCCTGATACAGGGAGTGTATGCTAAACCAGTTCCCTCGAGGCTGTGTAAAACCGGGAACCTGCATCACATGCAAATCAATGTCAAAGTCTTTGCTCCTCCTCAATAGGAAAAAGGAAGATCAAATCCAGTATTTACCACATTTGCATGCAAGTAAACTGAGGGGTGGCGACTCAAATCACCCAGAAGATCTCGAATAGTCACCTGAATGCATGGGAAATCCCTACGGGGAATATGAGCAACAGGAGTTGGAGCCGCTACCGGTACATCCTCCTCCTCTTCCTCGACATCCGACACATCAACCCGGACAGGATGTATCACCGCCTCACTTGAACGGCAAGGGTCAGTCTAATAGAACGAATTCGAGGCACTTTGGAAACCATCCTCCGCATTTTGAAGTAGTCACCCTGGGAACTACTCTTCCTACCGATCCAGATCTATAATATCTGGACAATAAATCTCCAAATCACCTCAAAAAGGGTGTGGTATTTTCTAACCTGGAGCTTTTCAAAATACATTTTATGACTACATGCGTCCATGCATTATTTTAACATACGTCTATAATAGAGTTAAAAATGCATGACTACCCAATGCCTACATTTTGGAAAATTTTTGCCATAGTCTCCTCTATAAATAGGATTATCCACATGCACATAGGCATGACTAGGTGGCCATTCAGTAGCACACATGCCCACAGTCATATACATACTATATACATTAAAAATTCAAAGTCATTAATCCATAAGGGTAGCCTAATTACCAGGATTACATTACATTATCACCTTTGCTCATTTGTCCACAAATAGGATAAGAAATATCAGAAAAAGGTGCCAATTTGACTGTTTCAAAAGTCAAATTTTTTCACATCATTATGTTCAGCATGGTTTAATACTAACATTTACTATGTTGAATATTTTTTATCAAGTCATATGAGCATGCATATTCACTACTATGTGTTTAGACGCATTTCATATTAAAAGTCATTTTTCAACGGATAAAAAATGGGAAAAAAGATATCCATACAAGACCCTCAAATTTTTTAAATAAAAAGGAATTTCCTTTATTTATTATTTTGAAATAAAAAGGGTTGATTTGATTAATGTGATAATTAGTTATGGTTAAATACGCAAATATTTCAAAATAAGCAAGTGGTTATAAAATATTCATTTTGTTTGGGAATATTCGTTTGTCGTGGAATATTCAGATCGCTTTGTGAATATTCGTATCGACCTGCAAGCAAATGTGTGGGCCCCATAACGAAAAGCGATTGGATGAAGAAAACGACAAATATAAGTTGTTAAAAATAACTACAGAAGTTGTTACCAAGTAAGATCGTTGAATACCCGTGGTTAAAATACAAGAATACGCTGTGGTCGCACAAAGAAGACACTACAGATTGCATGCGATTGTTGAATTATCGATCCTTACGTAAGAAGGCACTACTCAATAATTTTTACAAGAGTTATCGCTCAATATTTTATTTTATCGATTCAATAATTGTCATGTTGATATTTTATATTATCATTGTTCAATAATTGTCACCGCATTATTATCTCCATTATCGATCAATAATTCATATTATTTAAATAATATTATTAGATAAAGATTATTGGCAATGTCTAGAAAGTTCTCACAAGGAGAGGTTTGGTCACCTAATCATACCCAAAGAAGGAGAAATCCTTATCTGAAAGCCCCCTTTCCCGGAACTACCGTCATTATAATTGTGATTCTCAGAATATTATTTGTGAATAATTAATTATTGATTCATATGATAAAGAAATATTTATTTTATGTGGATATAAATGATGGATTTATTTATGTGGTTATAAATGAAGAAATTATTGTTGAGGTGTTTTATCAAGATTTTACCGATTGGAGGTATTAAAATTAAATCGTGGGTTTTTAGATATATCATGGGGGTTATAATTTTTAATCCGACCGCTGGATTGTGGTAATTTTTGGGTATGTTATACATACATAAGTTGAGTATATGTCCACAAATTTTGAACCGTTAAAAATGCACGAATGATTTGTTATGAATTTTAAGAGGTGTCTGATTCTAAATTAGGGTTATAATTGATTTTGGTGGAAAATTTAGAATTGAGTGGGCCCCACTTGTGGTTGGTGAAGAAATGTGCTGAATTTTATTTCAAATGTGGTGGGTGGCAATAGAGTGTAGTAAAGCCATCAGTAGCAGTCAAGTCTCGCTTTTGCGGCTAACATTTTCCTATAAATAGAGGGCTAAGTTAGAATTGAAAATCACACCGTAAACAAAGTTTTCTCTTTCTCTCTATATTATCGAGCGATTTTGTGAGTATTTAGATACTTTGAGAGTTGTTGTTCAAGATAAGTTTCATTCAAAGATCACTTCCGACCTTTCCTTCCGGCACCGATTCTTTGAGGTAAGGGATATTATTTTTTTCAGAATGATATTATTTCTTCAATATCATTACGTCAAATGTCGATCGAAGTTTTTATCAAATTTGGAACTTTTTCATGCTCTGGGTTACTATTCATGAGTTACTATTCACGAAGTTACTATTCATGAGTTACTATTCACGAAGTTACTATTCACGAGTACTATTCATGAAGCGTGAAAATGTTTTTTTGTGGAATTTCTATCTTTTGGTGTCTGATTTACTATTCACGATACTAAGACTATTCACGATATTTGACTATTCACGATACTTAGACTATTCACGATACTATATTCACCAAAAAATAAAATTTCTTCTTTTCGTCCAAAATATCTATTTTGGATACTAGCTTTGATCAGATCCATGTTTTGATCATTCTCAATTTTACACCACTACGATTATTTTTGGGGTATTGTTGATATGGATAAAACAAAGTACTAATCCTTAATCCTTAATCCTTGCTCATTTTGTTTCACCGATTCGCTTTTTAAAAATATTTTTCATCATCCTCATTTTAAATGATGATATTATTGAATATCTTCGGCCAGTAGAGCAAAAAAGATGAATGATTTCAAGAATATCTTTGGCCCAGTAGTAAAGAATGAATGATTTCAAGAATATCTTTGGCCTCAGAAAGTGTGAGATGAACAGTGTTTAAATGAATACGACTGATCGATTAATATCTTCGGCCTCAGTAGTAAAGATGAACAGTGTTTAAATGAATACGACTAATCGATGAATATCTTTACCCCTCAGAAAGTAAAAGATGAATATTTGATTCCGTATGTATATCGATTGTTGTTACAGGATAAAAGATAGATGATGAACTTTTAAATTCATACATGTAAGATAGTAGTTTGCATTCTCTACTTAACTCTTCTAATGAATTATTATTTCACCATGCTAATATTGATTGAAAATTTGTTGTCTATCAGATTCTATTAAATTTTTCCTCGTCAAGACTAACGATAATTTGTCAGATATTATCTTAGTCATAATATTCTTTATCGAGCTAGTTGAGCTCACCCTTTTCCTTTTTGTTCCATTCTTCTCGTGAGGCTAGAATATAAATGAGTACGAAGCCTGGGTATGGAAATGAAGGTTTTAGAAAGGATTGTTTAGTAGTCCTCACCATTTTTGTAAAATAATGTATCAATAAATGTGATGAGGATTTATTTGAGTATAAATATTGTCTGTAAGATAATATTTGTATTTAAACTCACGCTTTACTCGTTGTAATAATAAAGTTGTAGTTGTTTCGCATCTACGTATCGACAACCCGTAATGGGTGATGTATACCTATTTTGGGGCGCCACAACTGGTATCGTAGCTAGGATATGATCTCCAAGAGATCTGGAATAGAATCCAGAGGGAGAGACGAAAATCCTTCGCTAAGGTGTCCTACCTAAGCTTATTTGTTAGTTGGTCAAGATATAGGATATTATGTGATATATCGATTTCTTAATTAACCCTTGTTTTATGACAAGATTTGAGAATGTCGATCGAGAATATTAACAATGGAGTAAATGAGACCGTGGAGATGCCTCAGATTTACCAACGGAGAGAACGTGCAACAGTCGGCAATGTTCCTCCCGCGAACAACACCATCGAAAGCGATGATGAACGAGGGATGTTTAGAAGCTTTTTGCAGCTCATGCAAAATCGCATTTGGGAGACTCGTGTTCAAAATACAGAGGAAATGATAGCAATTCACGTTGTCACAAACAAGCAAGCTTCAAAGAGTCGGGACCACCGAATTTAAGGGAAAGCCAGATCCGATCACGGCGGAAACACGGGTCAAACAAATTACCAAGATATTCGATGTCTGGGATGCACGGAGAACAGATGGTTCCATTCGCCACCTTTATGTTCCGTGGCGAGGCAGATTATCGGTGGAGTCTCGTGAAGCGCACTCCATCCAAATTCGACTCAAAGATGTCTTCGGGAGACGCTTTCAGAGATTATTTAATGACAAATACTTTCCCGAAAGTGTTCGCTATACGAAGGAAGTGGAGTTCATCGACAGAGCAAAACAACACGACGGTGTCTCAAAGACGAGGCAAAGTTTGCAGAGTTATCCGTGTTTGCACCTCATTTGGTGGAGAATGAGGAACGATGACGCGGATGTTTCTTAGAGGTTTCAAACCCTAAGATACGCCAAGATCTCATTTCTCATAAACTTTCTTTATTCGATATGTTGTAAATGGCTCAATTATTAGAGCGAGATAACGAGTACGGCCAACCGAGGGACCATAACCAGTGATCGCATTGTAGATAGCAAATAATGTATAATGATAACTCATGAGAAAAAAACAGACGGACAGAAATGGTAACCACTCCGTGGTAATCATGGTCATGAAAATGTAAGAAGCGAAATCAGAGGAGATTTTAAAAAGAGGAGATTTAACAACGACTATGTGAAGACGACAAAGGCGCAAAAGAATCGGTTCTAAGGGAGGAGAACGACCACCCATATATGCTACAAATGCGAAAAGAGGGACATATCATATCAAAACCGCCCACAACAGCTCAAGGTATGCTATAGTTGTGGAAAGGAAGGACATATCGCCGAGATCAGACGCAGAATAAACCTAGTTCAATGGGGACGGTGACTCAAAAGATCGTCCCGTAAAAGTCAAAGTCAACGATTCCGGAAGAGCGCTTTGTTGTGATCGGTCATAATGCGAGAACCCAAACGAGGTGATCACGGTAAGCTATTTATAAATTCTCACGTTTTATACCTTACTTGATACCGGTATACCCATTCATTTATCTCTCCCGCATGTGCTCAACGCTTAAACTCGACCCGAGAAATTAGACTTTCGACCTATCTCGTGGAAACTCCGCTAGAGAAACTTTCATCACATCCACCGCTTATAAATCTTGTTTGATTCAAGTCAGGCACCATCACCTTACCGCGCTGACCTTTATCTCTTTAAAGATACTTGCTTTTGATGTGATTTTAGGATTGATCGTTAACTACTCATCATGCCAAAATTGATTGTTTTCGTAAGGTCATTAGTTTTCATATTCCTAACCAACCTCACAGTATTTAATTCAAGCAACTAAACCATTAAAATCAATCACTATCATATCTAATCATAAAGCTATTCGCTTATTGAAAAACGGATGTCAAGCTTTCTTAGCCCATGTTATGGATTTGAATAAAGACACGCCAAATTTGAATAATATTCCCCGTTGTATCGATTTTCCCGACGATTTCAAGAACTTCCCTGCCTACCCCGTAACGTGAAGTCAATTTTTATTGATCTCAACCTCGCACAAAGCCCATTTCTAAAACCCCATATCGAATGGCTCCTATTGAACTTCAGAGTTAAAGGTCCAACTACAGAATTGTTGGACATCGGCTTCATTCGGCCCCAAGACATCTCCTCGGGGTGCTCCTGCTTTATTTGTAAAAAAGAAAGACGGAGTATGCGACTTTTGTATCGACTATCGAATCGAACCATGTCACCATCAAGAATAGGTATCCTCTACCTCGATTGATGACTTGTTCGACCAACCAAATGCAAGGGGCACAATTCTTTTCAAAATCGATCTTCGCTCGATATCATCACCAAAATTAAAATCGAGGATATTCCAAAGACCGCCTTCGTAACTCCCAGATGGGCATTATGAATTTTAGTCATGTCTTTCTGACTAACTAATGCTCCTCGCGCTTTCATGGATATGATGAACCGAGTATTCAAGGAATATTTGATCATTTGTTGTTGTTTTATTGATGACATCCTTATATATTCCAAAAGTCGTGAAGATCATGAGCACCATTTGAAGTCGGTACTCCAAAGGCTTCGTGAAAACCAACTATATGCCAAATTGAAGAAATGCGAGTTCGCTTGAGAGGAAGTAGCATTTCTTGGGCATGTGGTGTCAAAACATGGAGTATCCGCTGATCCGCCAAGATCAAGCAATACAAAGTCGAGCAACCAAAGCTCATGATCAAGTACGAGCTTTTTGGGCTTAAATGGTTATTATCGAGATTCGTGGAAGGGTTTTCTAATCGCTACTCCATTAACTCAAATTTAACTCCTAAGGATACAAAATTGCTTGGAAATGAAGAATGCGAGAAAAGTTTCCAAGAGCTTAAGAGGAGACTTATTTCTAAGACTGCTCTAACAATACCATCCGTTCTTGATGGATTTGTTATCTACAAATGATGCTTCGTGCAAAGGGTTAGGATGTGTTCTCATGCAACGGGAAAGTCATAGCCTATGCCTCATGACAACTTAAAGAGTATGAGAGGAATTATCCTACCATGATCTAGAGTCAAGCAAAGCAATGCTGCTGCTAAAGATATGGAGGCACTATCTATACGGGGAGAAAGTGGAGATATATTCGCACCATAAAAGCCTTAAATATTTCTTCACTCAAAAAGAACTCAACACGCGGCAAATGACGCTGGCTCGAACTATTGAAAGACTACGACCACACTATTCAATACCATCCCGGTAAAGTTTAACGTGGTAGCCGACGATCGAGTAGAAGATCATATGCGAACGAAAAGCGATGATGTCAAGTATACGACAGAGCCAACTTTAATAGAAAAGTTAAGGTCGCTTCAAGCCACCGAATCTTGAGCTGATATCGTATGAAGAAGAAAGTACAAGAAGGAGCTATTCCTAAGCGAGAATCGATGAAGAAGGAATACTTTAGTCCACTCTAGACTTCAGGTTCCTAACGACTGATTTGAAGTACAAGATTATGATGGAGGCACACAATACACCATTTGCAATCCATCCTCGAAGTACTAAATGTATCGTGATCTTCTACATACATTTTGGTGGAATAATATGAAGAGAGAGATTGCAAAGTTTATCTCGATGTGTTTAACTCATTAACGGTAAAGGCGAGCATCTAGTACCTAAGGGTCCGCTGCAACCACTCGAGATTCCTAATGGAAGTGGGAACACATTACCATGGATTTCACATTTGGTCTTCCTACTATTTTCTCAAGGCATCAATGCTATTTGGGTTATTGTTGATAGATTAACCAAGTCCGCTTTCATTTCTTGCCGATACGGAGACTTATTCACTCGAACGCCTTGCTAGTATGTACGTAAATGAGATCGTGAGGTCAGTATGGCATGCCCAGATCCATAGTTTCGATCGCGACCCAAGATTCACTTCAAGATTTTGGGTTAGCTTGCAAAAAGCTATGGGCACGGATTTGCGATTTAGTTCTAAGATACCATCCCCAAACCTGACGGACAATCGAGAGAGACTATTCAAACTCTCAAGATTTATTAAGACTCGTGGTCCTGACTTTCAAGGGCGCTTGGATAAGTATTTACCATCGGTGGAATTCTCCTACAACAACAAAGCTTATCGTGCAAGTATAGTGTGGCTCCATTCAAGCATTATATGGACGAAAATGTCGCTTCCAATATGTTGGGATGAGGTGGGTGAAGCAACATTGTTGGGACCCGAAAGTTAAGACGTATTTATCACCGAAAAGATCCAAATAATTCGACAACGATACAAACTACCAAGATCGACAAAAGAGTTATGCGGATCTTCATCGAAAGGACGGGAATTTAATGTAGGGGATCATGATTGTCATGAAGTCGCTCCATGGAAGGGAGTTACAAGATTTGGGAAGAGAGGAAAGCTCAATCCACGATTTATCGTCCATTTCAAATTCTCGACCGAGTAGGAAATGTAGCCTATAGACTTGCAAGCATTCTCCGAGTATGTCTCGTGTTCATAATGTGTTTCACATATCCAGATTTCAGAATATGTGAAAGACCCGAACCACGCTATCGAAGTTAGAACCGACGAGATAGCCAAGACTTAACGATGAGGAGGTACCTATCAAGATCTTGGATAGAAGGAGCATGTCCTACGCCAAGAAAGGTCATACCACAAGTTAAAGTTTTGTGGAGGAATCATGCTATAGAGGAAATGACCCGAATTGAAACGGAAATGAAAGCGAGGTATCCTCACCTTTTCAAACACTGTATATCGTGACGCCAATTTCGAGGACTTAAATTTCATAAGAGGGAGGTCAGAAGACCCCAAATTTTTTTAAATAAAAAGGAATTTCCTTTATTTATTATTTTGAAATAGTAAGGGTTGATTTGATTAATGTGGATAGTTATGGGTTAAATACGCAAATATTTCAAAATAAGCAAGTGGTTATAAAATATTCATTTTGTTTGGGAATATTCGTTTGGTCGTGGAATATTCAGATCGCTTGTGAATATTCGTATTTACTGCCAAGCAAATGCATGTGTGGGCCCCATAACGAAAAAGCGATATGATGAAGAAAACGACAAATATAAGTTGGTTAAAAATAACTACGTAGTTGTTACCAAGTAAGACCGTTGAATACCCTATGGTTAAAATACAAGAATACGCTGGTGGTCGCACAAAGAAGACACCAGATTGCATGATTGTTGAATTATCGATCCTTACGTAAGAAGGCACTACTCAATAATTTTTACAAGAGTTATCGCTCAATATTTTATTTTATCGATTCAATAATTGTCACATTGATATTTTATATTATCATTGTTCAATAATTGTCAATGCATTATCTCCATTATCGATCAATAATTCATATTATTTAAATAATATTATTAGATAAAGATTATTGGCAATGTCTAGAAAGTTCTCACAAGGAGAGGTTTGGTCACCTAATCATGCCGCCAAGAAGGAGAAATCCTTATCTGAAAGCCCCTTTCCTCGAAACTACCGTCATTATAATTGTGATTCTCAGAATATTATTTGTGAATAATTAATTATTGATTCATATGATAAAGAAATATTTATTTTATGTGGATATAAATGATGGATTTATTTATGTGGTTATAAATGAAGAAATTATTGTTGAGGTGTTTTATCAAGATTTTACCGTATCGAGGTATTAAAAAATTAAATCGTGGGTTTTTAGATATATCATGGGATTATAATTTTTAATCCGACCGCTGATTGTGGTAATTTTTGGGTATGTTATACATACATAAGTTGAGTATATGTCCACAAATTTTGAACCGCTAAAATGCACGAATGATTTGTTATGAATTTAGAGGTGTCTCGATTCTAAATTAGGTTATAATTGATTTTGGTGGAAAATTCTAGAATTGAGGGGCCCCACTTGTGGTTGGTGAAGAAATGTGCTGAATTTTATTTCAAATGTGGTGGGTGGCAATAGTAGCAGTGTAAAGCCATCAGTAAAGCAGTCAAGTCCGCTTCTACGGCTAACATTTTCCTATAAATAGAGGGCTGTTAGAATTGAAAATCACACCGTAAACAAAGTTTTCTTTCTCTCTATATTATCGAGCGATTTTGTGAGTATTTAGATACTTTGAGAGTTGTTGTTCAAGATAAGTTTCATTCAAAGATCACTTCCGACCTTTCCTTCCGGCACCGATTCTTTTCGAGGTAAGTGGATATTATTTTTTTCAGAATGATATTATTTCTTCAATATCATTACGTTGAAATGTCGATCCGAAGTTTTTATCAAATTTGGAACTTTTTCATGCTCTGGGTTACTATTCATGAGTTACTATTCACGAAGTTACTATTCGAGAGTTACTATTCACGAAAGTTACTATTCACGAGTACTATTCATGAAGCGTGAAGATGTTTTTTTGGAATTTCTATCTTTTGGTGTTTGAGTTACTATTCACGATACTTGTGATTATTCACGATATATTCACGATACTATTCACGATACTTGCACTATTCACCAAAAATAAAATTTCTTCTTTTGTCCAAAATATCTATTTTGGATACTAGCTTTGATCAGATCCATGTTTTGATCATTCTCAATTTTACACCACTACGATTATTTTTGGGGTATTGTTGACATGGATAAAACAAAGTACTAATCCTTAATCCTTAATCCTTGTCATTTTGTTTCACCGATTCGCTTTTTTAAAAATATTTTTCATCATCCTCGCCTTTTAAATGATGATATTATTGAATATCTTCGGCCCAGAAAGCAAAAGATGAATGATTTCAAGAATATCTTTTGGCCAGAAAGGTAAAGATGAATGATTTCAAGAATATCTTTCTTCAAGAGCAAAGATGAACAGTGTTTAGATGAATACGACCGATCGATTAATATCTTCGGCCAGAAGAGTAAAGATGAACAGTGTTTAAATGAATACGACTAATCGATGAATATCTTCGCCCAGAGTAAAAAGATGAATATTTGATTCCGTATGTATATCGATTGTTGTTACAGGATAAAAGATAGATGATGAACTTTTAAATTCATACATGTAAGATAGTAGTTTGCATTCTCTACTTAACTCTTCTAATGAATTATTATTTCACCATGTAATATTGATCCAAATTTGTTGCCTATCAGATTCTATTAAATTTTTCCTCGTTGAAGACTAACGATAATTTGTTGTATATTATCTTAGTCATAATATTCTTTATCGAGCTAGTTGAGCTCACCCTTTTCTTTTTGTTCCATTCTTCTCGTGAGGCTAGAATATAAATAGAGTACGAGCCTGGGGTATGAATGAAGGTTTTAGAAAGGATTGTTTAGTAGTCCTCACCATTTTTGTAAAATAATGTATCAATAAATGTGATGAGGATTTATGTGAGTATAAATATTGTCTAGAAGATAATATTTGTATTTAAACTCACGCTTTTATCGTTGTAATAATAAAGTTGTAGTTGTTTCGCACTCATGTATCATGTCGAATGGGTGAACTCGTAATGGGTGATGTATACATGTTCATCTGTCCAAATATAGATTCCCCGGTGGGGGTATCACGCATGTTCATCCATTGATGCACATATCAACGAAGGTCAAGCAACCTTGACGTTACTTAGGCCGATGGCAGTTAAACTCATCGAAGCATCGGAAGCCATCCGATGATTTCATCAGTTGATGCACACGTCAACAAAGGTTAAGCAGCCTTAGCAATTATCCCCAGCAGGGATTTCATCCGTTGATGTACATGTCGGTGGGGGTGCAACCCTAACGAAGACATGCATCGTTGGCGATGCTCCAACGAGCATCCTCATCGGGGAGGACCGATGATGGAATATGTTATACACATCCTCAATAGATCAAACGCATCCCCACAGAATCTCTTGTACATGAGAGATACGTCTGTTCCCGGTAGAAGTCAAGGGGAGCCGACAATCATCCCACCATGTTGGAGAACAATCCAATAAACCACATACATTTGCATCATGCTGCTGTACAATACATCATGATTATCTTGTTATATTTCAAGTGTCTAGGATTCTTTATCCTATCAATGCCATTGCATTCCATGCATATGATAGAGAGGGGCATCTGTAGACACTCAAAATTTTCTATATACCTGTTACTAACATTGCAGGAGGGCAGAATCGTCTTTCAGAGATAACCCTGGAAGACGGCTCAGTTCAATCCCGAAGACAACCCTGGGATATTCAGTATTACCATCTCAGGGATAACCCCGAGATATCCATCTCAAATTTCAAAATACCACCAAAGTTTCAACCTCAAATTGAAATAACACTGAGTTTTCAGCTTTCAACCTCCTGAGATAACCCCGAGGAGTGCAGTTCAAATACCAGAAATCACACCGGAGAAGACCGTTTCATCTCGGAGATAACCCCGAGATACTCAGTCTCAGCCCCAGAAACAACACCGGGAAAGCCAGTGTCAACCTCAGAGATAACCTCGAGGCATGCAGTAGCAATTCCGAAGATAACCCCAGAAATGCTTGTTTCAAACCCATGCAAACAGCTTCAAACACTCAGCAAAAGTCCCGAGGCACTCATCTACTAAGTCCAGAGATAACCCCGGAAAGTCAGGCACATCTCAGAAACAACACTGAGGACGGTCAACACCACCAGCAGTCCAATCTCAGAGTAACCCTGAGCAACGACCGCTAAATTAGCTCAAACCGGAGATAACCCCGGTGAAGGGCAGGACCGTTATTTTGCCATCTCAAACCCACATCACGTCGTCTCAACAAAAACATACATACATTCTACACAGCAATGTCCTACAAGAACCAAAGAGCGCCAATCTCGAGTGACTACTGCACAAGACAGCACACAGGATAGAATTTAAAGCTTGAAGACATAGGGCATGGCCCCATCTTCCTGATTCATATAACCTCTAATCCCATGTCATTGTATAGCTCTCGACAACAGCATGCCGTAAAAGGTCTTAAACACCTCAATCGGAAGCTTGGATTGAAGTTCTGAAAGTTTGAGCGGACATCACGTTGCATGCATGCACATACTTCAAGAAGGTAGGACCCGCCGAACCCGGGGCACCCCGGGTGGCCACAGGTGTATCTGCGGCTGCCGCAGGTACACCTGCGGCTATAAATAGAAGGCTTGGGGCAGCCATTTTGCAGAGAGAAAAGGCGAGGAAGCCCTATCGAATTTGCTCTGTACACACTATAAACTGAGTGCTTTCTCATTTTAAACACTTGTGAGCTTATATATTGCTATATTTTTACTGGCGGGAGCCGAGTGTTCATCCCTTTAAAGTCATTGAAGTCTTCTTTGACAGTCCACTGTAAGCCTTCTTACACACCTTAAAGCCTTTCTCTTCATCTTTGCACACACCGTTCTTCACGTTGAGAGTCATGTTGCGTTTGTATGCCCGAACTTCGGTCCGCGACTTTTATGTTTTTTTGTATATATATATTATATTTATATATATGGACTAACATTATCGAGTTATGCCTCGATTGAGCCTTGATTTTACATCCGGAGCATTTATTTGCTTTTATCTCATCGAACAGAGTTCAAAAACAGTTCATATATATAAGTATACATATATATATATATATAGCGACAAATTGCCGAAATGATAAACTGAGTCGGGATCGATATATATCCTGTGCATTTACCGCTTATATATATATATATATATATATATATATATATATATATATATATATATACATTTAAATCCGCTTTGAGTTTACTTATTGGCGGTTGATCGCCTTCTGACTTTATATACATTTTTGATCCCCTAGTGGAGGTGCTTCGTGGTGGTTGATCTCGCCAATATATATATATATATATATATATATATATATATATATATATATATATATATATATATATATATATACTACCGCTTTTATATATTTACATTTTGATCCCCATGGAGGTGTTTCGTGGTGGTTGATCATATACGTATATTTAACTTATATATATATATATATATATATATATATATATATATATATATATAGCCATCGCTTTTCATATAAATTACGGTATCATATGAGCCTAGGAATCATGTGATCATAGATTCAGTTTCGATTCCCGTGATGGACATTTTTAGTTGTAAGCAGCTTATAAATTTATTCACGGTGTTTGAATTTCCTTAGATGGCTCCTATGCCCATGAGGAATTCGGCACTGCTTTGTACATTATTTTCTCGAAGATGCTTCGCATCTCGAAAATAAAAGCAATCCAGCCGAACATTTAATAAAATGGAAGTATCAAAAGGTCTCAATTACTATTGAGCATAAGGGTTTGAAAAACCTCTTTTACAAAACATCACTACTATATCTTGTTTAAAACTGAATTTTTACATAAATTCAAACCCTGTGTATATAGGTGTGAACGAGGTCTCGCACTACTTCCAAATAACAGCACATTGACCATAAACACACACACATTCATATAACAATTTCTTGAAAAGTGGCGGTCACCATGGTAACACGGATGTCGGGGGGTGCCTAACACATTCCCTCCGCATAATCAAGTGCCCGGACCCTAATGAATCTCAGTTTCACATACCCGTTTAGCAGTGTCACATCACTGGGTCAATGTGCAAACCTTTTCTCTGTTGTGTTGGTACAACCATTTAAAAAAACCAACTGGCGACTCTTACAGTCAAATCGTCGACATATAAATGTCAGACCTTTTCACAACTTATTTTTTTCAAACAAATCTCACCTAACATGAGAACACCAAAAGACAAGAACAGAAAAGGGACAAATAAAAATCCTGACGTCGACACACTTGCAATACATAATTTTAACACATCTTGATAGTAGTACAAGTGATCCTTGAACTTAAGATCATCATAGTATCTTGTGTATGAGGTTATGCTATGACATATTCCTTAAGACCCTTAGGGCATATCAAAGAGTATGCTTGGGTATATTAAGTTGTACATAGAGATAATGAGTGATTAACAAATTAAGAATCTACCACTTCTAGTAAAAGGAGATAATGTCCTATGTGATTCGATAAATGACAACTCAGTAGTCTTTGACCAAAGTAGAAGGAAATTAGAAAGGTGTTTCTAATTTGCATTATTTAGAGTTGTGCATTTGAGAATCAAAATATATATAATTAAATAAAATAAGACTTGACAGTAATTCTATGTCTTATATTTGATTGAGACATTGTATGGTAGAAGGATTGAATTGTACGGTAACTATTCACTGAAAGGTTCTTTTATCATTAATGTTAAAATATATATTATCTAGAAAGTCGTTGATTGCTAAGGGGGCTTACCCTTATTATAGAATAAATATTATTTATTTAAATGAATTAAATAGTTTATTTTATTTATTTAAATAAGATTAGAATTATTTTAATTAATTTATTCACAACCAGTTTAATATGGAGAACCTAAAGGGTCACACCGCAAAAGAAAAATATTTATTTAAGAAGTAAATGACATAATCATAATAATATATTAAGTATATTTAATTTATGTTATGGTGATAGAATAAATTAAATTGCTTAATATTTATTATTTAATTTAATATTATTACTATTATTATTATTATTTAATTTCTAAATGGTTTAGGAATTAATTAACAAAAGCACTCTCATAAGTTTCTAATTGGATTAGGAATTTAATTATTTAAAAGAGTTTAATTAAATAAAATCATATTCCTAAATAGTTTAGGAGGGTTACCTATATCTATAAATAATAGAGTCTTATAATGGATTAGGGTTACACAGTTAGAAAAACTTCCAATGGTTGGGAGAGTACTGACATATTCTCTAGAGAGAGAAAACTAGGGTTTTGTCAAATACCCAACTTCTTGAATACGTATTATTCCTTGGTGGATCACCTCTAGAGGTCAAACACTTGGGTGGCTTGAATTTAATCTAAAGAAGGAATCTCATAAGTGGAATTCAAGGAGAACGCGAAGGAATAGGAGGTGAACTTGTACCCGAGAAAGTTTTGATCTACAAGGGTATGATTATATATCTCCGTCTCTTTCGTTTAATTCATAATTGTGCACAAGGATGATCATGGTGATAGTTTGTAAAAAAATTATAAAATCTGATTTTATCGCGCTTCCGCACTATGTATGTAATTTGATTGTATGTTCGCGCTATATACAAACCTAACATTGGTATCAAAGCCAACCTTGTGTTAATTATCAATTGTGTTGATTCCATATATGTATTGGTATGTGATTGGATCAATTTACTGGGCAAAAGAAAACAAATTCTGCGATGCTGCGCGGCCGTGCTCAAACCCATAAAACATTTCTGGGGTTGCAGTGTGGTCGCTTCCCAATGTAATTTGGGCGCGCTCGCGTCAGTCTATAGAGTTTACAAGTTTTTATTTTTTATTTTTATTTATTTCAATTAAGATAAAAGGTTTATTTTGAATTATAATATGATTAAAAATAAAAGTTTTTATTTTAACTTGGAATTGGATTTCACGTAAATTAGAATAAAAGAGTTTATTTTTTTTGGAATATAATTCCATGTTTTCTAGAATAAAAGAGTTTATTCACATATGGAATAAGATTCTATGTTTCCTAAAAATAAAGATGTTTATTTTGATAAGGAATAAGATTCAACATATTTTATTTTTTCAGCAATTTTAAGTTAAAATAAAAGAGTTTATTTTGAACTTGAAATTAGATTCCATGTTAATTAAAATAAATGAATTTATTTTGATTTGGAATTTGATTAAAAAATTAATGAGTTTATTTTTATTCAAAATTGAATAAAATAAACTAAAGAAATTTATTATGATTTCAATTTTGATTAAAATAAAGGAGTTATTTTAATAGACATAAAATGCATTTAATGAGCTCCACGTTAGAATTTACCACACCCTTTCTGAGGTGATTTGGAGACTTTTGTCCAGATATATGGATCGAGATCAGTCGAGCAGCTCCTGTAGGACCTTTTCAGGTGTGAGGATGAGAGCTTCTGATGTGCCTCGAGATCAGTCGGTTGACGGAGTCAGTTATTCATCCTATCCGGGTTGATGTACCAGATGTTGAGGACGAGGAGGAGGATGTACCGGTTGCGGATCCTGCTCCTTCTGCTTCTATTTCCCGCAGGGAGCTTCCAACCATAAATGTGATTATTTTATAGCTTTTGGATGATTTGAGTCGCCACCCCTCAATTTATTTGCAAGCGAACGAGGTAAAAGTTGTGCAATTCTTATTTTTTTCCTATTTAGGAAAAGCAAGGGATCTGATGTTGATTTGCATTGTGATGCAGGTTCCCGGCTTTACGCAGCCTCGAGGGAACTAGTTCAGTATACATTCTCTATACCAGACTCTCCATCCAGAGTACCAAGAGATTGTGCATGCTTGGGGATTTGAGTCGTTCTTTTCCATCCTCCCCCGCCATTGTTCCTGGGGTTACCTCAGGGCGTTGTCTGAGCGTTGGTTTCACTAGACTCAGTCTCTCCATTTGCTGGATTTTAAGGTGATGATGACTCTGATGGATTGGCGGTTTATCATTGGTATGAAGTTTTCCGGGGTGCCAGTGCCTTGTGTGACTGACATTTCCCCTACTGTTGTTAGATCCTTACTAGGAGTCCAGGCTACGACGCTCAAAGGCAGGACAGTCTGCACTGGTCCTTTAAGTGTAGACGCCGTGTGCAAAACTTTTGATTATAGTTTGTCTCTAGCATTACTCTAAAAATAAATTGGATTGCAATGTATTTTTAGCATCTTGTGTGCTTTGGATTTGGGCCAGAATGGAGTTGTATGGGATTATAAGTCTTCTTAGGCGCATAAACTTGATGGTTTGCTATGTGTTTGGTTTAAACCACTTTCAGCCCAATTATATACAAATCAGTAAATTCAACATGGAGCTAGCATTCTAGGCTAGCCCAATTGAGCTTAATTTCAAACTCGTAACTTAAGCTCTTAAGTTCGTTGTGAACCATTTGCAAACCTTATTGGATTTGAAGATTGAAATGCTAAACAAACTAACAAAACATGCATTTGCAATCACTAGAAGGCTTAAAGGCAGACAATAAAATTCAATTTAATATTATATTATTATTGATAAAGAAAACAAGTTACAACAAATTCCTCATATAGCTAATGACTTGGATGCACAAGAGACTTATTAGTATGACTTATAAAGCCATACAACTATTACACCACAACCTCTAACATAACCATGACATTAAGTATTATATAGAGCTACAGATAACCAACTTATTATAAAAGTAAAACTTTATTTTATAAATATTGTTACTTGTATAAACTTATTAGGGATATCATAGTTTTCTATGTTAATCCATAACTAAACTTTTAGTTTCTGTCCTTCAACTTTTGAAGGAGAGCGGTAATTATATCAATGGTAAGCGGCTTCTCATAACAGGCATCCAACCCAGCTTCCATGAATGCTTGCTTTTCAGAGTCTTGACAATGAGAAGTCAGACCAACAATCATGCAATTCACTCCCATGGCTCGAAGCTCGCGAGTTGTCTGTTAAAGAAAAAATGTATTATTTTTGAGAAAATTTATGATTGCAGTAATTTATTGATGAAAAAAAGGACATTTAAAATCACGTGCAACTCAATTGTTGGGTATCATTTTCTAACCAACTAGATAACTAGACTACATCCGCCTTTATAGAGAACTTATATAGATGAATTTTCATATAAAGTACTCTTTTAAATTTATTTTTTATCAAAGTAATATTATTGATACAAATTTAGAAATCAGTTTTCATGTTTAATTTTCTTATAATTAACAATATTCATACTAAAAAAAAAGGCTAACCTGAGGACCATCCTTGATTGGCATTTTCATATCCATAAAAATAATATCATATTGTGCTCCAGCAAGAAAAAGGTCAACTACTCTTTTTCCATTTTCCACAGCATAGACTTGAAATTCGCACCTAGTCAACGCCACGTCGTGAATTTTTCTGATATGAATGTCTTCATCAGCGATGAGGGCGAAGAATTTGTAGGCCATTATTTCCTTTCTTAATTATATCCTATATGCCAAAAAGACATCAAATTAATTCCTTATATAAAGAGTAAACACTTCATTTATCTCAAAAATTTATAACAAGATTTTGTATTGAAACAATCACTTGTTTAACACCTATTTCCTTGGTGCAACTTCATTCTTCACTATAGATTGATAGAACCAAACATGTAAACAATTAAACTAACATATGAATATTAAGTTCTCAAATCTAGAGATAGAGAAAGTACTAAAGATTATGAAGTAGTACTTCTTAATATGCAAAAATAAAATTACCCTTTTAATGCTTGACAATGCGATATATTAAAGAAGGTTAAGAGCTCGTATACACAAAAATGAACTTTTATACAGCAATGGCTGGAACAACTAGAACAGTTGTGCTTATATAGGAATTGGGATAAGTGGTTTTTCGATTTGTTTTTTATACCATGTATAGTATAGAAGAAAAACAGGTGCGCTTGCGGGTCTAGGTGGATATAATAATTACTAACTACTTACAGTACTTTTTCAGATTTTGTTATTAATTTTTTTAAAAAAAGTGGAGGGAACAACAGCCGAACATAATCTCGTGTCAGATTTTTTTCCACTACAGATATTTTTCGTATTAATTGCCTTAAATATTTTTTTTTTCAAAATTTTTTACAATCTCAATTTTGGAACATTAGCTTTAATAGGTGGATTTGTATTTTTATTGATTTTTTTTCTTTTTTTTTGTATGATATATTTTAATTATAATATCTGAAAAGTTGTCAATTTGTAAATTTTACTCCCTCTGTCCCGAAATAAACGTCCAAATTGGTTTCGGCACACTGATTAATAATATATATTTGTTTACCTAAATTGCCCTTTTGAAATACTTATTAATTGAAGTATTTCTCCACTTTTTATGAAGTATTAATTAGTTCTTCCGATGTGAATTAGTTTTCTAGATCATTCTTTTTGTTATTCACACATATCCAATAAGTACTAAAAACTATAATGAATAGAGAAAAAAAAGTCTAGAGAGCCATTAAATAGAAGACGTATTATACTTGTAATATGAGAGAAAGTGGTATAATAGTTCATCAGTTTCCAACGTAAACTTTTTCTCATTTCTTTAATTTCCAACAAAAGTTCAGTAAAAAGATTATGAGGTAAAAAGATTATGTGGGTATAAGTGGAAAAATAGGATAAAAGTAGTTACAAATATAGAAATAAAATATTTATTCAAGAACATTCTAAAAAAGCAATTAAGACATTTAATACGAGACGAAAAAGTACTAACTATACATTTTATATTTATTATAAAAATAATATTAATTTCAATATGACTTCATATTGTCGACGTCGGGAAAAATTTTCTTTTTTGGAATTACTCTTTTTACTCTTTATGTTTTCTATGTGTTGGATTTATTTGAAAAGGCGAGTTTAAAAAGAGTCCGACATAGAATGTCGACGATTTAAAAATTCAGAGTCTCCAGTTGGTAGTTTTGAAATGTTGTACCAACTAAACCGAATTTGAAAAGGTTTACACAAAGATTCAATTGTTGGACTTTGTTTAACTGGCCTTAGAAAACCGATATTCATAGAGTTCGGGGGCTTGATTAAGCGGGAGGAAGGTGTTAAGCACCCCTTGACTTCCTGGAAAATACGGTTACCACGTCTTTTCAATTCTCTAATTTATTTGAAGTGTTTGTGTGTTAATTGGGCCTAAGTGCATTATGTTAAAGTAGTGTTATGTCTCGTTTGCACCTATATACAAAGGGATTGATTTGTATAAAAATTAAATTTTAAACAATATATGTAGAAATGATGTTTTGAAAACAGGTTTTCAAACCCTTATGTTCACATAATAATTAAGGCATTTGATACTTCCATTTTATTCCGTATTCGACTTGATTTGATTTTATTCTAGAGATGGAAAGTATCTTCGACAAAATAATATACATATATATAAGTGTCGGGCTCCTTATAGGCATGAAAGTCATCGAAGGATGTCCAAACACCACACATATGATTTATAAGCTAAATGTACAACTGAAAAAGGTCTCCATCATGAGAACCAGATCTAGATCTGTCAGCTTGATCTTAGGTCCCGTGGCTCCTAGACTCACATAATATCATATGAATATCCTGCATAACGAGGATACTGAAATAAAACAGATATATAATCTAAACGACGCAAAACCAAGGTTCCATCAGTTAAATCCCTGCATGCGCGTAGCCAAGCTTCTCGTTCCCCCTACATACAGATCTACGGTCACGTGGTTGCTTAATATTTACAAAAAAAAAACTAGAAAGAAAACTAAATTTAATTAAATTTTAGTCATTCTAGCTCAACGGTTCCAGTTTTAAAACTTTTGAACTGGTTAAAAGTTAAATATGGCTAGATTTAGATAAATCTAGTCCACAGATTTAAAGATTATGGATTTACATTGAATGAACAGTTAAAACTGATATTTAATCATAGTATAAAGTTAATATATATATATATATATATATATATATATATATATATATATATACAAATCTTTGTGTAAAAAAGCTTCAGACTGCTTTTGGAGCTTGAAAACTCAGTTTCCACCGGTTAAATTTTGATATGTCATAATATATATGTATACAAGTGTTTAGAAAGAAAAATATTGAAGTTTGGAACACTATAAGAGGTGTTAAGCGCTGAAATGGATAGAGTTTTCTCCTCTCTTTTTTTCCATTTTTCTCTTTTTTTGGCTGATGGGAGGTCTATTTATAGACCAAAGTAGCTGTGGGTCTACCTGCAGCTACCCGGGTGGGCCCGGGCCACGTGGGTCCTGTTGTTTAGAAGTACGTGCACTCGGGCCAAAGCGATGTCCGCTCGAACTTCATAACTTTTAATCTGGGAATCTGATGGAGGCGTGCTATACCTTTCCGGAAAGCCCTTAACGAGAGCTACACAATGACATGGGATTTGATATTTTCCGAAGCCGGGAAGATGGGTCCATGACCAGATCTTCAAGTCTTCTTAGTCTATCCGTTGAGATGTCACGTGATGTTTTCACTCGGGATTAATGTTATGGTTTTGCATGACTTCTTTTGTAGTGATTTGGGCTGAATTGATGTTGAGTTGACAAAATTACTATTTTTCCCCTCCCGGGTTTGTTCCGGGCTTGATGTAGTTGTAGTTGTAGCTGTCTTGTCTCAGGGTTGTCTCCGAGATTGGACTGTTGTTGACTTTTGTAAGTCCTCAGGGTTGTCTTTGAGGTTGGTTTGATTTCCCGGGGGTTGTCTCCGGACTTTGAACTTGATCTCCCAAGGTTGTCTCTGGGGCTTCACTTGATCTCCCGGGGGTTGTCTCTGGGGTCTAACATGATCTCACGAGGTTGTCATCGAGGCTTGGATTTGATCTCCCGAGGTTACTGCCGGGGTTTGACTTGATCTCCCGTGCTATCGTCGGGGTTTAGATTTGATCTCCTAGGGTTGTCTCCGGGGTTTAGATTTGATCTCCTGGACCGGAGTTGTCTCCGGGGTTGGATTTGATCTCTCGGGGTTGTCTCCGGGACTGGATTTGATGATTTTGATTCCTAGGGTTGTCTCTGGGAGATAAAAGACGATTCTGCCCTCTTGGATGGTTAGTAACAAGAATGCAAAATTTCGAGTGTCTACACATATGATGGACGTTTTTAAGGTATATCAAGAAAAGGTTTGCCTACATGCATGCATGCATACATACATACATAAATACATGCATACATACACATGCGTATACATATATTCATCTATGCACGCGCGCACACACACACACACACACACACACACACACACACACATATATATATATATATATATATATATATATATATATCAAATCGATCCATAGCTAACATTATATAAAAACACTATTTCATCTAGCACATCTCTCACCATTTTGCTAATATATCGTGGAAGGATTTTGATTCAATTAAATATTGGTTTCCACCTCTTACTAGGGCAAAAAGGATAAAATAAGGACACAATGCAAAAATCGTTAAAATACCCCCATCTAATATATATATATATATATATATATATATATATATACTCTTTTTGGATCTCTAAGGGAGGAAGGCATTAGTACTAAGCATTATTGTCGTAACAAAATTAAAATTTATTAAAACTTGAGTTTCATAGTGTTACTCAGATTAAAATTTTATGAGAATTTTTTATTAGATTTCCAGCATAAACCTTAATATATAATTAAAATTATTACGTAAACAAAAAAACGTATAATTAATGGTAGAACCTACAATATATAATTCAATAATTTAGTATTCAAAAAATGTTTAATAGTTTACTATTTCCTTTTGTCTCCAAAAGGATGATTAAATGTATAAATTTTTTTTAAACGGATGATATAAAATGCATAAAATGAAGGGTAATTTAGTCATCTACTAGAGTCCATTAGTATCTAAAAAGTACTCATCATTTTATTTATTTTGTGGGGCCGCTAAAAATAAATTTAATTTTATTTATTTTTATTTAATTTTTTAATATGTGTAAATTGTACTTTACTCATTATTTTAAAGACGAAGTGAGTAATTATCTTCATAGTGTCGTAATTGAAAGTATGTATACTCTCCGTTCAATTATTATCTTAGTCGACCAAATAAGCCTCTATACATGAGTTTGTTCTCCAAACGAGGTTATAGATAAGAGAATAAATTAGGCAAAATTAATGACTTATTCACTGTAGTTGACACGTTTTACTGATTACACCATTGAATATTTAATTTTTAAAATTACTCTAATAAATTAATTATTATTTTGAAATTGGGTCATTCCGTTAAAAAAAATTAAACGAACGTTAATTTTTATCGACAAAGCTAATGAATTATCCACTGTAGTTGACACGTTTTATTGATTACATTATTGAACTTTTATTTTTTAAATTACCACAGTAACTAATTATTATTTTAAAATTGGATCATTCAGTTATCTCTGCCTCGTGACTGTTAAATCGTTTCATTTTTTATCCTACGTGGACGTGAAAAGAAAAAAAAAGAAAATCTGATTTATTCTTTCTCTTCCTTCTTCCCATCTCTCTTTTTTTCTACTTTTTCCAGATCAAATATATGCACATATTTTCTCTCTCTAAAATCTATGAAAATTTAGAGATCCGAGTACCCAAAAATATTGAATTGAGCTTCAAAGTTCAAGATTAGATATAACAATGGAGTCTAAATTACCAACAATAACAGATGAAGTAAATGGTATTGCAGTATGTTTCCTCCTTCTCGCCTCCAACTCTCAACAGCCTAATGTCTCCGAACTCCTCTCCTTCATTCTCGACCGCCTCCACAAGGTCTACCCCTTCCCCAATTTTTCTGTATATCTATGTGTGTGTGTGTATATATATATATACACACACACACATGTGGAGAATTCGGAGGCGCGAGAGGTGGTTGTTGCCAATTACATATCGCGTTTTCATTTCTGCTGCTGATGCATTTCTTTCCACTTGCGAGGAAGTTTCTTCTATTAATAAACATATGAGATTCGAGTACCCAACATATTTTGATTTTCTTGTTTTCACTTTCAAATTTTTTATTATTTTTTTGTCACATAAGTATATTTTTGATTTTTGTATTTCTTTTTCAGAGTCGTGTAGATAAAAAAAAGTAACATATGTTTAAATTTTTTTAACAGAATGACTCAATTTAAAAATAATAATTCGTTTACTGGGTAATTTAAAAAATTAAAATTTCAATGGTGCAATCAGTAAAACATACCAACTAAAGTGGATAATTCATTAGTTTTGTCGATAAAAAATTAATGTCCGTTCAATTTTTTTAACGGAATTGTCCAATTTCAAAATAATAATTAGTTTACTAGGGTAATTTGAAAATTTAAAAAATAAAAATGACAATATTATAGTCAATAAAGCATGTCAACTATAGTGGGTAATTCATTAGTTTTGCTGAATAAATTATATAAGGATGACATGTAAAATTAATATTTTACACCATTCAATAATAACATGTCATTTAGAGAATTTAAGAGAAGATCAAGAGATTTAAAATCCACTATAATTAGTTAAACACTTTTACCATAGTAAATAGTAATTAAATAATATGGTAATTCATTATCTAATTTATAATGACGTATTAGATATAATTAAGAATAATTTAATAAAGGTTCATAAGATAGTGAGAACTTTCATCTGTTAATCAATGCTCATCGCTGATCCAATAAGTACATCTATATAGGCTAAAAAAATTCTATTTTAATAACTTCTTAATTAAAATAAACTTTTTGATAATTTCTTTTTACATAATATAGTATTAAAATTATATCATTAAATATGTTTATCTTTTAGTAATATAAAGGTAATATTGAGTAAGATGTTATTCATAAGAAAATTATGTCCTTTTACGGTTATACTCCCTCCGTCCCAAATTAACTGCTCAATTTTGACTTTTTTAAGTCAAATTGACTATTTTTAGAATTAATAATTAAGCATATATAATTATATTTTTAAAATTATAAAAATTAGGATTAGTAATAAATTGTATATACTTTCTTTTGGTTATAATCTTTTCACCTATATTTTAGCAAAAATAGTAAAAAAATTAGTTTTAAAAATGGTCAATTTGACTTTAAAAAGTCAAAACTGAGCAATTAATTTGGGACGGAGGGAGTATTATTTATGTAATAATATAATTTTACTAAAACTTGAATAATTATAGTTAAATTATAACTAGTCGCCAACGCGCGTGTGTAAAATATGTGAGAAATATTTCTATATTATAGCATTCGAGATTTTTGTTTCGATATGGTGATGGAGAATGGATGCGTGAAAAATGCTCATTTCTAGTTTTTTTTAATTATTTATTTTATTTCATATTGTAAATGAAAAGATATAAAAAAATTAACATTAAAAAGGACAAACTAATAATTTATCTAAAGTTGTAAGGGGGAAAGAGAAATGAAAAAAAAACAGAGAAAAAAGTGTGACATAATTACACCAAATTTGTGGAGAAAGTCTCCATGGAGGATTTATAATATAGATACATATAGATAAGAGCATCTCCAATATCATCTTCAACTACTTTGGGATACTCAAATAGATGAGCCACATCAAAAAAATTATCTCCAACAGCCACTTCAACCTTAGTCATCAACTCTATAAGCTCATTCTCTCTCTTCAAACCTAATTCACTACAAAAAAATGGAGCTTCAGCAACAATCGATTTTCGTTGCTAAAGGTGCAAAATTTCGTTGCAAAAGGGTTTTGGCAACAACTTTGTTGTCGTTGCGTCTTTCATTGCACAATGAGCGTTGCTAATTGTTCTGCAATGAACGTATTTTTTTCGTTGCCAAAAGTAATATATTTTACAACGAAATTTGGCTTTCGTATAGAGACATCGATCATTTAGCAACAAAATGTATTGTTGCAGAATAATTAAAATTTCGTTGCTAAAAAGCCCATTTCGTTGCAAAAGCCTTCTAATTGGCAACGAAATGAACTCTTTTTTTTTCAACGACCATGCATTTTCGTTGCAATTGACATCATTTTGCAACGACATTTTTCGTTGCAGTAAATTATGAAAATTGTTGCCTAAGCTTGTTTTCGTTGCGGAATGTAAACTTTTTAGCAACGATTTTTGTTGCTGATTATATTATTTGGCAACGACATTATGCTGAATCAGCAACGAAAATGTTTGTTGCTGATTATTTTTCAATAGCAACGAAAGTCGTCGATTAGCAATGACATTATATGTTGTCGTTTCTTTATACGTGCAACGAAAGTTGATATGATTTGCAACGATAAAAAATGTTGCCTTTTATTTTAGTATTAACAACAATATCCTCTCCGTTGTTATTAGGTTAATCTTTCGTTGCCAAATATTATATTTTTAATGCCATTAGCAACAAAAATTTGTTGCTAAATGTGAAAATTTTTTTGCTATATTAAAACTTGTTCAATGCTTTGGTAATGAATTATATTATTGCCAAATCAAAATTTGACATTATTTTTTTGTACCTAGCTGACTCAATGTCCCCATAGTAAATAATGACAAAAATACAAAAAACTAAAATATTATTAACTTAATAAAATCATTCACTACATAATCATTCATTATCTTTACAATTAACCATCTAAAGCTACCACAATTCTTCAATCAAAATATATATCTACATACATAGAGAGAGTACAGTTCATAATTTCGTCCCTTATCTTCCGTAAACGTAGCACGGAAATTTGATACCCAGTATTGTAAGGCATGTCGTAGAAGCAGTCTTCTTGCACATATTTAAAAATAATAGCAAGTCAGAAAAATGAAGCAAATAGGTCACTAGAGGCACTTAGTGCCAAAATCAATATACAAAGACAATATAGTTGCTACGTGGTACTAATGTACACCGTATTGCTCATAAGCAAAAAAAGACAAATACGCAATCATAATATCATTTGCCACAAATCCAAATAGAAAAAGAACCTTCAGTGCGACTATATGATTGCTCTGTTACAAGAAAAAAATGGAATCTTAATCGGTCATTTCATGAATTAATTTTAGTAAGCATAGTGGTAAACATATTTTCTGTTACAAGACTTGTAGATTATTATTATATGTTGACCTCAAGTCAGAATTCAGTCACATTCAACAACCACAAGCATCACACAATCTTAAATAACAATGTTTAGATTTCTATATAGAAAGGACAACAATTATGAAAAATTTGAGGCTATTAGTCAATGTGAAAAAACTTTTCTTGAGACGACAATTTTTCATACAGTATATGCCCCAAAGATGCTAGCTATAATCACAGACACCATAGATTTATTTACTAAGAATTCAACATGTTGCAGCAGACATCGGAAAGACACATTTATTGATAACTTGGGAATTTTTAAGGGGTAAGGGCAAAACATACCCAAGTCAGCGAGATAAGTTCTTCCCCTTCATAATTGGGTCCTACAAGAATAGTCCCTGATGAAGAATAGTCCCCGAGGGTTGGTATGATCACATCTTAAATGTCGACCATCTCTCAATTTGATCATGAAACCATCAGAAATGCTCTTCACCTCAACTATATTGAAAAACAGATGAAACACATAAATAGATTATATGCTATTTTGCATATACGTCATATGTTACATCACATAAAAATTAAAAACCACCAAAATTATAGTATATTGCTTGCAGCATCCAGCTGTGATATTTTAAACAAAATATTAGCAAATATATAAAAAACTTTAATTATTGTAAAATGGAAATGAAACTGAATTCACAAAGATGAGACATCTATTTCGATGCCAAAAATTAGTTTGGAAATTTTGTTTCTATAACCAATCTTATAGTATTTTAACAACTAGCTTGCATAAAGAGGAAATCAAAAGAATAAAATTTTCATGTTTTGTTTCCAGCTTTTTCCCACAAAAGTAAATCAACAATAAAACTATGCTCTCAAATAAAGCTATAATTTTTAAAATTCACCCTCCCTTCGCTAGATTTTACAATATAGAAACGCAAGAAACACAACTAAAACAATAGAGTATTTCCCAAAGAAATTAAAATAATAGAGTATTGTCCTAAACTTATACATGTGCTAGAAACTCTGCAATTACGTATAATAAACATTCTTGTAACAGTTAAGTTCCAACCTACTTACACCATAGGATAAAAACACAGCAAAATAAAATTGCAAAGTATTACCATATCTAAGGATTGTTTTTATTTGTAATAGAATTAACAACCTCATCAATCAACCCTATTCATGACTTACTTACTGAAATGTTTAAAAGATGCAAGAGATAAAGGAGAAGATGAAGGCAAAGGAAAATGAATAGAATAGGATAAAGCTCGACAACTTAGCTTCATCAGATATAAATCTCCATAGCCAGTAACTCATGGTTTCTGGGGAACAATTTGCAAGCCCGTCTGCGGAATTGAACAAGGTCTCTAACACATCTCCACCAAAAATTTGGCATAATTTGTCAAATATCTGTACCAATGACATATTATCAATTTGTAGAAATTTCATTACACATGTTATAAAAATCAAGTGAGGTGAGAAAAAATAAGCAAAAAAGATTTCAACATATTAACGTTATAGCCGATACACCTGTTGCCTCTTTTTTAGTTCTAACAAAAGAGCTCTAACTCATGCAAGTATACATGTGTCAACAAGCAATACAGAGTAAGTCGAGTATCGATCCACGGAGAAAGTTGTCTAAATTAAACTATTATGCATCAACTAAATCACTATTTTTATATGCTTAAACTAATGCTTATAATTATGAATTACTCTAAATGCAAATAACAACTAAAATAAGAATAACAATGTAATAAATCAAATCTGGAGATAATGGGATCCTAACATCATTTAACAGTTCATCTAATTACAACCGTCATGCAAGATTATCCACGTATCATAGAAAAATAGCCAAGATCCCTAATGTAGACAACCATTTTTCAATGCATTATGACCTACTTACATAACATCCACATGCAATAGATACCATGTAATCATCAATAAAACCAATCTCACTATATTTCTATGTGAGATTGCAACAATATTAAAATTAAGCACAAGCCCTTATTTAACTCATACGGTGAAACAGTACATGTCTATCTGATTCATGAAATACAAAGCTAAGCAAAACAACCCCATATACGCATGCTATCATGATTACAACCATACTCGCATGTTATTTTTCAATTCCATACAAGCACATAAAACGAATGGTGATCAATCATTCATACATGCAAATCAACCATGATAGAAATTCCTTATAATACGCAAAACAGTCTAGCAATCAGGCCATAAGTTAGACTACGTATTAAACTCCGTTAGAATCCAATAATGGAGTTTAGTTCATGACTGAACCAAAAGTCATTATGGGATCAAAGCAACGCATGGAAAATAAACAAATGATTGAATAAGAGAAGAGAGAATCGATCAAACCCAATTGCTGATTACAAACCCAACGTAACATTCAAATCCTCAATAATATCCAGCAACATAAAAGTAAAGCATCCACAATGACTGAATTCCAAAGAAGAAGTAGAAAATACAAAATCTATGATTGGTTTCACGTTGGAATACTCTCCAAGTATAAACCCTAGTTTTCTCCTATGAAAAGTACATAAAAACTAAAGATAATCGCGTCTGGTGCCAACCATAATCGTTTATACAAACTCCAACACTTGAATTTTAAAAATTAAAATAAAGTCAAGAAATTTCGGTCAACAACCAAGCCTTGGTCCCTCGTAATTGTCACGCCATGCCAAGGTAAAATCTGGTCAGTTCGAGTGATCGCGTAAGCCAGTGTTTATGCTTCGTAGCAACCGCTGCCACCTTCTAATTTGGATTCTCGTGTTTCTCACTGCTGCTTCACTTCATCCTCTTGTTCTTGCACCTTCTTTTCCTTTGTCCTGCTAATGCTTGGTTTCTTTGCTTCAACTTCAATTTGCTCAATAGCCACAAACCATTGTCACGCTATGCCATTCCTGCACTTTTACACCCAAAGAGTTCTCAGTACATACAATGCAAAATTTTATGAAAAATAACTAAAAACACACTAAAATGTACTTGAGATGGACATAGTTCTCATGAATTTATATTCAATAAGTAGGTATAAAATCCACTTATCAAATACCCCCAAACTTGAACTATTTCTTGCCCTCAAACAATGCATACTATATAAACACTGAAAATGCAACTACATGCTTTGCAACTAAATCATGATGCAAACGAGTCTCACATTGTTCCAGCTATAACAGAATTTCAGTCCAAAATGCCTCAGCGAATTATCCAGATTCAAGAATACTAATTCAAACCAAACTATAGGCATAATATCATACACTCAGATAATTCATATATGCTATAAAGATGTTGTGTGTGTCTTTTGTGTTCACCAAGACTTGATTTAAGCAAAGAATACACATGCTAAACAGCTTAAACAGAAAATTATAGTCTACATCAAGACTCATGTATACTTATGCAACAAAGACTGTTCCAACATATAAAAACAAACTAAAGTTTAACAACGGGCTTAACTGCTTTATTGCTACTCACGAGGGCGATTCTCGCTCTTTCTCGCGGTGTTTATTGCTATTTTTCTTTTTCTTTTTCTTTTTTTACAGCGAGTGCGTTTTACGCTCCATCTCGCCGCTTCAAAAAGTCAATAATTCATCTCAAGAAGGTTTCAAGATAGCTTTTTCATTTTTTTATACATAGCATACCCATGTTTTCCCAAAGTTTGAATATTAATGTTTTTGCACAGTCTAAGTCCATGTTTCACATATTTCTCTTTTAAAAACCATATTTTCTATTAAACAATGCAACACATCATTCTTATGCCTACAAGAAATTGTGAACACGTCCGTGCTAACCAAAAGCATCTAAACAGCAACATCAATTTCACCGTGTAAAACATTATAACTAGGTTCATGTTATCCAAAATGCTCCACAATCCTTCAAAATTCACCTTCATCATCGGCTAGACAAAATTTCCATAAAGCTAGAATTTGTGAGACATGCACGACACATAAAATGCAACGAAACATATACTAACACAAGTAATAATGACTACAAACCAAAAATTTTCTGCAAACTAAACATGCACATATACTAACACATAAACATGTCAATTTTAAACTAATCATGCAAAAACTATATGCAACTAATATGCAACTAACTACCCCAATACCCCCAAACTTATAATATTCATTGCCCCAATGAATGAAGGTATAGGGTTAAAGAAAACTCCCATAGTGCTCAGCTGCACCACCCTCTTCGGGTGGTGAATCCGGTAGTGGATATGGCATGGCAGTTCCGAACTGTGGCCACTCAACCATGGTTCCCTGTTGTGCAAATGCCTCCGCTAATGACCACGTGAGACCCGTAGTAAATGCTGCAAAGTTTTCATACATGGCATCAACCTTACGCTCCAACGTCAAAGTCAAGATCCCCGTGGGTAGCAAAATGCTTGAGTTGATGGGCTCGCCTCATCCGTCTGCGAGAGGGTCATGTGGTGGTGGCTCTGGGAATGTGGGCTGGATAATGAAGCCTTTTACTCGCGGGTGCGGTGCACTTCCTGCCCAATCCTCGAATTTTGCAATGGTTGCGTGCATGATATCTTGCCTCGGGTTTTGCATCTGTTCATTGTCCCAATGGCAGCCTTGATGGGAACACAACATAGCCACAACCGACGCGTGTGGAATACTCCCTGTAGTACTTCCCCACAGATAATGTAGTATATTTTGGTGAATCAGGTGGCCCACATCAATATATTTGCCAGTGATTATTCCCCACATGATGATTGCCCTCTCCGTTGTTATTTCATGCTAATGCGAAGACGAAACAAGCTTGGCACAGATAAATAAATTCCACGCCATCACATATCGATTTAAGGTTGCGACTGGGAATATGCGAGGCTGATTCGTGCCGGCTTTATAAGTCCACTTCGTGTCTGGCACGCACAACTCAGCAATAACCATTTCCAAGTCCGTTTCCAGATGTCCACCTTCTACCCAATTAGCCGACCCAGTCGGTGGTGTGTCAGTAATCCTGAAAACTGCTCTGATGGCGGGAGGTCTGTAATTTATTTCAAAGCCGCGAACCACAGATAGACTGCTCATGGTGGTTTTAACATTAGCATAGAATTCCCAGACTATACTCATCGGAATAGGCATAGGGGTGGCAGTCAATCCAAACCATCCCCTTTCTTGAATCATGTTCCATAGTTGACCATCTTGTTTCTCAGGCTTGAATCCTCTTTCCTTCACAAATGTTTTGGCCACGATTCTGTAATACTCCTGCTGGGCATCGAGATTGAGAAATCTGGTATGATCCACAACATCCTCCCCGTGACTGCTAGAGGAAGATGATGATGAAGACGATGAAATGGAGCGAGCTCGCTTAGGACCCATCTGAAATTGATATAGAATACAAAGATTTGCTTGATACTGAGCGATAGCCGAAGAGCTGATTACCCCCAAACTGATTCTCGCATAACCCACTCTGAAACCCTAGGTTTTATAGTGTAGCAGTCAAACGTGGATCGGAACGTTGAACGTGGAGATGGGAATAGAAACTAGGTGACAATCACGTACTAGAGAGTTGTATGGCTTCAAGTTGTAACTGATGAGAGATGAGGAGACGTGTGTTTGTGGGAGCACAGGTGATTGCGCCTTCTGTTAGTTCAAGTGAGAGTCCAAATAAGCCACAACACGTTTTAACTTTTTTTAAAAAAAATATTCTCAACCCAGGTGTCGCGGCAACGGCCATGCGATCTTTTTAATGCATATCGTCGCGTGCCATGAAAGTGACATTTTTTTGTCTGGCAGTTCTACCACGCAAGGCGCTGCGGTCTTAGGTTTATTATCATTGCATGGCCGCGCGACCCTGTATCCTGCACTTCCAGTTTTTATATCCTTACTGCAAGATAGTAATGCATGCAGTCCAATACACCTGCAATACCACCAATAGACACTGTCAAAGCATGATTTACTAAATAAACATGAGTGTCTATTTTGTCACCCTCATTTCAATGCAATGCACAAACATACTCCTATTCAATATCAGCTACTATGATAATTATGCAATGATAATCACACTATCCTAATTAAGAATGAAAATGCACTAACAAAAATAACTTAAACTGAATAAATAAAAAGAAAATAGAGATAGAAATAATGGGTTGCCTCCCATCAAGCGCTAAGTTATAGTCAATTAGCTTGTCTGTCTCTGAATCTCACGTCGAAGAAAGAATTGAGGTGACTTTCTGTCTGTCCACCTCGCCGCCAAAGTAATGCTTCAATCGATGTCCATTCACCTTAAATGGCTGATCTGGGAATTTATCGAACACTTCTATCGCACCATATGGGAAGACAGTCTTCACTATAAATGGCCCTGACCATCTTGATTTCAGCTTCCCGAGAAAAAAGTTTAAGTCTGGAATTGTAAAGCAAAACCCTTTGTCCCGGTTCAAATGTCATCTCTATGATCTTGCGATCATGCCATTTCTTCACCTTTTCCTTGTATAGCTTCGAATTCTCATATGCCTGTAATTTGAATTCATCCAACTCATTGAGTTGGAGTACGCGTTTCTCCCTTGCAGCTTTCAAATCAAAATTGAGCTTTCGAATTGCCCAATATGCCTTATGCTCTAGCTCTATAGGAAGGTGACATGCTTTTCCATACACGAGCTGAAAAGGTGACATGCCCAACAGTGTTTTGTATGCAGTCCTATATGCCCATACTGCATCATCCAATTTTAATGACCAGTCCTTCCTCGTGGGATTCATAACTTTTTCAAGGATTCTTTTGACTTCTCGATTCGACACTTCCACTTGGCCATTCGTTTATGGGTGATAAGCTGTAGCAATACGATGGTTCACCCAATATTTGGCCAACAAAGTCAGAACCGCTTATTGTTGCAGAAATGAATGCACTTCATTCATCACTAATGATAGCCCTAGGAGTCCCAAAACTCGTGAAGATACTTCTGTGCAAAAACTTGAGGACTACCTTGGCATCATTTGTTGGAAGAGCTGCCACTTCTACCCACTTCAACACATAATCCACTGTGAGCAGGATGTAGAGATTTTCGCAAGAAGAAACAAAAGGGCCTATGAAATCAATCCCTCAAACATCAAAAATTTCTACTTCAAGGATCGTATTCAACGACATTTCATTTCTTTTTGAGATACTCCCCACTCTCTGACATCTATCACATCGTTGGACGAAACTGTATGCATCCTTAAAAATTGTCGACCAGTAGAATCCTGATTGTAGTACTCTAGCCGCTGTTCATTCTGCACCATTGTGACCTCCATACACCGAAGAATGACAATCCTGCAGAATCCCCTCGGTCTCGCTATACGGGATACACCTTCTTATCATTTGATCAGCACACTGTTTAAACAAGTATAGCTCATCCCATATAAACCATTTGACATCATGCAGAAATTTTTTCTTTTGATAACTCACCAAGTTAGAAGGTACCATCTTACTCACCAAATAGTTCGCGTAGTCTGCAAACCATGGCACTTCCCCTTTCACCACAAACAACTATTCATCTGGAAAGGATTCATTGATCACAACTTTATCGTTTGCCTCCCTTTCCGGATTCTCTAGTCGAGATAAGTGGTCCGCCATTTGGTTTTCAGTGCCCTTTCTATCCTTCATCTCCAAATCAAATTCCTGCAGTAATAAAATCCATCTGATCAACTGGGGTTTTGCATCTTTCTTTGCCACTAAATGTCGAATCATCGCGTGATCCGTATACACGATCACCTTTGTGCCAATCAGATATGCTCGAAATTTATCAAAGGCGTACACCACTGCCAATAAATCTTTCTTTGTGGTGGTGTTGTTCAACTGTGCATCTGTAAGGGTCTTGCTGGCATAATAAATCACATGAAACATCTTCTCTTTCCTCTGCCCCAAAACAGCCCCTACGGCGTAATCACTGGCATCACACATCAGCTCAAATGGCAAATCCCAATCTGGTGCAGTAATCACTAGTGCTGAAGTTAGTTTCCCCTTTAAGTGCTCAAATGTTGACACACAAGCCTCATCAAAATTAAACCATGCATCCTTCTCCAATAAACTGCATAGTGGTTTAGTTATCTTGGAGAAGTCCTTGATGAATCTGCGGTAGAAACCTGCATGTCCCAGAAAACTGCGAACACCTTTTACTGAAGTAGGTGGTGGCAAGTTCTCAATAGTTTCCAGCTTCACCTTATCCACCTCAAGTCCCTTCTTCGAGACCTTGTGTCCCAGTATGATTCCTTCTTGTACCATGAAATGGCACTTTTCCCAATTCAGCACTAAGTTTGTCTCAACACACCTCTTCAAAACCATCACCAAATTCTCAAGGCATAAGTAGAATGAGTCCCTGAAGACTTAAAAATCATCCATAAATACCTCCACATTATGTTCCACCATGTCTGAAAATATAGCCATCATGCATCTCTGAAAGGTGGCCAGAGCGTTGCACAACCCGAAAGACATCCTTCTGAAAGCAAAAGTGCCATATGGACATGTGAAGGTAGTCTTTTCCTGGTCTTCTGGAGCTATAATAATCTGATTAGCCTGAATAACTGTCCAGAAGGCAATAATACTCATGACCTGCTAATCTGTCCAACATTTGATCAATGAATGGTAGTGGAAAATGATCTTTCCTCGTAACTTTGTTGAGCCTGCGGTAGTCCATGCAGATTCTCCACCCCGTCACTATTCGTGTTGGAATTAACTCATTATTCTCATTAGTCACTACGGTCATGCCACCCTTTTTCGGTATACACTGCACTGGGCTCACCCATGAGCTGTCTGAAATCGGATAGATTATGATTGCATCCAGCCATTTTAGTACCTCTTTCTTGACCACTTCTTTCATTATTGGATTAAGTCTTCTTTGTTGCTCAACCGACGGCTTACTACCATCTTCCAACAAGATCTTATGCATGCAAAACGAAGGGCTGATCCCTTTGATATCTGCTATGGTCCATCCAATAGCTGATTTGAACTCTCTAAGCACTCGTAGCAATTTTTCTTCCTGAAAAGATGTTAGTGCAGAAGAAATAATCACAGGTAGCTTTGAATCTTTATTTAAAAATGCGTACCTGAGATGATCCGAAAGTGGTTTCAATTCAAGTTTTGGAGGTGTCTCAAGTGATGGCTTTAATTTTACCGATGTCTCTCTTGCTTTAGTCAATGGCTCGACAGGTGTTCTGAATTTTCTGAATTATGGAGTGGTATCCAGATATTGCACAAGTTCAGCGAATTCCTCATCCTCCAATTCTGAATTTTCAGCAATGACATTCCTCAATGGTTCATAATCCACTAGACTCTGTACTTCATCATTTAGAACCTGATCCACCAAATCAACTTTGAAACATTCTTCTTCATCTGATGGGAACTTCATTGCCTTGAAGACGTTAAAGGTAATCTCCTGATCATGTACACACATAGTGAGCTCCCCTTTCTGCACATCTATCAAAGTCCTTCCTGTGGCAAAGAATGGTCTCCCTAGTATGATTGGTATACTTTTATCTTCCTCGTAATCCAGAATGATGAAGTCAGTCGAAAAGATACATTTTTCCACTTTCACCAGTACATCCTCAACTATTCCCCATGGATACGTGATGGATCTGTCAGCTAGCTGCAAAGAAATGTTTGTCGACCTTGGAGCCGGCAATCCCAACTGATTAAACACTGACAAGGGCATCAGATTGATACTTTCCCCAAGATCACATGAAATTTCTCGAAGTTCATTTTTCTGATCGTGCATGGAATTATGAAACTGCCCTGATCTTTCAGCTTTGGAGGTAGTTTACGCTGAAGCACTGCACTGCATTCCTCTGTCAAGGCTACTGTCTCAAACTCGTCTAATCTCCTCTTCCTTGACAATATACCCTTCATGAACTTTGCATAACTTGGCATCTTTTCCAATGCCTCAGTGAAAAGTATGTTGATTTGCAGCTTCTTAAAGACCTCCAAAAATTTGCTGATCTGCTTATCTTCCCTCTTCTTATTCAATCTCTGCGGATACGGAATCGGAGGGTGAACTAGTGGTACTGTATTCACGGGCTTTTCCACTGAACCTTTTTTATCCTTCTTTTCCTCCTATAACTCAGATTTTTTCGGATTTTCTTTCTCAACAACATAGCTTTCCTCATACAACCTCCTCCTCAAGATAATATGGTGCGGTAGCGTACGATGTTCATTCTCGCAATATTTTTCCTGCACCTTAATGTAATCGCTTGACACTGTTCTTTCCCGTCTCTTCGTGGATTTGCTTCCGTATTACCTGGCAATGAACCCTGGGGCCTGTTGTTAAGCATGCTCGCCATTTGCCCCATCTGAGTTTCTAGATTTTTAATAGCCACTGCTTGGCTTTTGATCATGACCTCCGTGTTTGTCATGTACTTCAACATCATCTCCTCCATTTCTGATTTCTTTTCTTGCTGAGGTGTAGATGGAGTATGATGTTGTTGTTGTTGAGAAAATCCCGGTGGAAACGGTGGTTTTGGTTTAAACTGTAGTTGAGATGGTACAGCGATCAAATTGTTGATTCTACCAAAACTGATTTTTTGCTTGATGCCTTGGTTATTTGACTAACTGAAGTTTGGATGGTTGCGGTTGTTGGGGTTGTATGTGTTCTAAAATGTCCTTAGTCTTTCCTATAATTTCCCACATACTGTACCGACTCCGAGCTGATAGCACATTGATCCATGGAGTGTGATCCTGCACAGATATCACATACAAAGGCAACTGTTTTCGCTTTGCTCTCGGCTATTGAATCTATTTTCTTCGTCATAGTTGCCATCTGTGCCGACAACTGAGTAATAGCATCCACTTCCAACAAACCTGCAACTTTGGGTTATGGCAACTGAGATGTAGGATTTTGAAAATCATTTGCTGCCATCGTCTCGATAAGGTTATAGGCTTCCTCATAACTCTTTGCCCATAATGCTCCTCCTGCAGCTGTATCTACAATCGGCCTAGACTGCCATCCCAATCCATTGTAAAATGTGTTGATCACCATCCAATCTGGCATACCGTGGTGCAGACACTTCCTTAGCATCTCTTTATATCTCTCCCATGCTTCGTATAATGATTCACCCTGTTGTTGCTCAAACTGAGAGATTGTTGTCCTCATTTTCGTAGTCTTAGCCATTGGGAAAACTTGGCTAAGAATTTATGTGCTAGGTCCTCCCATTAAGTTATAGATCCTGCAGGCAAAGAATGAAGCCAACTTCTCGCTTTATCCCTCAATGAGAATGGAAACAGCCTAAGTCTGTTAGTATCCTCTGTCACCCTATTGTACCTGAAAGTATCACATATCTCAATAAAGCTCAACAGGTGTTCATTCGGATCATCCGTAGCAGCACCCCCAAACTGTACCGAATTTTGTACCATCTGAATAGTGCCCTTTTTTATCTCGAATGTATTAGCTGCTATCGCTGGTCTAACTATGCTAGACTGTAATCCATTAATATTAGGCATGGAATATTCTCTCAAAGCCCTATGCTCCTCTCTTTGTTCTTCTCCTTGTCCCTCGACTGCCATATTAGATGTAGTTACCTCTAGCTCTGCTTGTAAATTTCTACGCACTCTCGCTTTCCAACCTCTCCCGTTTATGTTATCCTGAGCAGGTGTTAAGTCGGGATTGGATGACCGCGTGCGCATAAAAATTTATCCAAGAACCTAAAACAAAAACAAAAACAAAAATAGAAATGAGATTAGATTAGATTTGTCTAAGTCATACAATATAGCTTAAAACTCATGATAATTATTTAAATTTATACGCCTTTCCCCAGCAACGGCACCAAAAACTTGTTGCCTCTTTTTTAGTTCTAGCAAAAGAGCTCTAACTCATGCAAGTATACATGTGTCAACAAGCAATACAGAGTAAGTCGAGTATCGATCCACGGAGAAAGTTGTCTAAATTTAACTATTATGCATCAACTAAATCACTATTTTTATATGCTTAAACTAATGCTTATAATTGTGAATTACTCTAAATGCAAATAACAACTAAAATAAGAATAACAATGTAATAAATCAAATCTGGAGATAATGGGATCCTAGCTTCATTTAACAGTTCATCTAATTACAACCGTAATGCAAGATTATCCACGTATCATAGAAAAATAGCCAAGATCCCTAATGTAGACAACCATTTTTCAATGCATTATGACCTACTTACATAACATCCACATGCAATAGACACCATGTAATCATCAATAAAACCAATCTCACTATATTTCTATGTGAGATTGCAACAATATTAAATTTAAGCACAAGCCCTTATCTAACTCATACGGTGAAACAGTACATGTCTATCTGATTCATGAAATACAAAGCTAAGCAAAACAACCCCATATACGCATGCTATCATGATTACAACCATACTCGCATGTTATTTTTCAATTCCATACAAGCACATAAAACGAATGGTGATCAATCATTCATACATGCAAATCAACCATGATAGAAATTCCTTATAATACACAAAATAGTCCAGCAATCAGGCCATAAGTTAGACTACGTATTAAACTCAGTTAGAATCCCATAATGGAGTTTAGTTCATGACTGAACCAAAAGCCATTATGGGATCAAAGCAACGCATGGAAAATAAACAAACAATTGAAAGAGAGAAGAGAGAATCGATCAAACCCAATTGATGATTATAAACCCAACGTAACGTTCAAATCCTCAATAATATCCAGCAACATAAAAGTAAAGCATCCACAATGACTGAATTTCAAAGAAGAAGTAGAAAATACGAAATCTATGATTGGTTTCACGTTGGAATACTCTCCAAGTGTAAACCCTAGTTCTCTCCTATGAAAAGTACGTAAAAACTAAAGATAATCGCGTCTGGTGCCAACCATAATCATTTATACAAACTCCAACACTTGAATTTTAAAAATTAAAATAAAGTCAGCAGCCTCAGTCAATAGTGCGCGCGACCGCGCGCGGTCCCTGTGTAATTGTCGCGCGGGCACGAAAAGGTAAAATCTGGTCAGTTCGAGTGATCGCGCGGGCGGACGTGTTTATGCCTGTGTAGCCGCGCGGCTTCTGCAATTTAGATTCTATGTTCTGCTGCTGCTACATTCTTGTTCTGCTGCCCTTGTTCCTTTGTCCTGCTAATGCTTGGTTTCTTTTCTCCAACTTCCATTTGCTCCATAGCCACCAACCATTTTCATGTTATGCCATTCCTGTACTTTTACACCCAAGGAGTTCTCAGTACATGCAATGCAAAATTTTATGAAAAGCAACTAAAAACAGACTAAAATGTACTTGAGATGGGCATAGTTCTCGTGAATTTATATTCAATAAGTAGGTATTAAACCCACTTATCAACACCTGTTCAACAAAGTAAACTAGATCCTGCTAAATTCTAATGGTAGATCAAACACAAGTAAATGCAAAAGATTATAATGTGTGAGAACAGAAATGTTTCAAATGATTTTCTGAAACTATTTTAGAGTCAATCTACTAGTTTTGATTTTCCTATCATCAACAATTATGCAGATACGCGCCAACTTTATTGAAACTACTGATTAGTATGGAAGCCTATAAGTTCAGCAGGTATAGAACCTACATAGTAAATGAAGTATCTTTAATGGAGTCATGGACATATGACTACTTCAAAAAGAGAACTAGGTCCAAAATTTTATTTCTAATATATGTTTTAGATGTAATTCTGATAACAAAATACATTCTTGTCTTACATTTTATTTCTAGATTGCAGGCATCTACCCCTCACCCCTACCCCACCCCCACCCCCAAGAAAAGGTAAGTCCTTCGTGGCTTCTACATAGCTGAGGTTTAAGTATGCCTAGGAATAATTTTAGGAGACTAAGCATGGAAATGAATAGAAGTTATTATGGACAAGTAGATGTAATCTCATACATTGTCCACCTTTAGTCTCTCCCTTACAGACAAAGATTGTCTTAGTTAAGCCCCAAGGGGGTGAAATGACATAGTAAATTGAATAAAAAATCAAGGTCCCCACATGGCCAAGCTTATCTATTCCACAAAAGATTTCAACGTTACACCATGTGTCACAGAAAGATAATAAGTACAAACACAAATTGTTAGACTCAGAATGTTGTACTTGAGGAAAATACTCCATGGTAACTAGGAAAGCCCAAGTGCATGTCCTATGTTTACTTGATGGTTAAGACATTCAAGTGTGGGATTGATTGAAGCACTTTTTCAAAATATTGCAGCATTATTTATACCATTTTTCTAATGAAATTCTTATTAATGCAATACTCAGTATGTTGAAAATAATAAAGGCAGTCTGTACCTGAATCATGAATTTTAAATGATCAATTAGATAGTTGCAAAACCCATCTTTCAAAATATGATATGCATATAATACCCTATCACCCAATCTTGCCTCCACATATTTCAAGTATGCAAATCGCCTAATCGGGTCTCCTCCTCCACATCTTCCCTCGAATTGATCACCTCAAAAGGTGTTCAAATTGTAGCTCTATCAACAACTTTTCCGTGTCTTCTCCATATCCTAATTTGAACCTTCTCACAAAACCCACCATAGCCATCTTATAACATTGTAGTGAAAACACTACCCCATGCACCTACCCCAACACCTCACAATTTTCAAAGGATCGCCATCGCTTTTCCCAAAAGCCGTGAAGATCATCAACCTTCTGCTTGAGAGACCCATTAGAATTCTGATTTGACCCATTTGTGTACACAAAATCAATAGCTTCCGCATTAGTCCCAACCATCCTTTCCAATTAACTACAATTTGCGCAGATTAAAACCAAACAATTAAAGTAACAACTAATTTTGGCAGAAATAGCTTGGTTATTTCTTCTTAATCTGAAAAATCAAATATCTGGACTTTAAACCTTCAATTCTCAATCAACTTTATAATCCAATTCAATTTGATAAATCCAATTCCAAAGTATCAATATTCTTTAAATACTAAAGGTAGGAATTTTACAAAAATCTAAACTATCTTCTTTCAACCAGATTACAATCCCCAACTTTTAGCTTCTAATCCTCTTCAACCAACCCTTCAATATAATAATCAATCAAAAAAACTAATAAAGTAAAAACCCACCTGAATTGTTCCCTTTCCCTTGATGCTATCACCCATATCAAGGCTCAAATCACCCTTGTTAGCCTCCCGATCGGTCTTGACCCAGCCACCCACTTTGATGATGTATGGTAGGTGAGTCCAAATAGCCGTAGTCGTCAGTTGGTGAGATGGTCTTGATCAGGGACCCTTTGTGAAAACCCGGGCTTTCTAGGCCACGTCATTGATCTTAAGTTGATCTACCGCCGACGACGTTTGGTCTCCTATTTTGGGTGGCTCTGATAGTACAGAAAAAGAGATAGAAAGTGAGAATGAATTAGCAGCCCGTGAGTCCTTTGATTCGTTATTTAAACCCTAACAGGTTTGGCTGTTCGAATCGAATCGAATCGGGTGTTGTCTCATTTATAAATGAATTTTTAAAAAAATTATCTTAATTTTTTTAAAACAATTTTATTTTTTAAAAGAAATTTGAAAAAAATAAAAATGTGATCCAATGCCAAACTAACCAGCATTGTAACTTTTTTTAAATTTTTCTATAAATCAAATTTGTAAAAAAAAAAAATAAGATGTAACATCACTTTAATTGACGTTGGAATCTCTCTTTTTTTTAAAATATTTTTAATTTCTTTGATCTCTTGTACTTGTTTACAAACATCAATTTTTTTATATTTATTATATGTCATTGGCGTTGGAAATTAAGGAGTATATAAGACTTCAGATATAAAAAAATAAAAATAAAAATTCTAATGCCAATTAAAGTGACGTTGCATCTTACTCTTCTTTTTTACAAATTTGTTTTTTTTAAAAAATTTTTAAATAAAACATATATGTATACGTTGACAACTATGTATTACGGTATATGTTTATTCCTATAAATTGGTAACTCACTAGTTGGTAGTGACATGATATTTATACGTTGACAAATTTATGACGAGTTAAATTATAATTAAAGTGAAATTTTATGTGATAAAATAGAATAATTTATAACGAAGTTGAATTATAATTAATGTGAAACTTTATATGATAAAATAAAATAATTTAAAGTGTGGTCATTTTTAATTCCAATTTATCTCTTGTCATATGCAGCAGACTCTTAAAATATAATGATAAATTTAATATATTATATTATTTTATATTGTTATTTATAAAAAGAGCACACTTTTTATAGAATAAAAATAAATAATAAATGTGAATCTTTTGTGGGATGGAGGGAATAACGTTTAATACGTCACACGTGGAGTAAAGTTATGAACAAGTCAAGTTGAGTTTTAGTTTATCGAATTCGAGCTCTCTTCAAATTTAAACGAGCTCGAGTTGAGTCGAACTTTTAAACGTGTCCTAATATGTTATTCGAATTTTACTCATTTATAAAACATAATATTATGGACGAAATATAATTTACTATAATATCTAAAATCATACAAAATTCTTAACAAGTTATTCGAATTTTTTTATTTTAACTCAATTTTGTTCATTATATTATCAAGATTGTCAAATAAAAAAATAATTTTCCTTTGATTTAAATCCATTTCTAAAATAAAGACTTTTATAAATAATTATATATTTTTATATGTACTTTGAGTATTAATTAAGAATTTGGTATGATTAATGTAATTAAAATGATTAACATGTACCTTTAATAGAATATATACTTAAAATTTTAAAAATTATTTTATATTAATTTAATATCTATCTTTAAAATTAGAAATATTTTTGTGAAAATATATCATTGATTATCTAAGATTTACTTCAAGCAAAGTAATGAATAATTTTTTCCTAACAAAATAATTGTCACTAATTACATATTGTGAATAAAATTTATTTCATAAATAAAAAATTTCTTCATTAGTCCCTCACAAAAAAGGCTTATTTGAGAAGGAAACAATTCATTCACAAAATTTCATTCGCAAGAGCCCCAATTTCTTGTAGTGAGCACACATATGCATATAGTTAAATAAATAATAAAACAAACAAGTAGAATTTAATTATGACTCAAACAAACATATAAAATTTTGAACAATTTTTAATGAAGTATGTTATTAGTAGTATAATTTTAGGAAAAAAAACTAAAAAATATTAATAACATTTTATCGGTCCATAAACTTAAAACAAAAGATTATAACAACTTACATTAAATTGGTTACTAATTTATTAAAGAAAAATCAAACGCAATCTGTACATAACAAAATTGGGCTGAGAAAATGCAAGTAAAAATATCATTTAGCACTACTTCTTACTAATTTGGCCACAATTTTTTGTCTGAATCATTTAGACACATTTAGAGTTTAAAAAAATATAAAACAAATAGTCTGAAATGACTTATTCGGTCAAATTCAAACTCATTCAGATGCATTCGAGCGAAATAAATATAGCCTAATACTTGTATATACTTCCTCTTGAGAGCTCTTCAGAAATTTAAACTCTCTATAAATGTTACGATATAACAAAATATAATAAAGTAATATATATTGAGGTTAAATAATAAATGAAACAAACTATAAGCATATTAATAATGTTTTAATCAAATATTTTTAAAAAAATAAAAATAATCACATATTCAATGTAAACTGTTGAATTTAAGAACTTAAAAAATATTTTTTAAAGAAAATGTTGCTCCAGACATCTCCAAACTAGAAACATTATATTCCAACAAAAGTCACTACACCAACTACCTATCATTCTAGAATTTATATAACACTAATATTTAAACGACCTAGCACCGTTTCTATGCATGTGAAGATGAGATAATACACTTTTTGGCCACTGTACTAGGAATTGTAATAATAATAATAACTATAATAATTGTAATCATAATAATTATAATAATTATTATTGTATTAATAATAATAAATTTTAAATACTTAAAATAATAATAATAATAATAATAATAATAATAATAATAATAATAATAATAATAATAATAATTAAAATACCCTAAAATAATATAAAGCGGTTACAAATTAAATACCCTAAATATAAAATTACATTCAAAGTTTTTTAACCACTGAATCAAAATTTATTTTGTTTTTTTTCTTGTACTAGTCACGTGGGTATCAATGTTTTTCTAATAAAATTTAATATTTTGATGATTTTTTTCTTTTTTATTGTTATACGACTCGATCAAATTAAATTTAAATTAAAAAACCCATGGGAAAGTATAAGAATCGATCTAATAAATTACAAAGATGAGTACATTAGCGAATAACATATATTTATAATAGAAAGATTTGCCAAAGTTCAATGATTAAAAATAGTCACTACAATTACAATTAGTTTTTTTTGAAAAACAATATATTTATCGTTAAATTTCATAATAAAGTCATATTACAACTAAACTCTAAATGGATAAGATAGAATAATGATGTGTGTCCTTTTAATATTTTTCAATTCATATATTCATATACAATGACATTTAATATAAATAATTTGTTCGGATCACTATTATTTTAATTTTAATTATTATTATTAATTTAATTATTATTATTAGTATTATTACAATTATTATTATTATTATAATAATACAATTATTAGCATTATTACAATTATAATAATATAATAATAATAATAATTGTAATAATAATTATTATTATTACAATTTTTATTATAATAATAATACTAATAATTGTAATAATTAAAATAATAACAATAATAGTTATAATTATAATAATAATAATAATTAAAATAATAATGACAATAATAATAATTAAATAATAATAATAATAATTAAAATAATAATAATAATTTTTATTTTATTATTATTTAAAATTTTAATTATCGCATTGGTAAACACTTTTGTCTTGTGAACACTTTTTAGTTTCTAACATTGGTAAATGCAGGCATGCAGCAACATAACTTATTTTATGGCTGACAAATCTATGTTGAAATATGCAACGAAAATAAAATTGTTGCCAATGAATGTGGTCCATATTAGGCAATGAAATATATCAATAAAAAAACTTTCGTTGCCCACGATGAGGAGAAATCAAGTGGTTAAAAATTTTGCAATGAATTTCTAACAAATTTTGTTTCCAAATTTTACAACGACTTATGAATTTTGTTGTAAAAAATGAAAGCCTGACACAATCTGCAACGAAGGACAAGTTTCGTTGCTAAACATACACTTTTAGCAACGACTTATAAAGTCGTTGCCTAAAAAATCGTTGCTAAAACCCCATTTTTAGCAACAAAAAAACTTTCGTCCCACGATGACGGAAAATCAAGTGGCCGAAAATTTTGCAACGAATTTCTAACGAAATTTTTTCCCGCCAATGAATTAGCAACGAAATTTTGCAACGACTTATGAATTTCGTTGCAAAAAGTGAAAGCCTGACACAATCTGCAACGAAGGACAAATTTCGTTGCTAAACATATACTTTTAGCAACGACTTATAAAGTCATTACCAGAAAAAGCATTGCTAAAGGCCCATTTTTGTAGTAATTCTCTTTCTTTAAAACATTTATTTTGTTTTTGAGAGAATCAAAATCATATAAAAAAAGGCAAAAAACATTTATTTTGTTGATGTGTTTGATGTATAAATCATTGAATTGAAGAGACTGATGAGCCATGTAGGTCAACAAACTTCAATTTGAAGAGTTTTTTACTACTACTGTTGGAGATGCTCTAAGTATGCTGAGCTTAGAAGCGTGAATTTGTGACCAAACGGGTATTAAAGTAAAAAATAAATAAATAATAAGGATGTAGACACTAAAAATTTAATTTTCCTGTTACTAACTATGTTGATGGGAAAAACGTCTTTTTCACACTATAAAGATAACCCTGGAGGACTACAACATAAAATCAAACCCCAAAGACAACACCGTGGGATATCAAATCAACCTTGGAGTCCACCCCGAAGAAAGATAAAATCAACAATAGTTAAACCCCGAAGACAGTCCCGAGGGACAACCAAAAGACACTTCAACCCCAGAGACAACCCCGGGAGGGAAAAAAGGCCATTTTGACAAAATAAAATCAACAACTATAGTATAGCTACAAATAGGTTCATAAAGAGCCATTGCAAAACTTCTGAGCACAAAATACCACAAGACAACTCAACAAACAAACTGTGAAGACTCTAAGATTCGAATATCTGGTCATGAACACATCTTTTTGGATTCGGAAAAGGTCAAATCCCATGTCATTGTGTAGCTCTCGTAAAGGGCTTTCCGGAAAGGAGTAGCACGCCTCCGTTGGATTCCCGTATTGAAAGTTATAAAGGTTTAAGCGAGCAGACAGTGCGTTGGTCGGAGGGTACGTACTTCGAGATGACAGGACCCACCAGGGTCAACCACAGGTAGACCCGTGCCTGATAGGGTCTTTATATACCCCCTCCCCCTTTGTCTTCCAAAAGAAGATTAGGCATGAAAAGGGCCTATGTGAGAGAAATCGAGGCTAAAATAACTAAACGAAGCTCGAATTGTGCTTTGATTCTTGTAAAACTTTTTTGGAAACACTCTTATACATATAAACTACAACATATCAAGTTTTAATTGGTGGAAATTGTTCCCAAAGGTGCCAGAAGCCGTTCGATAGCCATTCTCATGCCTAACTGTAAGATTTCACCAGATCTGGCTTATTCGCTTACTCTAATACGTATATAAGCGTTATATATAACTTTTTAATGGTGAATATTTGTCAGGTCTGATGTTTTAACCGTTCATTTCTTGTAAATAGTTAATATTTGTGCTTTATTGACTAGATCTGTACTAGATCTAGCCAAGTCTAGCTTTTTACCGGTTTAAAAGTTGTAAAACTTGAACTTGGAAGTTAGAATGGCTAAGATTTGTACAGATCTAGTTTTATTTCTAGTTTTTGTAAATATTTAGCAACTACGCGGCCCTAGATCTGTATCTAGAGGATGCTGGAAGATTTGGTTACGCGCATACAAGGATTTGACTGATGGATCCTTTGTTTTGCGACGTTTAAAGTAGATATATATGTTTTATTTCAGTATATTTGCTATGCAAGCTATTTATGTGATATTATGTGAGCCTAGGAGCCATGTGGTCAAAGATCCCGTGACACCCCCAAATCCCGGTATTTCATTACCTCAAGATTTGGTGTTCACGTAATCAAAACATTCATATATAACTACCCAATCATAATAAATTGAATAATAAAAACCTGCCCATACAGGATTACTTTAATAAAAACATTATCTCCCATGTTCTTTAACCTTTAATACAATCATTCAAGTGCAAAAATAAAATTATTACATCACATCAATATTAAAAGTCTATTATCATAATGATAAAATAAAATTACAAGTCTTCATCACTTGTAGATCTTTCCCTTTTCTTTTCTAGTTGTAGGTTTATCTACCTTCTCAACCATAGCTGCAATAAATGTATAAATATGCAAGAGTGAGCAAACAAAGCTCACTTGAAATAAGAATAAATATCTTTACGTCATTTACCAAATATTAGGCCCAATAGAACTGGAAGATATGTTCTATTATCATTTCAACATTTGCCAATTCATAGGCTCAATAGAACTGAATGATTTGTTCTATTAACATTCTTAAATATACTACTGAGGGTCAAATGACCATGAACCATGTCCACGGTTATAAGTAATCTTTCAACTTTAACTTTAACAGTCGTATGACTATAAGGACTCCACGTACTTAGGGGGATCAATCCTTCGTACAATGTATTGTGCACAACCATTTCAACGCTAAGCGTAAACCCCTAAAGATAGGGTTGTTCATCTCAGTATTTAGAGTACAAGTCCGCACCAAAGAAAGTTTGGTTTGGATAAGCTTTCAAGGGTAATTGAAGTTTAATGATCATCAACTAAGGAACTATTTGAATCAACAAAGCTTGATAAAACAACAGTTGTTTAATAACAACATAACTTAGAACATTTGAGAATCATAAATGAACTAATTCTACATATCTAACTCATGCTTGAAATAACTGTAGAACATAAGTATTCAATAGAATGAATAAAATGGTTAACCTTTGCTTGAACAGTAAAATAAGCTAAGGTTCGAGTCTTATAACATTAGAATGATATTCCTGAACGTACATTTAACTGATAGTAAGATGGAAACTAAAAACTTGCCCAACAATGTATTAACTCATGCAAGGAATTAAAACAGTTCAATAATAGAGACGAGAGTTCAAAAACTACGCTCATTATACAATAATAGAACTTAAAAAACTTGCTTAATTGTAAACAAGTTAGAATGAATCAATATAATAATAGAACTAACTCAACAAAAAATATAGAGTTAGAAAACTTGCACAATGTAATAAATGAACTACCTCAACGAAAGTGTAGAGTTAGAAAACTTGCCTTGAGCGTAAGCTATAAAATTAAACTCACGATTACCTACACATAATTTTAGAACCACAATACCTATTAGATATGCTAAGGGTTAAATGCTTTTCTAAGTCACTGTATTATAGGTCGACTTACAAATGGGTCACTGAACTTTTTTTCTTACAGTCAACTCACTGAACTTTAGTTTACTAACAAAAAGTTTAATATTCCGTTAAAGATATTGATTTTGGATGGAAATTGCCACGTAAGCTGCGGACGTGGCAATTTTTTTTGGTGTGGCACAGATCTGTCCCATGTGGCTTTCATGATGTGGAAATAGAGGAGAATTTACAAATATAATAATATAAATGTACATAAAATGCAATTTTTTTAATAAATTTTTTTAAAAAACACAGTTTTTTATAATAAAAATTTAAAAAAAACGCAGTTTTTTTTAATAAAAAAAATTATAATAATTTTTATTTAAAAAAAAAATAAACAACGCTCTCTCTCTCTCCTCTCACAATCAACAACAACATTTGGTTTTTAAAAAATAAAATACGCTGATTTTTTAATAAAATAATTATTTTTAATTTAAAAAACACAAATTTTTAAATAAAAATAATTATGTTTAATAAAAATAAAAATAGCATGCTTTTATTTAATAAAAGATAATAAAACGCATTTTTTAATAATAAAATAAAACTGCTTTTTTAAATAAAAATAAAAAACTTAGTTTTTTAAAAAATAATAATAAAATGCTGTTTTTTAATAAAAATTTTAGTTTTAATTAAAAAAGCGCAGCTTTTTTTAAATAAAAAATAAAATACAGATTTTTTTATAAAAAAATAAAATGCAATTTTTTTAATAAAAAGATTATTTTTAATTAAAAATGAAGTTTTTTAAATAAAAAATAAAATAAAACTATTTTTTAATAAAAATAAAAAACATAGTTTTTAAATAGAAAAATAATAAAATGCAATTTTTTTAATAAAAATTTTATTTTTGATTAAAAACGCAGCTTTTTTAAAAAAAATAAAATGCGCTTTTTTAATAAAAAATAAAATTTAGTTTTTTTAATAAAACAATTTATTTTACTTAAAAACGCAGCTTTTTTTAATAAAAAAAAATAAAATCATTATTTTTAATAAAAATAAAAAACACAGCTTTTTAATAAATAAAATGCGCTTTTTAATAAAAAATAGTTTTATTTTATTTGTTTATTTAAAAATCGCGCTTTTTAAAATTAAAAATAAATTTTTTTATTAAAAGATTTATTTTTTAAAAAACCTCGCACTTTTTTTTATTTTTATTAAAAAATGCGTTTTATTATCTTTTTATTAAAAAAAGCGTGCTTTTTTATTTTATTAAAAAAACTCCGTTCTTTTTATTTTTATTAATCATAATTATTTTTGTTAAAAACAATTGTGTTTTTTTATATTAAAAACAATTATTTTTATTAAAAAAACTGTGATTTATTTTTTAAAAACCAAATTGCGTTGTTGTGACAGAGAAGAGAGAGAGAGAGAGAGAGCGTTGTTTGGTTTTTTTTTTATAAATAAAAATAATTATTATTTTTTTATTAAAAAAATTGCATTTTTTTAATTTTTATTATAAAAAACTGCATTTTTAAAAAAATTGCATTTTATGTACATTTATATTATTACATTTGTAAATTCTCCTTCATTTTCACATCATGAAAGCCACATGGGATGATTCATGTTACATCAAAAAATTGCCACGCGCCAGCCTTTTACGATAATTTCGGCCCAAAGTCAACATCTTTAATCTTAATATTAAACTTTTGTTAAGAAACTAAAAGTTCAAAGTTGACTATAAGAAAAAAAGTTCAAATGACCCATTTGTAAAGTCGAATTCATAAGATCTGATGACTTAGAAAGCATTTAACCCGATATGCTAACATACCATAACATGATCATTACCATTTACATTTCAGAAACTTCTAAGTGTTTTACTTCGCAACACTTGTCTAACTTTCATTATGTATACTAAATCACCACATAACACGTTCTTGATTTACTAATAACTTTTACAATTTTGAATTCATAATCCACATCAAAAGACTCTACTTAACCTTGTTGTTACATGATTCTCATATTACCATAACCTTAGGCTAAACCACAAAGAACAACCAAAGTCTCGCGAGACAAGCGCACTTAGATATCGAAAATGGGCACTTTCATGCGGTATGAAGTTTTTATCTCGAGGTCATACTTGCATACCATTGTAGACACTCAAAATTTTCCGTACTCTTGTCACTACTAACATCATAGGAGGACAAATTCGTCTTTTAAGAGAGAACCCTGAAAGACAATCCAAATCCATACCGGATACTACTGGAAATTTAGCATCAACCCCAGATCTCAATCTGGGAGTAACAAATCCAACCTCAGAGATAACCCCGAGGCATGCAGATCCAATACCGGAACACACACCGGAGAAGACCGATTAATCTCGGAGATAATCCCGAGGCATTCAGTCTCAGTCCCAACCATGGGAATAGCCACCAACCTTGGTGATAACCCTAAGGAATGCAGTTTCGGCGATAACCCCGAAAATGTTTGTTTCAAATGCGACCAGCTTCAATCTCGGCGCTCACAACGAGATACACTGCACCAACCCAGCAATACCATCGGGAAGACAGGCACACCTCAAAGATGACAATGAGGACCTTCAATAATTGCAGCAGTCCAATCTCAAATGAAGCTCGAGCAACGTCTCATGATCACCTAATCCGGCGATAACACCGGTGAGGGGCAACATCGCTATCTCGTCAAACACGATGCCACATCACGCCTCTACCTAACGATGTCCCACAAGGCTAACTAACTCGAGTGTGACTATTATGCGGGTAACGGATGAAAGTTGAAGCTTGAAGACCGGAGGGCATCGTCCCATCTTCAATGACTTCGTACAAACTTTAATCCCATGCCATCGTACAACTCTTGACAACGGCGGTCCAAAATAGGTCCTGTATACCTCAAATGGATGCCCGGATTGCACTTCTAAAAGTTCGAGTGGACATTACGAAGGCTCGAGTGCACGTGCTTGAGATTTACCCGATCCGACAAACCCTGCCCACCCGGGTTGCCTCTGCACACACTGCGGCTCACCAAGCAGTACACTCATGACTAAAATGCCTATAAATAGAGGGCTTGGGCAGCCCATTTTGAAAGAAAAAAAGGCAAGGAAGCCTCGCCTAATTTGCTCAGACTCACCCCATGCAAAGGTACTTTCCCTTTTAAACACCTGTGAGCTCATATATAGCCCTTTTGTACCTACAAAAGTCAATGTTTACCCACTCTAAAGATATAGAAGCCTTCTTTATCAGTCAGTTGTAAGCCTTCTCACACACTTTAGAGTCTTTCTCTTCATCTTTGCACACACCCTTCTACACGTTGAGAGTCGTGTTGCTTGCTTTTGCCCGGACTTCGGTCCGTGGTTTCATTTCAGTCTGTATATATATATATTATATATATATATATATATATTTATATATATATTGGCTAACATTATCGAGTTATGTCTCGATTGAGCCTGATTTTGATGCGAGCGCTTTATTTGCTTTAATATATATATATATATATATATATATTTATATTTATATATATTAATCGTGTGTCGAACGTTGTTCATGAGCCTAGATCTCTGCCTGCAAAAGCGTTCTTATCGCTTTATTATATATATATATATATATATATATATATATATATATATATATATATCAACCGTGTGCTCTGGACTTTGTTCGATGAGCCTGAACTTTATTCATGCAAATGCTTTTACTCGCTTATATATATATATATATATATATATATATTATATATATATGAATTGTGTGGTGGGACTCATGCTTGATGAGCCCGGATTTTATATCCGGTATATATTCGCTTATATATATATAGTTATATATATGAACTCGGGGTCGAACTCGCTCGATGAGCCCAGATTTTACATCCGGCATGCGTTTATTGCTTTATATATATATATATATATATATATATTTTTTATTCCACCTGAGTTTACTTCGTGGTGGTTGATTGCTTTTACAGCTTTCTTTGCATTTCGTCCTGCCTGGAGTTTACTTCGTGGCGATTGACCGCATTTATAGCTTTATTTTCATTCTGCCCCTACTGAGTTTCCTTCGTATGCGGTTGAATCGTATTTACATCTTTATTTACATTTCGTCCCGCTTTGAGTTTCCTCCGTATGGTTGATAGCTTTTAACATGCCTTTATTTACATTTCGATCCCCATGGAGGTGCTTCGTGGTTGGTGATCCCGTCTCAGATATATATATATATATATATATATATATATATATGCCTTTATATATATATACCGCTATCGCTTTTATATAAACTGCGCAGATTTTTTGTGAGCCTAGGAATCATGTGATCATGATTCATCCCATTGAATCTAGATTCGGTTCCCGTGATGGACATTTTTCACCGTAAGCGACTTTGTAAATTATTCTCATGGTGTCCGAATTTCCTCGATGGTTTCCATACCCATGAGGAAGTCGGCATTATTTTGTACATTATTTTCATACGGATGCCTCACATTCATAAAATAAAATCAACCAAGCCGCACACTTAATAAAATGGGAGTGTAAAAGGTCTCAATTACTATTGAGCATCAGGGTTTGAAAAACCTTTTTATAAAACGTCATTGCTATATCTTGCTAAAAAAATTGAATTTTCTACATAAATTCAAACCCTGTGTATATAGGTGCGAACGAGGCCTCGCACTACTTCCAAATAACAGCACATTAACCCACACACACACACATTTAGATAATAGTTTCTTGAAAAGAGGAAGTCACCGTGGTAACACAGATGTCGGGGGGTGCCTAACACTTCCCCCCCGCATAACCAAGTCCCTGACCTTAATGAATCTTTGGTTTCACCGACTTGCTTTAGCGATGTCACATCATCGGGTCAATGTGCAAACCTTTTCTCTCCATTGTGTTGGTACAACCATTTAAAAAACCAACTAACGACTCTTAACAGTCCATCGTCGACATTATACATGTCGGACCTTTTTTACTTGTTTTTTCAAACAAATCTCACCTAAAATGAGAACACCAAAGAACAAGTAACGAAAAGGGACATCCAAAAATCCCGACGTCGATAGGTGGCGACTCTGCTGGGGACTCCAGTAAGAGGACTTAAGCCGTTACTACAATCTTTTTAAAACTGTTATCTGCTTGTGTGTGGATGTTGCATTTACATTTTGATGAATGTGTACGAATGCATTTCCTTATTGCACTTAGTGCTTCGCACCGTAATTGCTTGTGATGCTAGTGCTTCACACCATAACTGCTTGTGATATTAGTGCTTCGCACCATATCTGCTTGTGATATTAGTGCTTCGCACATGTCATCATTTTCATACGATGAGATGCGATGTATGTGAATGTATGTTGTATGGTCCCTCCACCAGGATGTTATCCCGTCGGTGTTTGATTACTGGACTCGTGAGAAGACTGCTTCTCCGAGGCTCAGGAAAGGCACCACCCAAATTCGCTCCAGTTGAAAGACCAGATTAACTTCCCGTCTAGTAGATTGCGATGATTTGGGAACCTTCATGCCAAAAAGCCGCGAGAGTAACCTAAGATAGGTCAGCCTCTGATAAACCCAAAACGGAGGAAAGTCTCTTCATGCTCTCATTTCAATTACTTGTAAACACAATTACTTGTAATTTCATCCCATATCTATCTCTATGTAATGAGAAATATGAAGAAATGTGTACACATACATATTAACATGCTATAAACAGCTGACACCCATTATGCAGGATAAAAATTCCTAAAATGGACACATCACATCCCCTAAAGACTAAACTATGCAAGTCTTTCGCAGGGAATCAATCGGACCTACTACCCGTTCAAAGTCTAAAAAGGCAACAGCCTACAAATAATCATGTCATTATCCGACCAGATCGAACTTAATCCAGCTTTCTAAAAAGAATTTGACTGGATTAAGCAAAAGATTACATTTGGTTGTTCTACTCAAAGAATTACACCACCACACAGGTCGAAAAAATACCAGACATGCTTTGAATCCTCCACACAAGGAGGAATCCAGTGTCATTACCATACCGAACCACGATTGGATACGACCAATAAAACTCTTGATGTCTTGCCCATCCCACTCGGAGATCCGCATAATCGGTGACATCAAAAAGAAAGTCCTCCAATGGAAGAGACCTTTCTGCTATCAAAGGAATTGGAACACACGAGAGTGTTTCATATCTTGATTTGTGTATTTTCCCCGTGTTCATTATCCAAAAAAATTTAAAACTCCCGACTTTGAAAAATATACGACGGGTTAGAGATCCTTACACACATTTAAAAGTGTTTATTGGAGAACTTGGATCTTATGCAGAGGACGAAAAGCTCAGAATGCAATTATTCCCAAAGAGTCTAACTGGAGAAGCCCGTTCATGGTACACAAGATTAGACAACTCCAAAATCCATAGTTGGGAAGAGCTAGCACATGCTTTCCTCACTCAATACAGCTTTCAAACTCAGATGACTCCTGATTGGTATCAAATTACCAACATCAAGAAACAGTCTAACGAGTCTTTCAGAGAGTATGCCCAGAGGTGGAGACGCCTGGTCGCCTGAGTTAGTCCTGCCGCCATGACGTAATCGAAATGGTCATGACTTTTATAGATATACAAGAAGCTCCCTTCTATGAGAGAGTTTTAGCCGGCATCGGCAAACCATTTTCTGAAATGGTCAAACATGAGGAGATGGCTGAGATGGGATTGAAGTCAGGAAAGATTCAAGACCTAGCTGCACTCAAAGCTGTTGCTAATCACATCCAATCTGGAAATTATGGGAACAACCCCCGGAGGGTCCATAATAAGAAAGAAGAAGATGTTTTCCTAATACTACAAGGGCAAAAAGGCAATCAGAACATGCTTATTCAAAGGAGAAACTACATTCCCTTTTCAGCACAGTCTGTAAACCATCCAATACCAAAAGGTAGAGAAGTCAAACGCCCTCGAGTGTTTACACCCTTAGGGGATACCCTCGAGAACATCTTAAATCTTCTGACAACACAGAAGAAAATTACACATCTTCTTCCACCAGCCAACCCTAATGGACGGGGTTTCAATGCTGCTAGGAAATGTGCTTATCATGCCGGGGCACCTGGACATGATACTCAGGATTGTTGGGCCTTGAAACATAAGATCCAGGACCTAATAGACAATGGAGAGATCGTGGTCACCAAACCAGATCAACCTCACGTACAAGACAACCCTCTTCCTCAACACAAAGAAGAAGAGGTCAACATGATTAATTGGAGCAGTGGACAGAGTTCCAACTTCAGCTGTGATTCCTCCCAGACCATCAAAGACGGTGATGACAAATGGGATTATGCCAAGTTCCAGTTCACAATGGAACGAAAGATGAAAGCTCTCTACAAAAAAAATTAAACAATTGGCGGAACTAGTGACTTATCAGCATCAAGTGACTCGCTAGTTAATTAGCCAGGAGCATGCCAGTCTCCTACCTATTGTCATGAATATTCCCTCGTCACTTTCAAAAATGAAATATTGGAAAACAAAGTGACAAAGAGAGCAAATGCCAAAGCCCGTCGGGATTTCGCCAACAAAAGGGAATTCACCTATCTGGGCCAACCTATGGAGGAAATCCTTCATATGTTAATCAATGAAGGAAGGATCAGTTCCCTTCTACCTCCAATCAACCCTCGTTTAGGACGATACAACTCTGATGGAGTATGTCAATATCACTCCCAGTCTCGTGGTCACAGCACAGAAGAATGTTGGGCACTCCGCCATCTTATTCAAAATCTAATCGACAAAGGTGTCCTGCGCCTAGCAGACGACGATATTGTGTTACGTGCAAGTGAGGATGTAGGCCCTACTAAGTGGAAAAGTGTGGTAGCAGTTATATCCACTGAAACTGATGGAATTAATACATTACTCACAACGGCAACAATCCTTTGAAAGTGGCCGCCCCCGAGCCAATCAACCTGCCGTGCAGAGCACAATATCCTATTGTTAGCTTGCGCACAGTTCCGTGGAATTATGGAGAAGGATCCACCTCACATACAATCGCTATAAAGATTCGAAGGAAAATCCATCATCTTCCCCCAACGGGATGAAACCTACCACCAAATCAAAGGGAAAATACCCATGGAGAAGATTGAAAAATTCCTCCGTCTTTGTGGGTCATAACGAAGCTATGGTGGTTTTAAGCTTGAAAGAAGCTCCACAACAAATATCAATTTTGGACTTGGTCCTAACCTCCGAGAATCACCGGAAGGTCTTACTAAAGGTTTTAGAAGAAGCCTATTTACCGACATCAGCGGACACGGAAAAGTTTCAACATCCGGTTGATCACATTTTCAACAACAATGTGATATCCTTCATCGATGATGACATACCACCCAAGGGACCGGCCATTGCAAGCCGCTTTCATATCATGGCGGTCTTGTCCTCCTGGATATATGGTAGTCAAGTCTTAATAGATGGAGGTTCCTCTCTGAATATCTGCCCATACGCTACCTTGGTGAAGATGAACATCAATCTCAACCGAATTTGGAGTAGCCATACCATCATCAAAGCTTTTAATGGAGCCCGACAAAATTCGATCGGAGTAATTGAGCTGCCAATCGAAATTGGTCCTCACACATTCTACGTATCTTTCCATGTTCTCAAGATAGATTCGGGATACAACCTGCTCTTGGGACGCGACCATGGATTTATATGGTCAAGCGCCCCCCACTCTTCACCAACAATTGAAATACATTATCAACAATAGCCTGGTCACAGTCAATGCTGAACCAGAGATTCCTCAACACGGAGACATGCCGTTCATCAATGCCAATGCGGACGTTGAACCAGTCAGTTTTCATGCTTTGGAAATAAGCAACACCCAATACCATGCTATTGGAGCACCACCGCCGAACCCAAGATTTCTGCCGAGGTAATGCTTACCACTCAAGAAATGATGTCGTTGGGTCATAAGTCGACAAGGGTTGGGTAAAGATTGCCAGGTATCAAGTACCCAATTCGCTTAACTGCACAAGTCGGAACAACTAGGCTAGGCTATTCGCCAGATTCTAGTCACGGAATCCTCATAAACATCAGCAGATTCCTTCACTTTTCAACCATGTATGCCCATCTTCGCCTTCAAACTCGAGTCCGCACAACCTCCCAGTAAAGGTGCCAAACAATGTAATGGCTATGTTATGTCCCAAGCCAAGATCGGTGAAAGGAAAAGAAATCTTTGTTCCAAATCCCGCAGCGGAAGAAGAGGAACGAAGAATCAAGCAAGACATCATCCGGATGATGTCCTAGATACGATCATCGCTCATGATGAACATACCAACAGATGCACCCTGCATTTATGATTGCCCGCACGTAATGGCCATCATTCGGGACAGGGAGGATGATGACAATCCCTCCATCATCGCGGTCCACCCGCTTTTGCTCTTCGCCATTGGAACAACATTCCTCAGATTGGTCGTCAGGTAGTAAAGCGCAAGTAAAAACTATTTCGCCTTCAGAGATATAATAACCGCTTACTTTTCTATACAAATGATTAGCGAGTTATTTTTGCCAAGATATGCTAGCACTATGTATGATCAACACATTTCATATATACTAAGTGAAAGCATATTTTGTTTCGTGACTCAATTTAGATGTGCTCAGCTTTCTTACGACACGTTGCCTCTTCTCCACAAGGATTGTACCTTTGACGTAGAGATGAATTCAAATTGATGGATATACAGGATGACATTGAGGTGCCTCCGTAAATTCAAGAATGGGTCAAAGATAAACCCAAACCCAACCTTGATCAAACCACTTCTTTCAATCTCGGAACCTTAGAAAGCCCTAAGTTAATCCAGATTGGTTCAGACCTTACCCCAAACCAACGGAATGACATGGTTACACTATTAACCCAATTCCAGGATGTGTTTGCATGGTTTCATGAAGACATGGTGGGTTTGTCCACTGACATTGTCCTTCATCGCCTTCCCATTAAAGAGGGATTTAAGCCAGTCAAGCAAAAGCTCAGGTGATTGAAACCTAAATGGAGTTTAAAGGTGAAAGAAGAAATTGTGAAACAATTTCAAGCTGGCATCATAATGGTGTCTACATATCCTGAGTGGATATCCAACATTGTGCCCGTGCCTAAACCTAGAGGGAAGGTGCGAGTTTACGTGGATTACCGGGACTTGAACAAAGCTTGCTTAAAAGATATCTTTCCCGTGCCATTTATGCATATTCTCATTGACAATACTGCGCAATACGACATGTACTCCTTCTGGCGATTGCTTTATGGGTATCATCGATTATGGTTGCCGAGGAAGATCGTGAGAAAACTGCTTTCATCACTCCTTGGGGAACTTTTTGCTATAGACGGTTGTCATTCGGCCTCATCAATGCCGGAGCCACCTATCAACGAGCTATGATGGCTCTTTTCCACGACTTAATGCACAAAGAGATCAAGATCTACGTGGATGACATCATTGTCAAGTCCCGGAAGGAGGATGACCATATAAACCATCTCAGAAAGTTGTTCAACAGGTTGCGTAAATACAACTTGAAGTTGAATCCAGCTAAGTACGCCTTAGGTGTTAAATCAGGCAAGTTGCTAGGATTTCTAGTCAGCCACAAGGGGATTGAGCTGGATCCTGCCAAAATTTAAGACATCACAGAAATGCCCATTCCTCAGACAGAGAAGGAAATACGGGGATTTTTGGGAAGAATCAACTTCATTAGCGGTTTATCTCCCAACTCACAAAGAACTCAGAGCCAATCTTCAAGCTATTAAGGAAGAACTCCTCCATGAAATGGAATGAGGAGTGTCAAAAGGCCTTCCTTACAATCAAGAAACAATTTAGTCAAAGCTCCCTGCTTTGGTGCCACCTGTGGATGATGTTCCCCTGCTTATGTACATCCGTCCATAAGTGATAATGCCATGAAATTGCGTCTTTGGGGACGTAAGGACGATAGAGGCCAAGAACGAGCTATCTATTACCTCAAAGAAAAGGTTCAAAGAAGAAGGTGAACATAAGTACACTCTGATCGAAAAGATGTGTTGTGCTTTAGCATGGGCTTCCATGAGGTTACAATATTACCTCCATGGTCACAAAACCCATCTCATATCCCGCGTAAATCCTCTCAAGTACGTGTTCAACAAACCTATGTTAAATTGTCGATCGTCAGGATGGCGCTTGATCCTACAATAATTTGACATCGTATATGTGACTCAAAAGTCCATCAAAGGTCAAGGAATTGTGGATCAACTGGCCGCCGCACCTTCAGGGGATTACAAACCCTTGGAAACATATTTCCCTGATGAAGGAGTAATGACAATGACAAAGAACACCATCAAGACGATACGCCACCAATCATGGAAGATGTATTTTGATGGAGCTATTAATCTGGAACGTTCGAGCCGGAGCGCTTCTAGTATCTCGAACGGGGAGCAGATATCCGTTGCCATCAAATTATAGTTTGTCAAAGACCAACAATACTACCGAGTATGAAGGTCGTTTCATGGGGCTAAAACTTGCCTGCTCAATGGGCATCAAAGTGTTAATCGTCCTTGGAGATTTAGAGCTGGTAATCATATAATCCACCGGAATCTATCAAACCAAGGAACTATATTTGCTGCCTTACCATCGACAGGTTTTGAAGATGGCTTTGGAGTTTGAAGAAATCTCCTTTCTACACATTCCTAGTAATAGGAATGACTTTGCGAACGCATTAGCAACTTTGGCCTCCTTGATTCGCATATCAGACAAGGAACACTTGCCGAGCGTCATGATTTCCCTGCACAAGGCCCCAGCCTATGGGAGTTACGTTGGAGAAGTATCAGATGAGCTACCTCCCATCCAACATCCTTGGTATCAACATATCAAGGAATATCTGCAAGATGGATCTACACCCGCTGAGGCGAGCCAGACTGAGAAAAGGCGGATCCATTGAATTGCTATGAAGTTCTACCTGAGTGGAGATGTGCTTTACAAAAGAGATGCTGGACTAGGTCTCCTCAGATGTTTAGACAAAGATCAAGCCCAGAGGCTTATGGATGAAATCCATGGCGGAGTCTATGGCCCCCATATGAGTGGCCCCTTCCTTGTCGAAGAAAGTCCTCGGATGTGACATTATTGGTTATCTCTCAAAGTCGATCAGTAATGACCACGCCAGAGATGCTATCGCGCTGCGATTCATGGGAATGCTATACACGCCCCTCCACGGGAACTTCACAATATGAGTTCACCTTGGCTCTTCTTAATGTGGGGAATAGACGTTATTGGACCTATTGAGCCTAAAGCCAGTAATGGTCATCGATTTATCTTCACCATGATCGACAACTTTACCAAGTGGGTAGAAGCAGCCTCCTTCCCCAGGGTTACTAAAGAAGTAATCATTGTTTTTGTGAGACCCCAGATTTTATGAATAAAGATTTAATTTTTTCAAAATATTTGTTTTTAATATTATGGTGTGGATTTGAGATAATGTTATAGTTGTGGGTAGTATTTATAAATTTTGCAAAGTATGCAAGTTGTTGTATAATATTCGATTGGTCGGGGAATATTCTTTTTGTCGGGGAATATCTGTACGACGGTACACTCATTGGTGGACCCCACAATGTAATTATTATTTAATGAGAAAACGCATGTAAAATATTTTATGAAAATAACGACGGAAGTTTTACTGCTAATACCGCTGAACTACTTTGCAGAATAAAAGTACAAATGTGTATGCGTGGTTGCATATTAGCACACGATATTGATTATTAATGCTTACGTGATATGTCACTCAGTTTATTTTATTGGTATTATTAATGTAATAATACAGAAAATCTTTTTATATAAAATAGAATACTTTTATAAAGTTATTCTATAAATAGAATATATTATATTCTATTATGCATAGTGTCGCATAGTGTATGTGATATAGTGTTTTGCATAGTAAAATCTTTTGATATAAAAATGTAATACTTTTATAAAGTTATTCTATAAATAGAATATATTATATTTTATTATGCATATTGTTGCATAGTGCCTGCATAGTATTTTGCATAGTAAAATCTTTTTTTATAAAATGTAATACTTTTATAAAGTTATCTGCTTTATTAGATAATAATTAGAATATATTATATTTTATTATGCATAGTGTTTTAGATATAAGATCTCAGATAAGTGTTTGCATAGTAAAATCTTTTATAAAGTTATTCATTTTATTAGATTATAAATAGAATATATTATATTTTATTTAAAAGATTTTGCTTTAAATATGGACCGTCAGATTAAAGTAAATCAATCTGGACCGTTCATGCGTTAGTTAATATGCAGTCCATTTTTCTATAAATAGAAGTTCATTCCTTCATTATTTCTTACGAATTCACTGAAACTCTAGAGAGAGAACTATAGAGAGAAAGAAGAAAAGTGTTCTGCTACTTCACTACTTCTATATCCAGTACTCTTCTTCTTAAAGTAGGGAATATTATTTGTTGTACTCATAAGGGGTATTCTTTCTTTCTTATTCATGAAGAGAACTTCTGTTATTCCATTCTTTATTATTCTGTTGGAATAATCTGTATACGCGGGATACCTTATACTTGGTGAAATTCTTCATTATTTTATTCTTTATTATTACATTGGAATATCCTATTCTATACATGCGTTTTACGCCGGACTTGGTTCCGCTCTTTATTATTATTCGCTGGAATATCCATGCACAGCATTTTACTACGGACCGGTTCCGCCTTTTATTGGTATTCTGTTGGAATAACCTCGTTCACAAAGCAAAGTACCGCATGCATGGTGATTTCTATTATTATTACGTTTTTATTATTCTCGTGGAACATCCTCGTCCATGCTTTTACGCATGACCGGTTTCGTTAATTATTATTCTCGTTGGAATAACTCGCTCTATGCTAATCCGCATGCATGGTGATTTCTTTTGTTATTCCATTATTTATTATACTCAAATTGGTTAAAACTTTGACTTCCATACTCCATGAAATTAGTGGAATATCCTTGATATTTGCGCTTCATCCAAAGATCTTTTATGGAAATATTCTTCTCGAGCATTCTTGAATTTTACTCACAAAGCAAAGATCATGTTGACAATTTGGACATTATTAGTTCCTGGATAAATTAATTCTTGAACTTGTTTGATTGAATTATTATGTCATTGTCATCATCCTCGTGTTTATATTATGTTAAAATTCATCTGTGGCCTGTAGTGCATAGATGGACTTGGTATGATTATGACCAGGAATTATTCGGTATAATCATGACCGTAATGTTCCAAATGATGTGAAAAAAGTCCACATTGGCCCGTAGTGCATTGATGGACAGTTTTTGGTATGATTATGGCTATGGATTCTCTTCGGCCAAGGGTGTAAAGATGAATTATTTTATGGCATGATCAGAACCGTTAATGAAAACATGATTATCTTTAGCCGTAGTGCATGGATAATTTGTGGTCGTGATACTAAAGAATATCCTCGGCTCAGAGAAGTGTGGATGATTTGATGATGTAGATTATTTATTAAGATGAGTCTCAGCGATAAAAGTGATGAAAAACCTTTTAAATAATAGAAGATAGTATATTTTATTCCCTACTTGACTATTCTAATGGATTGCTTGTTCCGCTGCAGTTAAACTTGATATTTATTATATTTTATCAGTTTAACATTGTTGAAGGCTAACAATAAATTATTCTGCATTATCTTAGTCATAATATTTCTTACTGGGCTAGTTGAGCTCACCCTTTCTTTCACTATTCTCTTCAGGAAATGAGAACGTAGCTGGGACTAGTTGGGGAACAGAGTGATGATCCTAGATGTTTGCATTAGTAGTCCTCACTATTCTGTGAAATAGTGTGATAATAATTGTAATGAGGACTCCTTTTGAGTTTTTATACTTTCTAGAAGACAATATTTGTATTCAAACTCACAGTTTATGTTTTGTCGTATTGTACATGACAATTGTATTATTAAGTTGTATTTGAATTATGTACCATGTATCTGGCGACTCAAGATGGGTGATGTATACCTAATTTTGGGGGCGTCACAGTTGGTATCAAAGCTTAGGGATATGATCCCTGGTTGAGATGTGAGACAAGAACTAGGAGGAGAGAGACGGAGAATTCCTCGGCTAGTATGACCTACCTAAATTTATTTTATATTTAATCGGTTGGTCAGAGTATAGGGATAATATGTGATATGTTAATTAACCCTTGTTTTATGACAGTGTTTGAAAATGACAAATGAAAATATTGAGATAAGCAATGAAGCACATGAGACCGTTGAGTCAGCTAAACCAAAAGGTAACGACCAATAACATGATAATAATCATACCAGTGGCAACGAACATCATAACAATGAAAACCAACGTGGGGGAAATTATCATGCCAAGAATGGTAACCACTTCGGTGGTAATCATGGCCAAGATAATAGAAGTGGAAATTTCAAGAAGAGAAGGTCATTTAGCTCGATTTTGTCGTATAGTGAAGTCGAGTCCAGCTGGAACGGTGGCACCAAAGGCGGATACGGACAAAACAAAGTCGATGGTTTCAGGAAGAGCGTTTTTCGTGACTTCTCAAAAAGCGAGTAAACCGAACGAAGTTATCACGGGTTAGTTAATTATAAATTCTTGCGAAGTCTATACCTTATTCGATACCAGTTCTACCTATTCTTTTATCTCTCTTGCTTGCGCTCAACGTTTAAATTTAACTCCGGAGAAGTTAGACTTTGACTTATTGGTTACAAGTGCGAATATATGAACCCACGTGAAGATAACGAATATACGATTAGAATCGAATGTAATCGATAAAGTTAAAGTCGCTCAAGCTACACACTTGGAGCTGATTAATGTGAAGAATGAAGAAGGTTCAAGAGGGCGTTATTCTAGAAGCAAGAATCGACGAATAGAGTAAATCTCAACCCTCGATTTAATTGACCCATTTGAAATCCTCGATGGAGTAGGAACTGTGGCTTATAGACTCGTTTTATCTCCAAGTATGTCGCATGTTCATAACGTTTTTAACGTATCGATGTTACGTAAATATGTGGACGACCCGAACCACATTATTAATTTAGAACTGGACGAGATAGCGAAAGATTTAATTTAACGTATGAGGAGATACGTGTTAAAAATCTAGGATAAGAAGGATTGTATTCAACACTCAAAAGTTATACCTTAAGAATTAGAATCTGAAATGAAGTCAAGGTATCCTCACCTCTTCGACATACCAGGTACGTACGTAAATTTTGAGGGCAAAATTTCATGAGGGGAGATTGTGAGACCCCAGATTTTATGAATAAAGATTTAATTTTTTCGAAATATTTGTTTTTAATATTATGGTGTGGATTTGAGATAATGTTATAGTTGTGGGTAGTATTTATAAATTTTGCAAAGTATGCAAGTTGTTGTATAATATTCGATTGGTCGGGGAATATTCTTTTTATCGGGGAATATCCGTACGACGGTACAATCATTGGTGGACCCCACAACGGAATTATTGGCGGAATGAGAAAACGACAAAAATATTTTTATGAAAATAACGGTGGGAGTTTTACCGTTAATACTGTTGAACTACTCGGTAGTAAAAGTACAATAATACGTGTGGTTGCATAGTAGCACACGGTATTGATTATTAATGTTTACGTGATAAGTCACTCATTTTGTTTTTATTGGTATTATTAATGTAATAATACGGAAAAATCTTTTATATAAAAATGTAATACTTTTATAAAGTTATTCTATAAATAGAATATATTATATTCTATTATGCATAGTGTTGCATATAGTGTCTACATAGTGTTTTGCATAGTAAAGTAAAATCTTTTATATAAAAATGTAATACTTTTATAAAGTTATTCTATAAATATAATATATTATATTTTATTATGCATAGTGTTGCATAGTGCCTCAGATAATATTTTGTATAGTAAAATCTTTTTATATAAAATAGAATACTTTTATAAAGTTATCTGCTTTTATTAGATAATAATTAGAATATATTATATTTTATTATGCATAGTGTTTGCATAAGGCTCGTATAGTGTTTGCATAGTAAAATCTTTTATAAAGTTATTCGTTTTATTAGATTATAAATAGAATATATTATATTTTATTTAAAATATTTTGCTTTAAATATGGACCGTCAGATTAAAGTAAATCAATCTGACCGCTTCATGAGTTAGTTACTATGCAATCCATTTTTCTATAAATAGAAGTTCATTCCTTCATTATTTCTTACGAATTCATCAATCTCTGAGAGAAAACTATAGAGAGAAAGAAGAAAAGTGTTCGCTACTTCACTACTTCTATATCCAAAGACTTTTCTTCTTAAGGTAGGGAATATTATTTGTTGTACTCATAAGGGTATTCTTTCTTTCTTATTCATGAAGAGAACTTCATTATTCCATTCTTTATTATTCTGTTGGAATAACTCAGATACGCTGGATACCCTATACTTGGTGAAATTCTTCTCGTTATTTCATTCTTTATTATTATGTTGAATATCCTATTCACATGCGCTTTACGCCTAACCTAGTTCCGCCTTTTTATTATTATTCTCGGTGAAATATCCTGTCATGCGCTTTTACGTTTTAACCGGTTCCGCTTTTTATTGGTATTCTCATTGGAATAACTCGTCTATGCAAAACACCGCATGCATGGTGATTTCGTTATTATTCGTTCTTTATTATTCTCGCTGGAACATCCTGCTTTGTGCTTTACGCATTTACCGGTTCCGTTAATTATTATTCGTTAGAAAACTCGCTCATGCGAAGTACCGCATGCATGGTGATTTCTTTTGTTATTCCATTATTTATTATACTCAGTTGGTTAAAACTTTGACTTCCATACTCCATAAAATAAGTGGAATATCCTTGATATTTGCGCTTCATGCAGTATCTTTTCATGGAAATATTCTTCTGAGCATTCTTGAATTTTACTCTACAAAGCAGTATCATGTTGACAATTTGGACATTATTAGGTCTTGGATAAATTAATTCTTGAACTTGTTTTATTGAATTATTATGTCATTGTCATCATCCTCGTGTTTATATTATGTTGAAAGTCATCTGTGGCCTGTAGTGCATATATGGACTTGGTATGATTATGACCAGGAATTATTCGGTATAATCATGACCGTAATGTTACAAATGATGTGGAAAAAGTCCTCATTGGCCCGTAGTGCATTGATGGACAGTTTTTGGTATGATTATGGCTATGGATTCTCTTCGGCCAAGGGTGCAAAGATGAATTGTTTTATGGCATGATCAGAATCGTTAATGAAAACATGATTATCTTTAGCCATAGTGCATGGATAATTCATGGTCGTGATTCTAAAGAATATCCTTGGCCTGTAGTGCAGGGATGATTTGATGATGTAGATTATTTATTAAGCTGAGTCTCAGTGATAAAAGTGTTGAAAAACCTTTTAAATCATAGAAGATAGTAGATTTTATTCCCTACTTGACTCTTCTAATGGATTGTTTGTTCCGCTGCAGTTAAACTTAATATTTATTATATTTTATCAGTTTAACATTGTTGAAGGCTAACAATAAATTATTCTGCATTATCTTAGTCATAATATTTCTTACTGGGCTAGTTGAGCTCACCATTTCTTTCACTATTTTCTTTAGGAAATGAGAACGTAGCTGGGACTAGTCGGGGAACAGAGTGATGATCCTAGATGTTTGCATTAGTAGTCCTCACTATTCTATGAAATAGTGTGATAATAATTGTAATAAGGACACCTTTTGAGTTTTTATACTCTCTAGTAGACAATATTTGTATTCAAACTCACAGTTTATGTTTTGTCGTATTGTACACGACAGTTGTATTATTAAGTTGTATTTGAATTATGTACCATGTATCTGGCGACTCAAGATGGGTGATGTATACCTAATTTTTGGGGCGTCACAATTTTCATCAAAAACAATGTCGTTTGTCGATATGGACAACCAGAGGTGATTGTGTCAAACAATGCCAAGAACCTCAACAACAAAATGATGGAGGAATTATGCAGTAAATTCCACATCAAACATCTCAACTCTGTCATCTATCGTTCGAAGATGAACGGTGTTGTTGAAGCGGCTAACAAAAACATCAAGAAGATTATGCAAAAGATGTCCGCCAACCACAAAGATTGGTCTGACCTGACCTATTGCCTCTGACTCTGTTAGCCTACAGAACCTCAATGCGTACTTCCATTGGGGCAACCCCCTACGCTTTAACCTATGGGATGGAAGCAATACACCCCATAGAAGTTGAAATGGAATCCCTCAGGGTGTTGACAGACGCTCAGCTGGATGAAGACCAATGGGTATAAGACAGGTATCACCAATTGTCTCTAATAGATGAAAGGCGAACCGCGGCTATCTTACATGGTCAGTTATATCAACAAAGGATCGCCAGATCCTACAACAAAAAAGTTTGGCTACGGCAGTTTAAACAACATGACTTGGTTTTGAAGAAGATTCTTGACAACCAAGATCAAGCTAAAGGAAAATTCGCTCCTAACTGGGAAGGCCCGTTTGTTGTCAAAGAAGTATTGACAGGAGGCACTCTCAGATTGCAAGAAATGGACGGCGATGAATTTCCACAACTCATCAACTCAGACGCCGTTAAACGATACTATGTCTGAAGTAATTCGCAAACACCCTGGTGCATAATCATCAGGTCACCAGTCATTCCGGTTCTTTAACCCTTTACCTACAACTTTCCTACACTTTGCCCCTCAGGGAAACATACATTTCAAGCCAGCAGCCTGGCTTTCTCCTCCGCGTTCCTACAACTTAGGTCATGCCACCGCGATTGAACCTCTTCGCGTTTTGCGGTAGCTTAATACTACCCATATCCGGGATCAAACTTCTCATACCTAAAGTTTATCCTCACTTTAGATTAAACTTTCTCCTCCCCTTTTCGACTGCGCATGGGATTATGCTTTTCTTCTCGCCCTGAGGGGCGAACTACGTCAACCTGATCTCCTCTTCAATAGGAGTACATAGGCAACCATGTTACATGGCCCGATCACAATAAAATAAAAAAAATAAAAACATTTTTACTCTTACAAAAATAAAAACAACCAAAAACATTCCTACACCATATCGGCCATATGCAGCGTTGAACCTCTTACACCGGGTTCGAACTACGCAGACCTGATCTCCTCTTCAATAGAGTAGTGTAGTGTAACCATTCATGGTGCGGTCTCACCCCTACCAAAACACAAACCCTTGTCAGTTGGTACTGGGATTATCCTTCAATCCACTACATTTCATTTGGCTTCGGACCAAAGGGATGGAATTACCTGAACTCCTCCCAAATAGGAGATTCGATGACCATCTAAGCTGTGGTCATACCTTGAAGAGCAACACCAATCCATAAGAGATGGAATTAACTAGGCTTCTCCTAAATAGAAGTACTGGCGACCATCCAGGAAAGCGGTCAATCTCAGAGAGGAAAGCCACACTCCTCTCCACACTTCCATCCAGAAACAAGTCCCAAGACACCAAAGATGGTAGGGATAAATAGATCGATGATCCATTCTGAATTATCCAGAGACAACTCAATGTCCATCCACCCAGGAGGAATTCGTATCACATCAAGACCACAAGCCCTCAAGCAAGAAAAATATCAAGCAAATAAATAAGGCACGGCTAAAAGGGAAGTGATCCAAAATATATTTCCTTGTCATATATAATGTTGTTTGATATATATACAATGTAAACTGTACATGACAAAATGGCTAAGCTAGTCTGTGCAGGTAGATATAAGCTCATCTACAAGTCAGGGTATATGTGAGCTAACAAGCCCAACATGGCGTCCCTCTCAGAAGACGGAGGCAAAGCTGTGGTCTCCTGTATGAGAATATCCACACGACCCAAAAGATCTCAGAGCCATCCGCATGGTGACCATATGATCATCAATATATGTGCTCATCTCTCGCAATCATGCCAGCGGGTAAGGGACCTCATCGCAGATTATCTGTGATTTTGCTACATCCCGGCGAGATATAAGACTATCCCGCTCAACTATCATCGAATCTCGGGTCGATATAGCCTCATCCCGCTCAACAACAATGGAATCTCTCGCGATCTAATGCCTCGCCTATCTCTAATAGAGTCGCTCTCCCATCAAGGGCAAGGGGCCAACATCATAGATCGAGCCCGATCTCTCTCAAAGGTCATCGATGAAGACTCGCTCTAAGTACTACGAAAAGTCTTTGAATCACAAAAGTACTAGTACTAGGAGAATCCGTAAGAAATGTCAAAACCCAAAGAAATGGGCTCTCCTCGATGTAGGTATCAATGTCCTCCATGGGCTCTGCGATCGTCGACTCACCATCCCAGATCGCAGACATCGCCGCAAATAGATAAAATCTCTATCTCCATCCATGCGGAATACTCTGCAGAACAACCGGGATGACTGACAGAAAAAGTAGCTATCTCACACCGATCCCAACAAGCATACACACGGGATCGGTCCTCTGCTGAGAGGTATCGAGAAGCTGAACGCTGACCTATCGCCCCATCAAAAGGATAGAAATCCTGGAACTAGTCGAACTATGACATCACGGCCAGTGGGTGATAAGTAGTCACACCCCTCAATCCAGCCAAAGGGAGAAAATCCATGCCCGGAGCGTGAGTAATGAAGCTGTATGGTGAGCAAAGCCCCGAGCACAGAAATATGCCAAATGGATCTCTGATATCTGCAAAAATACGGACCAAGACTGAGCATCTGTACACTCCGATGGCTGAAAGGAGTATGACATGGCCACATCAGGGGAGAAGCAATACCCATGTCGTCTAAGGGTACCAACCGGTCTCAAGTGTGACATAAACCACACGTCTAACATGACCAAATCCTCGTGAACACTCTCAGTAGGATACGTGCAACAATAGGATGCCGACCGCAGGTCTCTCTGCTATAATCATAGTACAATGGTGCGACCTCTCTAAGAGCTCTCACACCATAATAACACTAATGTCTATCTCGCCCATATATCGTGGAATATAGACATACTGACGGTCGCATGCACAATATAGTACATCAACTCGCCAAACGCCAATGGTCCTCCGGTGCAGTGAAATCCCCAGAATATTGTGAATAGCTATCCTCCGAGCCAAATCATTATATACGTAAAATGCTGGGATATCACATGGCTAGATTTCAGCTCGTCCTGCACTACCTTGCTCCGCAATCCTGTGAGAGTTATGAATCATCTACTCATGTCTCCCAATGCTAGATACACGCAAGGTCCGTTTAAAAAGGCAAGATCGTCAACGCGTGCATACTCTCCGCAGTAGAGTCAACTCATGGGTGCCAAAATGGAATACCTGCCTATCAGGTAGCCAATGCTCTAGTATCCCGTCTACAAATCCTGTAGGAACCTGAAAAGGCAATAAGGTCATGGTATGCTACAGCAATTGATCTATGGTCACCCTATCTGGGGGTGACATGCTATCGTACCACGATCGCATACCTAATGCCACCACTGATGGTGGGGTATGATCTATACTGGCTAATCGTCAAGAAGACATCATGCGCAGTAGCCGTGTCATAAGACCATCCAGGGGTCAATGCCGAATATCTCTGGACATACATACATATGCATAACATGATACATGCATAAAAGATAATGGATGGCAATATGATATAGGGAATGAAAAACGGTGCATACATTCCTAAGTATATCATCATATAATATATCAGCTCTGTACAGCTACAAATACTGGGAAATGGGGCACAATCGCCCTACTACTAACAGAGGCCTATAAAAAGATATAGCGAGAATGGGGAACAGCCACCCAATATCTAACAGAGGCCTATCAAAAGATATAACGAGAATATACATCAGAAGAAAACCAGGGTCTCGATGTCTACGTCCTCAATCCTGTCCACCTAATGTAACTCCTCCTGAGTCACTAGATCTCTATCAACAGGGATGTCAGGCCTATAAAGAGGAGGATCTGCGCCGGCGAAACCGAATATGTGCCCAAATGACTCCACCTCTGCTGGATCTCTGCCCAAATGTTGGATAAATATGTGTGCCTGATCCAACTGTCGGGTCAAGCTATCAATCAATATGAGTTTGAGCTTTCGATTACAAGCTACCTAATCCGTCATCATTAATGATCATGGAACCATATCCCCCATGAACTGTGTGGCGCGGGACTGGGCTCCAATAGTGCGAGGGGACCACCACCACTGGAACGTCTCCTGAGTACATGGACCCTCTGATAATGCAAAACTGTCAACCCCCAACAATGGGATATCAGTGACGGGTGACTGTGATACGAGCCAATGACGCCTGGTAGGAGGCAAGATCGGTATACGGATCTCCCCTGTAGTGCTCCTAATAGCACGCTCTCCTAAATAAGGCTCCCAGCCTCCATCAATGAAGAGAGGAACTCTCCTGGTAGAGATCAAATACTCAACTCTGGTCGGATGTCCATCCTCAAAGCCGATGGTCAAATGCTCCCCTGAATAGGGAATCCATGTAATGGTACCATGATTAAGAACTCCAAATTGATATATGGCGGGTGAGTGAATCCTCAACTATAGGGACCTCCGATAAAATAGAATGGTGCCATCGTCGTCCTCGTGGATAGGTATCTAAACCTAACACACTCACAGGACGCAAACATGGGAGCCTCTCATAGGCCCAAAACTGCCAACACAATGGTAAAACATCTGTTATCAGTAAACACTCTTAACCTATGAATGGTAAAAGATAAGAGAAATACTCACCAACAGAAATGGGTAAAATCCTAGCCAAGCCTCAGTCAAACCTTTTGAGCGCATGCGCATGCCCCGGAGGAAATAGGCGAAGGTGTAAGAGCCCCAATCATACTCTCATATACGGTCCACATCACGTGTGGCGCTGATCAAAGCAAAGGATACCGTAGAAGAGTTATCTGCTATGAAGCATCCTCGAATGATCATCAAGAACAATTACCGCAGAACGCGATCCCTGATTCTGACATCATCAGGCATGGGCTCACTCAAAAGCCCACTCATAGAATCTACGCTCAAAGGACCTGAACGGACACTCTTGCCTTTAAGCGCCTCCGCCAGAACTCTTAATAAGGATCGGACGGCAGTAGGGGTGATATTCGCCATGCAAGGCATTGGCTCCCCTCCAAACTCCATACCGTGATAAATCGCCATCCATAAAGGCCATCATCACCTCGCAATCCAAAGCAGATGGAGTGATCGAAGTCTGATGAAACCATCGCCGACAATGCCTTGAGGTAACCCTGAGGACAATGACGACGGGAAGGATGGAGAAGAATGCCCCAAATCCCCACTCACGCACTACCGCTCAGAGTCGGGATGAAGCGCCTGGTACATGGAGTGAATGCTAAACAAGTTCCCTCGAGGTCGTAAAACCAGAACTCAGATGAAATGCAGATCAACATCGTAACCCTTTAATCCTCATCAATAGGAAAGAAGGAAGATCAAAGTCTAATGCCATACCTCGTTAGCATGCAAGTACATCGATGGATGTTCCTTTCAAATCACCCAAGAACTCCGGGTTTACCACCGAATGCTCTAAGCTCCTCGCGAGGGACATGCGCAGCAGAGAGCTGGATCCTCCATCGGAATATCCGCCTCCTCGCCCTCAACGTCTCTGCACATCTACCCGGACAGATTTAATCACGGCCTCCACCAACCGACGCGAGGCTATCTCGACAAAAAGGGGACGAGGCACTTTAAGCCCTCCGTCAGACGCTAGAAGTGGTCCTATAGAACCGCTTCTACCGATCCGGATCCATAATATCTGGACAACAAGTCTCCAAATCACCTCAGAAAGGGTGTGATATTTCCTTACCTGGAGCTTTTTAAATGCATTTATGACTATATGCATGCATGCATTTACTTTAACATATTATAGAGTTAAAATACATGACTACCCAATGCCTACATTTGGAAAAATTTTGCCATAGTCCCCTTTGAAAATAGGACTATCCACATGCACACATGCATGTCTAGGTGGCCATTCAGTAGCACACCTGCCCCAAAGTCATATACATAATATATGCATTAAAAATAAAAATAATCATGCATAAGGCCAACGTCAATACTAGGAGTACTTTGCCTTTCTACCTTTTGCTCATTGGACCTCAAAAAGGACAAAAAATAGCAGAAAAAGGTGCCAATTTGACTGTCTCAGAAGTCAAATTTTTTCACATCATTATGTTCAGCATGGTTTAATACTAATATTTACTATGTTGAATATTTTTTATCAAGTCATTTGTGTATACATAATCACTACTATGTGTTTAGATGCATTTCGTGCAACAACTCACAATCCAACAGATAGAAACTGGAAAAAATACATGCATACGTTACCAGGATAGTGTAGAACACTTGTACGGTGACAGAATTTGAAGAAAGCAGCCCAAACTCAGCAGATTTGAAGATGGCTCGCAGTTTTCTCTTTGCGAAGCAAGTTGAAAGTGACTTGTGAGACCAATTTGCTGGAATTTATCATCCACGATTGGTCGTAGGCCCACCTGCGGCTGCAGCAGGTGCACCTGCGACACCCCTATATGGGCCCCACCCCTCCAGCTCAGTCCAATTTGAGTTGTAAAGGAGTTCTTACAGATTGAAAAGGTCAAATCGAGAATAAAAACGCTACGCGATTGAGCAAAACAGCATACAATCCTGGTTTTCTCAGATGAGACTTTGAATCTGTACATCACTCATTGGTAGTCGCTTGAACACAAGGCATACCCTAGCCGATGACCTCAGTTGTCACGAATCGCATACGGCAATACCTTATACAGGTCTGATGCCGCTGACTCCAGGTCGTTACCCTACGTGAGTCCCCGAAGGGGGTTACAACGTGAGTCCCCGATGGGGGTTACAACATGAGTCCCAGACGGGGGTTACAACGTAGATCCCCGATGGGGGTTACAACACGTTCATCTGTTGACTTGTCTATCGACGAAGGTCAAGCAGCCTTGACGTTATTCCAGCCAATAGCAATTAAACCCATCGAAGCATTGAGAACTATTCGGAGTCATGACGCACTCATGCGCTCCTCGTGAGATCCTCGACGGGTTTACAACGATATCTCTCAAGGGAGTAACAACGCATGCTCAGCCATTGACACACATATCAACGAAGGTCAAGCAACCTTGATGTCATTTCAGCCGATAGCTATTAAACCTATCAGAGCTCTAGAGCTATTCGAGGTCTTCATACCCAATCGTCAGATTCCCCAAAGAGATCCCCCTACGGGGTCACAACGCAATGCTCCGTTGATCTACACAACAGCGAAGGTCAAGCAACCTTGACAATCTATAGAATCTCAGCCGTTGATTCACACGTCAGCGAAGGTCAATTATCCCACAGGATTTCTCAGCCGTTGATTCACATGTCGGTGAAGTACACGTCAACGAAGGTTAGGCATCCCTGACAGCATTTGTTGTTGGCAGTAAATCCAACAAAATCTTAACATGTCCTAGAGATACCAACCAGGAAAGGTCAATGTTATCAGAGAGAATAGATGATGGAATATGTTATACACATCCTCAAACAGATCAAGCTTTATCCCCACAGATCTCTTGCACATAAGAGGTACCTCTTCGGGATCGAGTCGTTATCAAGAACACATGAATTTGGTGATAACTCCAACATCAACATCCTAACAGATTCGACTTACACATCAAATCTGGTCAGCATTGGCAATCCCCAGTTGAAGCAACAGGGATCCCGCAATCATCGCCAAAGACATGTTCAATACAAACCCTCACACATGCATCATACATTTGCATCATTTTGCTACCCATAGTACCATCGCTCATCTTATTGCATTTCAAGTAATAAGGATTCTTTATCCTACCCATGCATCGCCATGTATGAGTACGATAAAGAGGGCATCCAGAGACACTCAAAATTTTCTCAGTACTCATCGGTACTAACATCAGCGGAGGACAGATTCGCCTTTTAAGAGAGAACCCTGAAAAACAATCCAAATCCATACCGGATACTACCGGAAATTTAGCATTAACCCCGGATCGCAATCTGGGAGTAACAAATCCAACCTCGGAGATAACCCCGAGGCATGCAGATCCAATACCAAAACACAAACGAAGAAGACCGATTAATCTCTTGAGATAACCCCGAGGTATCCAAATCTCACCCAACCACGGAATAGCCACCAACCTTGGTGATAACCCCAAGGAATGCGGCTTCGCGATAACCCCGTAAATGCTTATTTCAAATGCGACCACTTCAATCTCGACGCCACAACGAGATACACGTAACCAACCCGCAAGAATAACATCGGAAGACAGCACACCTCAAAGATGACAATGAGGACCTTCAATCAATTGCGTGAGCCTAATCTCAAATGAAGCTTGAGCAACGTCGCTGATCGAAAGCTAATCTGGCGATAACACCGGTGAGGGGCAACATCGTCATCTAGTCAAACACGATGCCACGTCACGTCTCTACCCAATGATGTCCCACAAGGCTAACCAATCCCGAGTGACTATTGTGCGAGGTAACGGATGAAAGTTGAAGGTTGAAGATAGGAGGGAATCGTCCCATCTTCAATGACTTCGTACAAACTCTAATCCCATGCCATCGTATAACTCTCGACAACGGCGGTCCGAAATAGGTCATGTATACCTCAAACGGATGCCCGAATTTCACTTCTGAAAGTTCGAGTGGACATTACAGTGCCTGAGTGCACGTACTTCGAGATGACCCAACCCGATAAACCCGGGCCCACCCGGGTTGCCTATGGTTCACCTGCGACTCAGCCGCAGGTACACCTGCGGCTAAAATGCCTATAAATAGAGGGCTTGGGCAGCCCATTTTGAAAGGAAAAAAAGGCAAGGAAGCCCTGCCCAATTTGCTCTGCACTTACCCCATGCAGTATACTTTCCCCTTTTAAACACCTGTGAGCTCATATATAGCCCTTTTGTACCTACAAAAGTCATTGTTTACCCACTCTTAAGATATAGAAGCCTTCTTTATCAGTCAGTTGTAAGCCTTCTCACACACTTTAGAGTCTTTCTCTTCATCTTTGCACACACCTTTCTACACGTTGAGAGTCGGTTGTTGCTTTGCTTTTGCCCTGAACTTTCATTTCGTATTTCATTATATATATATATATATATATATATATATATATATATATATATATATATATATATTGACTAACATTATCGAAGTTATGCCTCGATTGAGAATGAACTTGATGCAGGTTTATTTGCTTTAATATATATATATATATATATATATATATATATATATTACATTTATATATATTATCGTATTGTCGAACTTTGTTCGATGAGCTAGATCTCTGCAGATGCGTATATATATCGCTTTTATTATATATATATATATACTTATATATATCAACTTATTCATATATATATATATATATATATATATATGAATCGTGGTCAAACTCTGCATTCGATGAGCCTGCATCCGTTTATATATATATATATATATATATATATATTTTGTCCCACACAGGTTTACTTACGTATGGTTGATACAACTTTCTTTACATTTATTTTATATTATGCTTTTTATTTACATTCTGTCACTTTGAGTTTCCTTCGTATGGCGGTTGGCCAAAATTCTGACTTTATTACAGAGTTTCCTCCATGGCGGTTGATAGCTTTTAACCGCTTTATTTATCATGTGGTGATCATCACATATATATATTCTACTTTTTATATATATACCTACTTCGCCTTTTATATAAACGATATTTTTGAGCCTAGGAATCATGTGATCACATATTCATCCCATTAAATCTAGATTCGGTTCAATGGACATTTTTTCAATTTAACACTTGAAATTATTTTATGATGTCCTAATTTCCTCATATGGTTTCCATACCCACGAGGAAGTCGGCATTATTTTGTACATTATTTCATACGGATGCCTCGCATTCGTAAAATAAAATCAACCAAGCCGCACACTTAATAAAATGGGAGTGTAAAAGGTCTCAATTACTATTGAGCATCAGGGTTTGAAAAACCTTTTTATAAAACATCATTGCTATATCTTGCTAAAAAACTGAATTTTCTACATAAATTCAAACCTTGTGTATATAGGTGCGAACGAGGCCTCGCACTACTTCCAAATAATAGCACATTAACCCACACACACACACATTCAGATAATAGTTTCTTCAAAAGAGGCGATCACCGTGGTAACACGGATGTCGGGGGGTGCCTAACACCTTCCCCCCGCATAACCAAGTCCCCGGATCCTAATGAATCTCGGTTTCAATTTAATTCGCTTAGCAAAGGTCACATCACCGGGTCAATGTGCAAACCTTTTCTCGGTTGTGTTGGTACAACCATTTAAAAACCAATCACGACTTTTAATAATCCATCGTCGACATTATACATGTCAACCTTTTTCACTTGTTTTTTCAAACAAATCTCACCTAAAATGAGAACACCAAAGAACAAGTAACGAAAAGGGACATCCAAAAATCCCGACGTCGACACCAAGCGCTTAGTAATTTGGCGCCAAGACGACAAATACTGCGCTCGCGACTTGCAGAACCCAATTGTTCAAAATAGAGCTTCGACACATTTTATTAAGCCAACTAACACGAATTTAACCCATCAAATAGTGATAATAACACGTAACATAAATATACTACTATCATAAACATGATTGCTAACATATACAATCACTTAACACAATTTAACAGCTACTAACACTATTTTAATTTCTCAATTTTCATGTTTTTCACATAAAACTCCAATTTTTGATATTCATCCCAAAAATAATCACTGTGAATTCATTATTTGGCCAAATCACTTCATTCCAATTACGTTATGCTCGTATTTCAATAAACTAGCATAAACAAAACTCAATTAATATTTTAGCATGTAATTTGACCCTCAAAATTGGTACTTACCTAAGCCATATGAACAATGCATACAAACATACACTGTCGATTATTTTTTTTACTGTCAAACGAATTTTTAGCATGCAATTGTTGTTTAAACATAATCTCTAATTACTATATACTCATATAATCACAAGTAACCAATTATTTAACAATAATTTGAAGAGATGAAATTTATAGAACATGAGAAAACTTCTTGCCGTGAAATACATATACATGTATATACACACATATAACTCTAAGGTTGTGAACATACCTTCAAGTAGTGTGTAATTCTTGCTACGATCACTGGAATTGTTGAAAATCCTAAGCTTTCTCTCAATTTCTCTCAACTCTCAATTCTCTCTACTGCCTCTAGACTAGCAAAGTTAGAATGAAGCTTTGATAGCCAGTATGCGTAATAACCAAAATAAAAAATTGATATGGCCTTAATACATATATTAAATATATCGGTTACTAACATAAATGTATATAATATAAATATATTATATTTATTATTTATTTATTTAATTTAAATAACAAGAAATCTCAAAAGTTTGGCAAAACCCTTTAAATATTAAAGAATTAATATATTAAGCCTTGTTTGTTAAAACTAAATTAAACTACTTTAATTTATTTTAATAACTCCTTATAATATAGTTATTTGTCACACTATATTTAATCAAGCTTTCATATTTATTTTATTTAATGCAAAACAAAATTAATTAAATAAATCCTTTAATCACATAACACAATACAAATAATTAATCATTTAAATTGAAATATCAATATAATAATCATTTCTTAATTCATTAATTATTTATTTAATAAATAATTAACTAAACAAAATTAAATTAATTGAACCAATATTTATTCAACGATAATCACATCCATTAAATATTTATATAAATCAATAAATATTTAATATTACATTTAAAATTATGGAATGTTACATCATTTCCTCCTTAAAAGGATTATGTCATCAGAATCACAATTCAAACAATCAAATCGTCACATTCTTTCCTACTTACAAAGATTCTGTCCCAGAATCGAAGACATAGATTAAACAAATAACTCAGGGTAACTTTTCATCATTTCAAATTTTCCGAGTTCCCACGCCTTTCTCTCGACATCAGTGGTTTCTCCGTATCACCTTCACTGTAGGTATCACTTTATTTCGAGCACTTGTTCTTTCCTCGTCGACTATCCGGATATGAACTTCTTCATAAGACAAATCTTTATCGAATTGCAATGGTTCGTATTTTCGATCACGTGCTTTGTAATCGGGTTTATACAAATGTAATAATCAAAATGTGAAAAATATTATGAATGTTTTCCAATTCTGGAGGTAGAGCTACCTCATAAGCCACTTCCCCCATTCTTCGTAGTATTTCAAACGGTCCAATAAATCTTGGGCTTAGCTTTCCTTTCTTGCCAAAATGAATCTTCCCCTTCCAAGGAGAAACTTTTAGGAAAATAAAATTTCCTACTTCAAATTCGCGATTCTGCCTATGTTGATCGGCATACTTTTTATGTCTGTCTTGGGCTGCTACCAATCTTGTCCTGATGAGTTTGACAACTTCAGCAGTTTGTTGTACCAGTTCTAGTCCTAATAGTTGGCATTCACCGACTTCATCCCAACACAGTGGAGTTCTGCACTTTCTGCCGTACAATGCCTCGTAAGGTGGCATGTCGATGCTCGCATGGTAACTGTTGTTGTAGGCAAATTCTACCAACAGTAAATGTTCATCCCAGCTTCCTTTGAAATCCATGATGCATGCTCTCAGCATATCTTCCAACATTTGGATAGTTCATTCGCTTTGCCTGTCAGTTTGCGGATGGTATGATGTACTCATTCGCAACTGTGTTCCCATAAATTCTTGTAGTCTCTTCCAGAAGTTTGATGTGAACCTTGGATCTCTATCTGACACAATTGACACAGGAACTCCATGTCTTGATACTATCTCTTTAACGTACAATTTCGCTAGCTGACCAAGATTAAATCTAATCTTTATTGGCAAAAAGTGTGCAGATTTTGTTAGTCTGTCCACTATCACCCATATCGCATCGTATCCTTTCTAAGTCGTTGGAAGTCCTACCACAAAATCCATTGTGATATGCTCCCATTTCCATTCCGGTATTTTCAACAGTTGAAGTAACCCGCTTGGTCGTTGATGTTCAACTTTCACCTTCTGAAATGTCAAGAATTTTGCAACGCATTCTGCAACGTCTCTTTTCATATTCATCCACCAAAAATGTCGTCGCAAATCTTGATACATCTTTGTACTTTCTGGATAAATCGAATATCTTGTGTTGTTGTGTGCTTTACCAAGATTTCGCCTTTAAGCTCGCACCGCCGAACCCAAATTCTTCCCTCAAATCGTAGTAGTCCTTCGGCAACGATCTTGTATTTTACATTTCTACCGTCAACCACTTTCTCTTTGACCGTTTTGCATTCTTTATCTTGTAGCTGAGCACTCTTCACTTTGTCCACCAAAGTTGGACTAGCATCTATCTGGAATAGTCATTCATCGGATTCCTTTGGAAATTTGATTTCCAACTGTGACACCCCTAAATCCAAGTACTTCATTCCCACAGGATTTGGTGCTCACTTATTAAAAACTATTATATCTAACTACCCATAATCAAAGGATAAAGACATATTTTAAATAACTTAAACAATAATCTCTCTCATTAAAGGGTTACATCAAAATCTCAAAATAAATCCCAGGTAATCTAACCTTAAAATTATTACATCAGTTTGCAGAATACATTATAAAATAAAACGAGTCTTAAAACTTCAAGCATTTAAATAAACTTTAAACAATTCTTCATCACTTAAACATCTTGCCTTTTCCCTTGCTAATAGATGAATCATCACCTCTTTCAACTTTAGCTGCATTGTCTAATTGCAAGAGTGAGCAAACAATTACTCACTGACATAAAGATAGTATAATAACAACATGAGAGTGAACAACGAATACTGAATAATAAAGAACTTGTTCTACGGATCAAAATAGAAAACAAGTTCGAACTTTAATTATCTGAGGGTCTTAAGACCACGAACTATGTCCATGGTGTTTAGGTATTATTACCTTCTCCTTAACAGTCGTTAGACTGTACAGACTCTTCTTAACGTACTCAGGGGGATTAGCCCTTTGTACCATGTATTGTGCACAAACATCTAAACGTTACATATACAAAATCCCCTATATTAGGGTTGTTCAACTCAGTTTGAATTTAGAATTTCCGCACTAAAGAAAGTTTAGTTTGAAACTAGCTTATCAGTGTTTCTAGAATTTTAGAACACTTATTCAAATTCCAACAATAAAGGTTTAATACAATAGTGTATAACTGAACAAGGCTATTAAAGTCAAAGATCGGATATCAACAATATATATATTTGAAAAAACATGATATACATGCGAAAAGCTATATTCAAAGGAGTTTAGAACAATCTTCTATGAATCAATGTGTTAGAACAATGTATGCTTCGAATGATAATAAGGAAAGTAAAGCTTGCTCAATTGTAAGGAGTTAAGGTTTAGGAACTTGCACAATTATTATAAGAGTAGGGTTAAAGAACTTGCCTTGTTTGTAAGCTACACAAGTGTAAAATAATCTCCAATTATCCTACATATAATATTAAAATTGCAACAACGATTAATTGTATGAACATTAGCTTTGAGGTTTAAACCATCATTTAGGTCATAACCCTAACCTAGAACCTAACCACATTGATTAACACCTTCACGATTCTGAAATCACACTATAAACCTTATCATTTATATTTAACTCTTGAAAACATCACATTTTCATTTTATAACTTATTTAAGTAATTATTTCAAATCTTTACACTTTGCGTTATAACTCATTGAAATCTGTTATTATAATTTTCTTAATGCTTTAGTATTCTTTACATGCATGTTAAACTAACCAAAGTCCATTACACACGACTGACTGCGCATTAAGTAGGCTTTATCGTCATGACAAACCACTCAAGGCATGGCCATGAAAGTATTAAATCAAGTTAACAAATATACCGCGACATCTCAACACACGACTTTTTGCGAAGCTCGCAATGCACTCGCTTTGTCCATAAAATCCCAATTCTACCAAATTACACCAAATTACAACATCTTCACTTTGTCATATTATAGTTACACATACTAAACACCAATCTATATTCAAAACATTATTTAAACACCATTTTTGAGAATCAAAAACTATATTTTACCCAAATTTTCTCATTTTTATATTTTTAACGAATTTGATCACTATGAACTCGTTTCTTGATTAATTTTCATGATTCGAACTACATTGTTTTCGTTTCTTAACATACAAACATATTCTAACAACAAATTACAGATTACATCACATATTGGACAAGAAATTTAGTACTTTCTATGGCCATATTATAAGAACACAAACAATGTTATTTTCCTTTTCTTCCTCAACCCAATTTCTTATGAATTTGATATTCAAACAACACTCGCATACAATGATTAATAGATTCTAACACCTTATATATGTATAAACATATCAATTCCACATGATTACCAAATCATATAAAATATATACATATATACCACAAAAACTAAAAGTTCAAAATAGAATAGTTTATACCTTACTCCTTTGATTGTATGATGAAAAATATGGTAGAAATCTTTTTCCAAAACCCTTCTTCTCTCTTGGCAAATCTCAGAACTCCAAAATCACAGTGTTTTCTCTCTACCCGAACTCCCTGTGTTAAGCCTTAGACAAAATACGTGAAATAAAATATAACTAGCTACCCTCCAACGTACGTCAGGTCACAAACCCAAAAGACGTTAGTTAAATTAGACCAAAGGCCACAAGGCCATGTTTGGCTAACCAAAACTCGCTCAAATTAAATTATTATTATATTATTTATATTATATAGTTTTCACTTGTCACACTTTAGATAATTTAAATAACTTAGTTTAGTTAATTTAAATAACTCATATAATAATAATAAAATCTTTTTATCACTATACCTATAATTAATAAATAATTATATATCTAATTAAATTAATAAATTAGATACAACACTTTATTTAATTTATTTATTTGCATTAAATTAAACAATTCATTTAATTTAAATATTTCTTTAAATATTAAGCAATTGATTTAATTTAATTACTTCCTTAAATTAAATCCATTAGATAAAATTATCATTAGTCAATTTAACACTAATTAATTTAGTTACCAAATTAATTCACCATAATTCATCTATTATTTATTTTCCTTAATAAATAAATTATTTAAAATATTTATTTAATTCAATAAATATTTTAATTAAATTAAAAATTTCTCGATCGTTACATCCTTCCCTCCTTAAAAGGATTACGTCCCTAGAATCACAACTCAACAAATTTATTCGTCACATTCTTCCTCCTTACAAGATTCTCGCCCCTGAATCGCTATATAAGATCAAGCAAATAATCGAGGATAATTCTTCATCATAACGCTTTCAAGTTCCCACGTAGCTTCCTCAAAGATTGTGGGTTCCTCCATTTTACCTTAATAGGAGTATCACTTTATTCCTCGATACTGCTTCTTTTCATCAACAATTTGAACATGGACTTCTTCATATGTTAAGTCTTTCTCAAACTGTAAGGGCTCATATTCTATAACATGTCTATAATTATTTTTATATGGTCTTAACACCGATATGTGGAAAATATTATGAATATGTTCCAACTTCGGAGGTAAAGCTACCTCGTACGCCATTTTGCCAACCCGTCGAAGCAGTTCGAAAGGTCCTATAAATCTAGGGCTCAATTTCCCCTTCTTGCCAAACAGAATTTTCCCCTTCCAAGGAGATACTTTTAAGAAAACATAACTACCAACAACGAATTCTCGATTTTATCGGCGTTGATCGGCATATTTCTTCTGTCTATCTTGTGCAGTTATCAATCTCGCTTGAATCACTTTGATGATCTCGACAGTCTGTTATACCAATTCTGGACCCAATAGCTGACGTTCACCTACCTCATCCCAGCATAACGGAGTTCTGCATTTTCTGCCGTATAACGCTTCGTAAGGCGGCATGCCAATACTCACGTGATAACTATTATTATAAGCAAATTCCAACAATGGCAGATGGTCATCCCAATTTCCTTTGAAATCCATTATACATGCTCTGAGCATATCTTCTAGTGTTTGGATAGTTCTCTCGCTTTGTCCGTCGGTCTGAGGATGGTACGCTGTGCTCATTCTCAGCTGTGTTCCCAAACATTCTTGCAATCGTTTCCAGAAATTAGATGTGAAACGTGGATCTCTGTCTGATACAATGGACACAAGTACCCCGTGTTTTAAAATGATTTCCTTCACGTATAGTTTTGCTAACCGATCTAGGGTAAATCTAATCTTGATTGGTAAGAAGTGAGCCGACTTTGTCAATCGATCGACAATCACCCAAATGGCATCGTAACCTTGCTGAGTCGTTGGAAAACCCCACAAAAAATCCATTGTGATATGCTCCCACTTCTATTCTGGTATCTCCAACGGTTGTAGTAATCCGCTTGGTCTTTGATGTTCAGCTTTAACTTTCTGACACGTTAAGCATTTTGCCACACACTCAGCCACATCCTTTTTCATATTCGGCCACCAAAAATGATGTTTAAGATCATGGTACATTTTCGTACTTCCAGGGTGAATCGAATATCTTGAGCTGTGAGCTTCACTCAGAACTTCCTCTTTAACTTCCGGTACTGGCGGAACCCAGATTCTCCCTTTGAATCGAAATAACCCTTCCGAATCGATTTTAAATTTGTTTTCCTCACCTTCAGATATCTTCTGTTTTATCTTTTCGCATTCTTCATCCTGAAGTTGTGCATTCTTCACTTTATCTACCAATGTTGAATTATTTCCTATCTGGAACAACTTTTCATCGGATTCTGTCGGATATTTAATTTCCAACTCTATCTTAGCCATTTCCGCCACTAACTTCTCTTGAGCTGTCAACATCATTAACTTCTCCCGTCCCTTCTTACTTAAAGCATCAACAACAACATTCGCATTTCCGGGATGATAGAAAATCTCGCAATCATAATCTTTGATTAGTTCTAACCATCTTCTTTGTCGCATGTTTAAGTCTTTTTGTGTAAAGATATACTTCAGACTTTTATGGTCAGTATATATATCTCACACCTCTCTCTGTAAAGATAATGTCTCCAAATCTTCAAGGCAAACACCACTGCAGCCAACTCTAAGTTATGAGTCGGATACCCCTTCTCATAATCTTTTAATTGACGTGATGCATACACAATAACTCTCTGTTCTGCATAAGCACACAACCTAGTCCTTTTTGCGATGCGTCACTATACACCACAAAATTCCCTGTATCATCAGGCAATGACAACACAGGTGTTGTACTTAACCTCTTCTTCAATTCATGTAAACTTTCCTCACACTTCTCGTCCAAACAAACTTAATCGCTTTCCGGTTAAATTCAATCATGGGGTCGCGATCTTAGAAAATCCCTGAATAAAACGCCTATAATAACCAGCCAATCCTAAGAAACTCCTTATCTTTGACGGTGTTTTCGTCTGATCCCAGTTTACTACAGCTTCAACTTTTGATGGATCTACCAAAATTTTGTCTTTATCAATAACATGCTAGAGAAATCAGACACGCTCCATCCAAAACTCACATTTTGAAAATTTTGCGTATAACTTCTCCTTTCTCAATGTCTCCAACGTCACTCTTAAGTGTTCAACATGTTCTTCCTTGGTCTTAGAATACACGGGATATCATCAATAAACAACACCACAAATTTGTCTAGAATGGTTTAAACACCTGCTCATCAAGTCCATGAATGCCGCAGGTGCATTTATTAAACCAAATGACATAACCAGAAACTCGTAATGACCATACCGAGTTCTGAATGCCGTCTTTGGTACGTCTTCTGGCCTCACCTTCAATTGATGATAACCACTCCTCAAGTCTATCTTCGAAAAATACCTCGCACCCTTCAGTTAATCAAACAAGTCGTCGATTCTTGGTAACGGATACTTATTTTTAATCGTGACCTTATTTAATTCTTTGTAATCATTGTAGAGCCGCATCGATCCATCTTTCTTTTTAACAAATAACACTGGCGCTCCCCATGGCGATACGCTCGGCTGGATATACTTCTTGTCGAGCAATTCTTGCAATTGCACCATCAACTCTTTCATCTCTCTACCGTCCATTCTCAGATGGTGCCTTAGATATCGAACTGTTCACGGTACTAAATCAATCACGAACTCGATTTGTCGATCTGGCGGAAGACCCGACAAATCATCTGGAAATACGTCTGCAAAATCTCTTATGATCGGTATCTCTTCTAACTTCGCACTTTTCTTTTGTGTATCAACTATGTAGGCTAAGTATCCTACACATCCTTGTCTTAACAACTTCTTGGCTTGCATCACCGTCAGCCAACTTGCTTGTAGAGGTGATTTGCTACCATAGAACACAACCTTTGACGGAGTCATAAGGTTAACACACTTTCTTTGGCAATCAATTACTGCTCCGTGATTGAATAACCAATCCATTCCTAGGATAACATCAAATTCCCCCAGTCTAATTGGTATCAAGTTTACCCTCATCTCTTGACCCTTTATAACCACCTTACAATTCCTATATACAAATCTAACAGGAATCACTTCCTTATTTGCAATCTCTATGCTTAAGGGAAATTCTAATTCTTCCCGAGGCAATTCTAAGTTTTGAGCAAATTCATCGGATATAAATGAACAAGTAGCACCCGAATGAAACAGTACATAAGCATTAATACCATTAATCGAATGATACCTGACACCACATCCTTAGACTGAACCGCATCCTACACGGTCATATTGAAAGTTCTCGCAGTAGGTCGGCTTGACTGAGCTGGTCCAGTGATAGTCAATGCACCACCACCATTGTTGTTTCCTTTTCCACCATTTGCACTTCCCACTGGCTTTTTAGGACAATCACGAGCCATGTGATCTTTCGAACCGCAGGTAAAACATACTCCTTTCTTCGGACTAAAATAGTTCCGTGCAATGTGTCCCTCCTGACCACAGTTGAAACACATTCGCTTTCCCTTCAAACATACCCCAGTATGATTCTTTCCACAAGTAACACAAGCTTCAAACTTTTTCTTCTACTGACTTCCCTGCTGTCCTACCGTAGTCGAATTCTCGTTCCACTTCCTCTTCTGATTGTTACTTCCAACATTACTCCCACCAGCCTTATTCTCGTTATCATTCTTCCTCTTCTTCTGTTCTTGATTGTACTTGGTCAAGGCATTGCTTCCACCTTCTGCGATGATTGCCTTTTTCCAGTACAGCTGTAAATGTATTCAACTGGAACATTGAAACCTTGCTGTAAAGCCATGGCTTCAATCCTTGTTCGAACCTTCTCACCTTACGCTCATCCGTATTGACTTGATATATGGCAAACCTTGCCAACTCATTAAACTTCGCAGCATATTTTGGCACCGTCATAGTTCCTTGCTTAAGCTCAAGAAATTGCACTTCCAGCTGATTCCGAGAACTCGCTGGAAAGTACATTTCGAAAAACATTTCCTTGAATCTATCCCACACTATCACTCCTTGTCCTCCACGAATCTTATTTGCTTGCCACCATAGCTAGCTTCAAACTTGACAAACTAGGCAGCATTTAACGCTATCTTGCATCTTCATTAACCCTAGCAACGTCGAACACCTTTTCCATTTCCATGATCCGGGTTTGGGCTTCCACCGGATTCATAGACCCTTGAAACTCTGGCGGTCCAACCGCTTTGAATTTTTCGAAAGTCGTGACTGAGCTTGCGGTTGATTCATAAGTGCACCCATCAATGAGATCTACCAACTCTTTGAACCGGATTAACATTGGTCTCATTGTTATTATTAGTTCGGTTATAACTGAAAACCGAAATAATGCTAATTTTACTATCCGAACTAATAACCAAAATTTCAAAATAAACGAATTACCGAATACTGAATTACCGAATTGTAATTTCGGTAAAAACCGAATCACTGTCCAGCAAATGTTACCTGTTTACTGTTTAACATCCAATTGTTACCTGTTTAGCAAACATTGTCCACTGTCCAGTAAATTAACAGTTTAACACTGTCCATTGTCCAATGTCCAGCTGCAAAGTAAAAAATACAGCAGCAACAACTAACAAGCCCAAACACTTCTACAGTATCACTTATAAAAAATTACAGCAACAACAACTAAGTAACTACAATAGTCAACTAAGTAACTAAGTAACTACAGCAGCAAGCATCATTAGCATCAATTGCATCAATGAGACAACGATTCAAAGATCAACAAGCTCAAGTCTTGTAGTCTCCCGATAACACTACTGACAATCAACAATAATAATAATAAAAAAAGCAGTTGTATCTTTGAATTACTAATAGCAGTAAACAAATACTCAAGATTCAAGGATTTGAAATTAAATACTGGAAACGGGAAATTTTTGGGAAAGGTATATATATAAAGTACTTTGTAAAAGCAAACAAAACCTAAACAATAGAAAAGATAAGGAAAATAGAAAAATGACAAATGAAGTAAGCCTTCAAATATACATCCCTTAAGAATAAGAGTTTATTGTTAGTAAACATGTAATTCATATGAAGAGAATAGAGATCATAAAGAAAATCAAAATAAAGTTAATATCAACATTAAAAAGGTGCCCTCAAAGCATCTTTCTCATTATCGAAACAACAAACAAACAACAAATCCCAATGAAACAATTTGAATGTAAAATAAGTTCATTCTATTTCTTTAAATCAAATGGAGAACAACTAAAACATAACACCTGCGATCGATCAAAAGCAGTTGAACAACTGCAGTTTAGACAACAAAAATTAGATCAAAACCCTAAGTCCTAACTAACAAAATCAGATTGAATAACCCGTAAAAGGGTTCAAATCAAACATAGATGTAAGTATGGAACAACTAAGAAAACAAACATACCACAAATTTCTGAAGTCTGAAGGCGTGGTTCAAGTTCAACCGTTCAACTGAAGTCGTAAGAGATGAGAGAGTCAAGAGTCTTTGATCACCGTAACGTAAGGGAGTAGTCAATTGTCGAAAGTGTCGAGGCAAGCATGAAAGCAAGAGCAATCAAGTCCGAAGTTGTGAAGCAGCAAGATGAAGATTCTCAATTTCTCACATCTCAAGATCGGCCGATCGGCCCGACTTCGGTCACTTTAGGATGAAAGATCCGGACTCTAGAGTTAGTAAGTTAGGCTTAGGACTTAGGAGTTATTAGATAATAATAATAATATTATAAAATTAATATTTTTAAGAATTAAGGTTCGGTTATTCTGGATACCCAAATAACAAGTTTTTGAAAACCAAAACGTAGAATCGAATCTTCAAAATATAATTCTTGATATAACCAAAATTGTAAAAAAAACCAAAAACCAAAATAATTCGGTTAAAAATTTTGCTCAATTCGATTTTATCTATTTTTGCTCACTCCTATCGTGAGGTGCTTGTTGGCGTGGTTATCTTCTTCTATGAGGCATTTTCTCATTTAAAATATACGCTTATTAGTTCATTACTCAACTTCTTGGGTATTTAAAGTTTAACTTAAACATTCCAAGATTAAAACTATAACACATAACATTTCAAATAAACTCTAATATTTTATTCATTCATAATGTTTTAAATATACTAAAGATAGCATATCTGCTATAAACATCCACTTTCCTGAACTAAACCAGGCTTCAAGATTACATACTCATACTATCCCTTTATTCATCTCAAAATAAGGGATTCACAATTTATTTACTCACATAATTAACCACATATTATTATCACTTTTATTCTATCTAGGCATATTAAGACGTCGTATGGCCTCTCGACGCTCTTCCTCCATGATACGATACGCAGTTCTACGATCCATCACGAATCACGGCGAGTCTTCAAACTGAGGTGGGTAATAATGGACTCGATCCTGGGCCCTATCAATCGCCGAATTAAAAGCATAATCCATCTCCTTCATCTTGGCTTTCTTCACTTGGACCTTAGCCTCAGCACGGTCTGCACGCTGAGTCGCCTTCATACAAGCATCCTTTGCTCTTGTACGCTTAGCTGTTTCCTCTTTGAAGTCATTTTTCATCTTCTCCATGTCAGTCTTCATCTTCTCGTTCACTGCCAACAGGTCTTTATGCTGACCCTTGGTATGAACTAGATCCCATTCCGTGTTTCCAAGTTTTGAATCAAGTTCCTGAATCTCTACCTCCTTCTGTTCCAATGCAACACGATGCATCTCAACCATCTCCTTCAGCTCCTCAACATTATCATGTAACTCTATGTTACGATCATACAGAGCGTTATACATCTCAGCCGATACGGAGTTTGGTGGAAACTCCTCAGGATCCTCCTCTTCATCATCCTCCTCTATCTCCTCTGGACTATCCTCCTCGGGATCGGTCATAGGCTCATCCTCCTGGATCAACTGTTCCCGCACCACATGAATATCCCGGGGTTCGTCATCTCTAGGTACCTAGGTATCACCTCCCTAGCTGGACTGGACCCTCCTTCGTTAGACATCCTGTCAACAAAATATTTTAAGTTTTACTTAACATTATCGATACTCGCGAGCACATAAGTTATTAACACATGGCACATAATGTCTTTTATTGTTTAGTTTCAATGGATGCCTTAATCCATTCCTTAAAACCCGATAAGAGTTAATCACCTCTATGTTTTTTGACTTCTTAAAGGCTACTTCCTAAGGTTTCCCCACCTAAGATTCATAACCTAAGACTTTGATACCAACCTGTGACACCCCCAAATCCAGGTACTTCATTCCCACAGGATTTGGTGCTCACTTATTAAAAAATATTATATCTAACTACCCATAATCAAAGGATAAAGACATAATTTAAATAACTTAAACAATAATCTCTCCCATTAAAGGGTTACATCAAAATCTCAAAATAAATCCCAGGTAATCTAACCTTAAAATTATTACATCAGTTTGCGGAATACATTATAAAATAAAATGAGTCTTAAAACTTCAAGCATTTAAATAAACTTTAAACAATTCTTCATCACTTAGACATCTTGCCATTTCCCTTGCTAGTAGATGGATCATCACCTCTTTCAACTTTAGCTGCATTATTTAATTGACAGAGTGAGCAAACAATTTCTCACTGACATAAAGATAGTATAATAACAACATGAAAGTGAACAACGAATACTAAATAATAATGAACTTGTTCTACGAATAAAAATAGAAAACAAGTTCGAACTTTAATTATCTGAGGGTCTTAAGACCACGAACTATTCCACGGTGTTTAGGTATTATTACCTTAACCTTATCAATCTTTAGACTGTACAGAATCTTCTTAACGTACTCAGGGTATCAGCCCTTTGTACCATGTATTGTGCACAAACATCTAAACGTTACACGTACAAAATCCCCTATATTAGGGTTGTTCGTCTCAGTTTGAATTTAGAATTTCCGCACTAAAGAAAGTTTAGTTTGGAACTAGCTTATCAGTGTTTCTAGAATTTTAGAACACTTATTCAAATTCCAACAATAAAGGTTTAATACAATAGTGTATAACTGAACAAGGCTATTAAAGTCAAAGATCGGATATCAACAATATATATTTGAAAAAAACATGATATATATGTGAAATGCTATATTCAAAGGAGTTTAGAACAATCTTCTATGAATCAATGTGTTAGAACAATGTATGCTTCGAATGATAATAAGGAAAGTAAAGCTTGCTCAATTGTAAGAAGTCAAGGTTTATGAACTTGCACAATTATTATAAGACTAGGATAAAAGAACTTTCGTTGTTTGTAAGCTACACAAGTGTAAAATAATCTCCAATTACCCTACATACATCATTAAAATTGCAACAATGATTAATTGTATGAACATTAACTTTGGGGTTTAAACCATCATTTAGGTCATAACCCTAACCTAGAACCTAACCACGTTGATTAACACCCTCACGATTCTGAAATCACACTATAAACCTTATCATTTATATTTAACTCATGAAAACATCACATTTTCATTTTATAATTTATTTAAATAATTATTTCAAATCTTTACACTTTGCATTATAACTCATTGAAATTTGTTATTATAATTTTCTTAATGCTTTAGTATCCTTACATGCATGTTAAACTAACCAAAGTCCATTACACATGACCTGCAATTAAGTAGGCTTTCTTGTCATCATGACAGCCACTCATGGCACCATGTGCATATTAAATCGTTAATCAGCTAAGGTCATACGACGCAGCAGCACCATACGCCTACATTCCGAGCGCTCACAGCGAGAGTCATGAAACTGCACCACGTGCCGCATACGGACGTCTCAAAGACCGAGTTTTTGCGAGAAGCTTCATGCACTACGATTTGGCCATAAAATCCCAATTCTCTACCGAATTACACCAAATTACAACATCTTCATTTTGTCATATTATAGTTACACATACTAAACACCAATCTATATGGAAAACATTATATAAACACCATTTTTGAGAATCAAAAACTATATTTTCCCCAAATTTCCTCATTTTTATATTTTTAACGAATTTGATCACTATGAACTCGTTTCTTGATCAATTGTCATGATTTGAACTACATTGTTTTCGTTTCTTAACATACAAAACATATTCTAACAACAAATTACAGATTACATCACATATTGGACATGAAATTTAGTACTTTCTATGGCCATATTATAAGAACACAAACACTGTTATTTTCCTTTTCTTCCTCAACCCAATTTCTCATGAATTTGATATTCAAACAACACTCACATACAATGATTAACATATTCTAACACCTTATATATGTATAAACATATCAATTCCACATGATTACCAAATCATATAAAATATATACATATATACAACCAAAACTAAAAGTTCAAAATAGGAATAGTTTATACCTTACTCCTTTGATTGTATGATGAAAAAGATGGTAGAAATCTTTTTCCAAAACCCTTCTTCTCTCTTGGCAAATCTCAGAACTCCAAAATCACAGTGTTGTCTCTCTACTCCAACTCTCTGTGTTAAGCCTTAGACAAAATACGTGAAATAAAATATAACTAGCTACCCTCCCACGTATGTCAGGTCACAAACCCAAAAGATGTCAGTTAAATTAGACCAAAGGCCACAAGGCCATGTTTGGCTAACCAAAACTCCCTCAAATTAAATATTATTATTCTATTATTTATATTATATAGTTTTAAGCTTGTCACACTTTTTTGAGATAATTTAAATAACTTAGTTTAGTTAATTTAAATAACTCATATAATAATAATAAAATCTTTTTATCACTATACCTATAATTAATAAATAATTATATATCTAATTAAATTAATAAATTAGACACAACACTTTATTTAATTTATTTATTTCCATTAAATTAAACAATTCATTTAATTTAATTATTTCCTTAAATATTAAGCAATTGATTTAATCTAATTACTTCGTTAAAGTCTCACCAATACTAGTTGGTATTGGGCGTGGATTAAATTATTTAAAATATTCTAGATAAATATTTAAATTAGTTGAACCACGTAAAAATGATTTCCAACTCTAGTGTTTATATGTGATTGCATTTTTTATCGTCATATTATTCTTGCTAACTATCCAAAGACATTCGCTTTGCATTCTATATCCATTCATATCACTTAACTAATTCATTGGTAAATTTGGATTAAACTTTATCATAATCAACTTTAGAAAAAGTTAAGTTTTTTTGTCATATTATATAATTTTCCAAAAAGTGATACATTAACTCAATATCTTTGTTTCATTTTTAAAAAGTTACAAAGATATAGAATCCACTTTTCCTTTTATTGAATATCCAAAGGAATTTTTTAGCTAAATAAAAGTTGGACATAGTTTGTTCCTACACTTATTCAACCCCCCCTTCTAAGTGTACCTACTTAAATTTCAATTGGTATCAAAGCTTGGCTCTACTTATCTTGGTCTTAAAGGTGACTTGTAGGGAAAGATTCTGACATGGCACAACTTGGAAACTCTCATCACGAAGGTCAATCAACAAACCGACCTCCACTACTCTTTTGAATAGAAAACTGGAAATTTTGAATGAGGATATATCTTAAGCGAGACCCATGGGAATGGTGGGTGGTAGAGAATGGACCAGTAATCCCAAGGAAAGATGATGGCACTCCAAAACTCTACTCGAGATGGACTCAACCAAAACATACATGGTTTCATACGACTCCAAAAGCAATGAACACTCTTCTCAGCGGCATGGTGCAATCCGAAATAGATAAAGTTTCTTCATGCAACACATCAAATGAGATATGGGATACCCTAGTGGTAAGTCACGAAGGAACTTCCAAAGTATGAGAAGTTAAGCTAAGTATGCTCATGCATGACTATGAAATGTTCAAACTAGAAAGAGACGAAACAATCAAAATGGCTCAGGCACAATTTTTTGTACTTATAAACTTCTTCCACAAAGTGAAATCAATCGTAAGTTGCTTCGGGCTATGCCCAAAAGGTTTGCATCTAAAATTACTACTCTTCAAGATTCAGTCAATATCTCTTCTATGGATACATTAACTCTCTTTGGTGAACTAGAAGAATATGAACATCAATTAAAAAGATATGATGACGAGGAAGAAGTTCCTCGAAAGAAAGTGCTAGCTCTAAATGTAGGAATTGAAGAAGAACTTGAAAACAACTTTGGGATGATGAAATAGCTATGATCTCAAGGAGACTCGAGGACTACTTCAGAGAAAGAATAAAAGAAGGAATACATTCAATTCAAACTAGTTCAAAGCTAAGCAAACCAAAGAACATGTTTTTTGAATGCGGACGACCAGGCCACTTCAAGAAGGACTGCATCCAACTCAAAAACAAAGGGAAGCAAGGAAATAAAGAGTTCAGAAAGAATAAAGACTTCTTAACATGGAGTGACGATGAAGAATCTGATGTGGAGATAAATGCGAATGATGAACTGGCTCAAATATGCTTCGTGGGACTTGAAGGTGAATCTAGTGAGGTATCTCTTTCTGATATTTGTATTTTGAAACAAGAAAATGAAAAACTAAAAGAGAAAATATGTACTTAAAAGATCTAGTAAACACACTAATGGGTGAAGTTTAGTCACAAATAGATGAAAAGAAGGAATTAGAAAAAAGTAACACATACAAATGAAGAAAAAAAAATTAGTCTGCGAAAATGATTACTTAGATAATTACAATAAAATACTTTTCAACAAAGTAAAACAATTAAATAATGAAGTTGAAAAATTAACAAATGACATAAAAATGAGAGATTTATGAATTGATGCTTTTAGTGATGAATCTAGTAATAAAACAACCTCAACTAATGAACTTCAAAAGGAAATAGAATCCCTAAAACTGTCTCTAGCTAAATTTGTTCATGGCGAAGAAAATCTAAATGTCATGTTAGGGAAACAAAGACCAAGTTATGATAAACAAGGAATTGGTTATAATCTGGTGCATAGAAAGGAAGTTGAAATGCTTAAATCTAAATCATCATTCAAATTAAATTACTGTACACCGTTCACTACTTGTAAAAATTGTGGCACTAAAGGTCATCTAGAGATAAATTGTTCAAAGAAGAAAAATCACTATCAAAGTAAAACAATGTGGATAAAGAAAAGGGTTTTGATTTCAACTAACACAAATGGACCCAAAAAGATATGGGTACCAAAAAGATAAATTGCATTTTTCTTAAACAGGTATGTTTCAAGGCAAAAGTGTCACCTCAAAAGTGGATCCTTGACAGTGGATGTTCACGCCACATGACAGGTGACAAATCTAAGTTCATGGAACTAAATGTCAAAAAGAAACATGGAACTGTCACGTTCGGTGATAACCGGTCATGTGAAATAATCGGGAAAGGTAAAATCGGTAATGGTAAGGTTAACATTAATAATGTTCATCTTGTTAACGGTCTAGAATTCAATCTTATCAGTGTTAGTCAATTAATGGATAATGGACATCAAGTAAATTTTGAAAAAGATAAATGTACAATTTCACATGGTACTAACAATGCTACTTTAGTTGCCCAAAGAGAAGGAAATATATATACTCTTGATTTTGAGCAACAGGAGGAAGAATTATGTCTTGCAACTATTCAAGATGAAGCAAATCTATGGCATCGAAGGATGGGACATGTTCATATGGACCTAATCAAAAAGTTGTCATCAAAGAACCTAAAGAGAGGATTACCCAAAATGAACTTTGAGAAGAAAGGTATATCGAGCCTTTACGACTTGGAAAACAAGTAAGAACATCATTCACAGCCAAGAACATGGTATCAACTTCTTCTCCCTTACAATTACTCCATCTCGATTTATTTGGACTTGAAAGGCATGCTAGTCTAAATGGTAAATTTTACGCATTTGTGATAGTCGATGATTTTTCTAGATATACATGGGTACTATTTCTTAGAACAAAAGATGAGGCATTTAAAGAATTTGAAAAACTGGTTAGAAATTTGGAGACAAAATATAGTCTTAATCTTATAAAAATCAGAAGTGATCATGTCTGCTTGAATTTCAAAAAGATTTTATTATATTTTGCAATCAAAAATGAATTACTCATGAATTCTCAGCACCTAGAACTCCCCAACAAAATGGAGTGGTAGAAAGAAAAAAATCGTACATTACTAGAAACAGCTAGAACTCTAATTCAAGAAAGTAAACTTCCAAAGAAATTCTGGGTTGAAGCTGTAAACACATCATGTTATGTACTAAATAGAGTGTTAATCCGTCCAATTATTTTGAAAACACCATATGAATTATTAAATAATCGACTTCCTAATATAAGTTATTTCAAAGTATTTGGGTCTAAATGTTTTATTCTTGACACTAGTGGGAACTTGGGCAAGTTTGATGCTAGATCATATGAGGGAATATTCATTGGCTACTCACAAAATAGTAGAGCATATCACATTTATAATGTGCAAAAGATATGTATCGAAGAATCTATACATATCAAATTTAATAAATCTAACCATCATATTTCAAAAGAAAGAGAGGAAGATGCAGGAAATTTAGAGACGGCTGCAAATCCAGCATACCACATAAAACAAAACAGCAAGACTATGGAACCGATCCAGCAAGCTGGATTAGAAGAACATCATGATCAAGACTCTATCCAGCAACCTGAATACGAAAATCAGGAACATATCCAGCAAGCTGAAATGAATGAACAACAAGACAATAATTCAGAAACTACTGAAGAAGTGATCCATGACATTCAACTTCCAAAATCAGCAAGATACATCAAAAATCATCCTCCCGATAACATCATTGGAAACATAAATGAAGGAGTTACCACAAGAAGAAAAGCACAAAATATGTGCGCTTTCTCAGTATTTCTATCCCAGATTGAACCAAAGAACGGCAAAGAAGCCATACTTGATGAAAATTGGCTACTAGCAATGCAAGAAGAGCTACAACAATTTGAAAGATGTCAAGTGTGGGAATTGATGCCTCCTCCGAAAGATGTATCCATTATTGGAACTAAATGGGTATTCAAAAACAAACTTGAAAAGTTCGGAACAATTACCAGAAACAAAGCTAGATTAGTAGCTCAAGGGTACAATCAGCAAGAAGGAATATACTATGAAGAAACATTTGCCCCGGTAGCTCGTTTGGAACCCATTCGAATAATATTGGCATTTGCTTGTTTCAAAAAATTCAAACTACACCAAATGGACGTCAAAAGCGCCTTCCTCAACGGTTACATAAACGAAGAAGTATACATAAAACAACCTCCTGGATTCGAGCATGACAAGTTACCACATTACGTATACAAAACTAAAGAAGGCTTTACATGGGCTCAAACAAGCTCCAAGAGCTTGGTATGAGAGATTAAGTAAGTACCTCCTATCAAATGGCTTTATAAGAGGTAAAATCGACTCTACACTATTTATTAAACGCCAAAATAAAGATATCATTATTGTGCAAATATATGTAGACGATATAATATTTGGTGCTACTAATAATTCTCTTTGTGAGTGGTTCTCCAAATGCATGCACAAGGAGTTTGACATGAGCTTAATGGGAGAACTCAATTACTTTCTGGGCCTTCAAATCAAACAAAATCAGGAAGGCATCTTCATTCATCAAACCAAGTATACAAAAGAACTACTCAAGAGATTCGGTTTTGACAACGCAAATTCAAAAACCACACCAATGAGTACATCCATAAAACTCACAGCAGATGAAAAAGGTATGGATGTAGAAGTAACAAAATATAGAGGTATGATCGGATCATTACTTTATCTAACTGCGTCTAGACCTGATATAATGTACAGTGTTTGTATATGTGCTCTTTTTCAAGCCAAACCCAAAGAATCACACTTAAAAGCTGTTAAACGAATATTTAAATATTTGAGTGGTACCACAAATTTAGGATTATTTTACCCAAAATGTGACAATTTTGATCTAATGGGTTACTCAGATGCTGACTATGCAGTCTGTCAAATAGATAGGAAAAGCACAAGCAGTGTGTGTACATTTTTGGGACAAAGTCTTGTCTCATTGCATAGTAAGAAGCAAACTTTAGTTGCTGCTCCCAAATTTTGTGGATGCGTCAAACACTGTGTGATTTTGATATTATGTGTGAAAGTGTGCCTATATACTGTGATAATACAAGCACAATTAACATCTCTAAAAATCCTGTTTTACACTCTCCCACAAAACACATAGAAGTTTGACATCATTTTCTTACAGACAATGTGTCCAAAGGACTAATTACATTAATTTTTATCCCCACTGAGCACCAATTAGCAGATATATTTACAAAACCTTTGGGGGAAGAATGTTTCTGTACTCTAAGAAGAGAACACGGGATGAGACTAATATAGATATGGTCTGCATGCTTTAAGGAAACTCTACAGCCACGACCTATCTTATTACCATAAATACGCCCATTAAATGTGCTCAAGAGTTCCTTTCCCAAACACGGCGCCACGCCTTTCCATATCTCGATACCACGCAACCTTGAAAAGACAAAAGTCACTTTACTCTTCCAACCCTCTTCTTTGTCTTCTCAATACTCAATCGTCTCTGAGATCCTACACCTCTCTCAAACACCGTCCATGAAGATGAAAACCCGGCGGTCTAGACAAATCCGCGATGAATCTGACGATGAGGACTCGCTACCCTCTCCACCTCCTCATCCTCCTGTTACTCGACGAATGAAAAGGAAGCAACCTTCGACCACAACCATCTCTGGCGACTCCTCCCCTGCCGAATCTGAAGCAAGCTTACCCTCTCCTCCACCGATTGGGACATCGACGGTCATTAAACAGCTAACAGTCAAGGAATCCTCACCCAGTTCTCCTCTAATGATGGTAAACCCTCTATCTGTTTCCTTGCATGATGTTCCTGATGATTTTTTAGGGTTCACAACTTCGAGCTTCGTTTCAAGTCCTCTATATGTCACAAATCTTTTGTTTATGAAAAATCAGTTGATATGTTTTATTACCAAAACTCGCCTCTTCAAAACCTCCTTGAGTCATGTGGTTTAGCTTCCTTAAGTGCACCTCCCTCTGTGGCATATCCAAAATTAGTCCAACAATTTTATACAAATCTTGAAAACAATGGGGACTGTTATACGTCATTCGTTAAAGGCAAATCTCTATTTTTTACAACTCTGGATTTAGGGAGCATACTCTCCATACCTTATACATGAGACTGTCCTTTTACACTTAAGGGACCAGTTTATACTCCTTTGTCTTCTATTGTCCAGCTTCGCACTGTCATGGATGACCCAACCGTATCCACAGTCACCATTCCTAAAACCACTGAAGTATCTCCTATTGCAATAGTCCTTCATAAATTGCTAAGGTACAATCTTCGTCCCCGTCTCGGTGGTGGAGCTGACTTCACTTACCAGGATTTGGTTTTGGTGGCCTTGATAATGACAGGCAAATAATTCAATTTTTCCCTCATGATGCTCAAACACATGGTTAACTGTATCAAACATTCCAAAAAGTGCTTGCCTTACAACTGCTTCCTCACAAAATTATTTACTCACTTTCAAATTCCACTCGACAATGAGGGCTCCATCCAAATAACTGATTCCATCGACTCTAACTATCTCAAGGGTGCTCATATCACACTGCTAAAAGGAAAGTTCATACGAGTTATCCCCGAAATTCCCAATGTTCCAAATCCCACACCTCCTACTTCACTACCTCCCTCCCCTGAGATTCTCAATCTTCTTCATACCATCGCGAACAATCAAGCCACAATCACTGCTGATGTTAAAGATATCCAACTTCGTCTTTCTGTGCTTGAAAATGGCAAACTCCCTATTCGGTGCAATGATCTCCATTCTATTTTTCGCAATGTGGAAGATGAGTTCATTGACCTCCAAGCAGGATTTGAGTTGCACACTCGGGCTATGGTAGAAGCCCTGCGCAGAGGAAAATGAACCGCAATGCTCATCGAATTAAGCAATCGAACTTAAATTCATCAGCCATCAGATTGGGACTCTCGGTCACTTTACCGAGCGCCGCATGAATGATCTCAATGAAGAACTGCAAGCAGATCTAGTCCAATCTTATATACCTAAATGGCCACAGTGCAATTGGATGGCCGAATACCAAGGCGACTTCACGACTTCTAATTACTACCCTCCTACCTTCATTGCTCGACCTCCCTGATTTGCAAACACGTTGTCCCTGGAAGAGATTGAACACCGTAGCTTTTCATCGTCTTATTATTTCACTTTGCCCATGAAGCTAATCACGTTCATATTGAGGAGGCGGATGATTAAAGGTTTAGCTCCACACTTCCCCTTTTGGCTTTCTGAATACCTCTTTTTGATATCCAAAGGGGGAGATGACTTATGACTTGCTTGCTTACAAAACAATCTTTTATCTTTTAAAGTTCTTTACTTTCTATGCATGATGCATCCTGATTTACAGACTATGGTTTAAACGTTTATCGAATGATGGTTTAATAGTTTTAAATATTTGTTGGATGCTGGTTTAATAGTTCATTATATTCCTTTTACTTAACATGTTGTGGACTAATGCAGGGTTATTCAACACTTAACAATTAATTCTAAACAGTAAGGATATGCATAAATTGAGGGGGAGTCGTAACTCTCTTGATATGCATGGATTTAGGGGAGTCATAATTATTATGTTGTCATCATCAAAAAGGGAGAATGTTGACTTATGTCACACTCCATGTTTTGATGATGACCCAATTATCACACTAATCATGCTATATAACATTTCGGGAAAGATATGACATCTCGAGAACATCAAGGAGGAAATTACAAAGCCAAGATATCCTTGAAGAAAGAAAAGCAAATTTGAGTCCTAGGAATATATGTAAGATCTTAGCATCTATTACTTTCCAAAATAAGGCTCTAGGACATGTACATTACATATATACTTGTGCACACATACTACATACTAATGCACGAGCTCATGACATGCATGGCAGAAATTCTGTCAACATAACCAAATATGGTAGCTTTGGGAAAATGGTTTGGTGTGTAAAATTATGCAAAATGACGCAACCCAAATCATGATAATAACTAGTATAGTATATCACACATCATAAATCAAGCTTCATAAATCAAGGAATTTAATTATAGGCAATTAACTAAGGTAACTAGTTGATTGAATAAATTACCATAAGTTATGCATTTACGACTAAAACAAATATGGGATAGCATGAATCATGCACCATAATCTTTTCTCATGATCTGCAAAATCTAATTGGTTGATTCCAACGACCCAATATATGGTAAGAAATATGGAAACCTGCCAGCAAATGGTTATGGTAATACAAGTGTTAACTTCCGCCATTTTAGTAATTGGCATGGTAAAAAGCCATAACAGGTACTAACCCATGTGATGAAAATCAACTAGCCCAAAATTAATGATAGCGTGATATCTCAACAAATAGAATCTTGGTGACGAAAAATGAACTGAGTATATCATGATTGACGCGGAACTGCAAGATTTATGCAATGTGTCTTAAACGCACATATTACAGAAACAAATCTTAGCAACGGTAATATTCTTGAGTAGTCTATATAAACTGATTTCATTAACAAATAAAGATAAGAAATACATACTATATCATAAAGCATACAAGTTACATAATTGTTTTTCTTCTTGATTATTGTTGATTGTGCTAAGAAGGTGCTTCAGCTAAGGTGGTCTTATAGAAAATATTCTGGTAACATTCTTCTTGCAGATCATTTCATACTAGAGCCTTGCATTGGTAAGTGATATACTGCTTGATCATTAGACGTCTACTGTGTATCTTATTTTTTCTTACACAAATCAATATTCTCTAAATTATAATCCGGGTTGGGTTACTGCATCATTACAATCAAGTTTGAAGAAAGCATATGTGCTTAAGAGTGCATAGGTGCACGAGGAACAAAGGTGTTCAAATTATCGGAACTTGTATTGTAATTGGAAATATTTAATAAAAGTGAGTCTCCAATACTAGTTGGTATTGGACGTGGATTAGGCTACTATTCTAGAGGGTAGTAATTGAACCACACAAAAATTCTGGTGTTTATGTGATTGCATTTTTTATCATATTATTCTCGCTAACTATCCAAAGACTTTCGCATTCTATATCCATTCATATCACTTAACTATTTATAAAATTTGTTTATCATAATCAACTTTAGAAAAAGTTAAGTTTTGGAATTATAATTTTGAAAAGTGATACATTAACTCAATATATCTTGGTTTCATTTTTTAAGTACAAAAGATATAGAATCCAAGCTTGCTTTATTGAATATCCAAAAAGGAATTTTTAGCTAAATAAAAGTTGGACATAGTTTGTGCGCCAAATACATGGTACAAAATTCAAATACAAATTAATTATACAACAAATGTGTGTAAAATACGACTAAACATATCTTGTGAGTTTTAATACAAATATTGTCATCTAGACAATATACAAACTAAATGGGGTCCTCATTACATTTATTGTCACACTATTTAACATAATAGTGAGGACTACTAATACTATCATATGGTCCATCACTCCGTTTCCCGACTTGTCCCAACTATATTCTCATTTCCTGAAGAGAATAGTGAAAGAAAGGGTGAGCTCAACTAGCCCAGTAAGAAATATTATGACTAAGATAATACAGAATAAATTATTATTAGCCTTAAACAGTGTTAAACTGATATAATATAACAAACATCAAGTTTAACTGCAGCGAAATAAGCAATCCATTAGAAGAGTTAAGTAGAGAATAAAATCTACTATTTTCTATGATTTAAAAGGTTTTTCATGACTTTTATCGCTGGGACTCAACTAAAAAAATAGTCCACATCATCGAATCACCCCTGCACTACGGCCAAGGATATTCTTTAGTATCACGACCACAACTATACATGCACTACGGGTCAAGAATATTTGTGTATTCATTAATGGTCATGATCATGCCAACAACTGTCCATCAATGCACTACGGGCCAATGAGGACTTTTTCCACATCATTTGTAACATTACTACCATGATTACAATAATAATCCCTGGTCATAATCATACCAAGTCCATCTATGCACTATAGGCCACAGATAACTTTCAACAAAATATAAACATGAGGATGATGACAATGATATAAGAATTCAATAAAACAACTTCAACAATTAATTTATCCAGGAACCAATAACGTCCAAATTGTCAACATGATCTTTGCTTTGTAGAGTAAAATTCAAGAATGCTCGTAAGAATATTTCCATGAAAAGATACTAGATGAAGCGCAAATATCAAGGATATTCCACTAATTTCATGGAGTATAGAAGTCAAAGTTTTAACCAACCGAATATAATAAAGAATAGAATAACAAAAGAAATCACCGTACGCGCGATAGTACGCGAGCGAAAGTTATTCCAACGAATAATAAATAACGGAACCAGTGTCCGCCAGAAAAAGCATGTAGATAGGATATTCCAACTGAATAATAAAGAATGGAACCAAGTCCGGCGTAAAACGCACAGATAAGATATTCCAACAGAATAATAATGACTGGAACTAGGTCCGACGTAAAACGCACAGACAAGATATTCTAACAGAATAATAAAGACTAGAATAACAGAAGTTCTCTTTATGAAAACAAAAGAAATAACACCCTTTACCGTAAAAGAAACTGAATATAAGAGTAAGGAAGTAGCATAATACTTTTCTATAGTTTCTTTATAATTTCTCTCTCTAGAATTTCAGTGAATTCGTAAGAAATAATGAAGGAATGAGATTCTATTTATAGAAGAATGGAATGCATAGTAACTATTTTATGAACGGGCCAGATTGATTTACTTTTAATCGGACGGGCCATATTTAAAGCAAAATCTTTTAAATAAGATATAATATATATATATATATATATATATATATATATATATATAATATGTGTTTAAAAATTTGTCACGGTTATGCTCCCGTGAATTCCACCCGTCCAAAATCATCATTATCATAATATATATATATATATATATATATATATATTTAATACTTCTATATATATAGATATAAAACAAACCTATAATAATAATAAACTTAATAATTGAACCTTTCCTTTCTCAGCATCCAACCACCCGTTCAAACACAATTTCATCCCATTTCATTTTTCAACATGTGGTCCCCCACATTTATAATATTAAATAATTTTCTACCGATTATTTTGAAAAACGGGTAAATGGGGTCCATAAAATAACAACACTGAGTGACTTATCACATAAGCATCAATAATCAATACCGTGCTACTCTTTATGCAACTATGCCAGATTCATCGTACTTATTAACACCGGTGTTTCAACAGCTTAATTCAGTAAAACTTCCGCCGTTATTTTCATAAAGTATTTTTGTCGCTTTCTCAATCCGACAATAATTCCGTTATTAGGGTCCACTAATGATTGTGCATTATACGAATATTCCCTATTAAAATGAATATTCCCCAACCAATCGAATATTATATAACAACTTGCGTACTTTGAAAAATTTATAAATATTACCCACAACTATAACATTATATCAAATTTACTCCATACTATTCAAAAATGATATTTATAAAAAATTCATCTTTATTTATAAAAGTTGGGGTCTTACAACCTCCCCTTCTTATGAAATTTCGCCCTCGAAATTAGGGTACGTACCTGGTATGTCGAAGAGGTAAGGATACCTTGATTTCATTTTAGATTCTAACTCCCAAGTCATTTCCTCAACATCGTGGTTTCTCCACAAAACTTTGACTTGAGGTATAACCTCGGAGCGTAGAACATGATCCTTCTTATCCAAGATTTTAACAGGTAACTCTTCATACGTTAAATCCTCCTTTATCTCGTCTGGTTCTAACTCAATAATGTGGTTCGGGTCTTTCACATATTTATGTAACATAGATATGTGAAAAACATTATGAGCACGAGACATACTTGGCGGTAAGGCGAGTCTATAGGCCACTGTTCCCATTCGCTCAAGAATTAAAAATGGGCCAATGAATCGAGGATTGAGCTTTCCTCTCTTTCCAAATCTCGTAACTCCTTTCCATGGAGCAACACGTAACAAAACATGATCTCCAATATCGAATTCTACGTCCTTTCGATGAAGACCAACATAACTCTTTTGTCGATCTTGTGAAGTTTTTATACGTTTTCGGATCGTTTGAATCTTTTCTATAGTCATACGTACCAACCCCGGTCCCAACAACGTTGTTTCTCCCACCTCATCCCAACATACTGGAGAACTTTCTTCCATACAACGCCTCAAATGGAGCCATGCCAATACTTGCTTGATAACTGTTGTTGTAGGAAAACTCCACCAATGGTAAGAACTTATCCCAACTTCCCTTGAAGTCAAGGACACAAAGTCTTAATAAATCTTCAAGAGTTTGAATTGTCCTCTCCGACTGCCCGTCCGTCTGAGGATGATATGTCGAGCTAAATTGTAAATTTATGCCCATAGCTTTTTGCAAACTAACCCAAAATCGTGAAGTGAATCTTGCGACTCGATCAGAAACTATGGATATCGGCATACCATGCAGTCTTACAATCTCGTTTATGTACATACGAGCAAAACGTTTCAAGTGTATAAGTTTCAGATTTGTAAGAAAGAAATGAGCAGACTTGGTCAATCTATCAACAATGTCCCAAATCGCATCTATGCCTTGAGAAACCTTAGGAAGACCAGTAATGAAATCCATGGTAATGTGCTCCCACTTCCATTCTGGAATTTCAAGTTGTTGCAATGGACCTTTTGGTACTTAATGCTCCGCTTTAACTCGTTGACAAGTTAGACAACTTTAAATCAGGGTCGTTAGGAACTCAAAGTCTGGAGTTGACTCGAAGTATTCCTTCTTCATCGATTCTTGCTTCCGGCATAGCACCTTCGTGCACTTTCTTCCTCATACGCATCGCCTCCGTGTCCAGAGCTTGAGCGACTTTTAAATTTATCAATTAAAATTGATTCTACTCGTATATTCGCCATCATCACATGGGTCCCTGGAGTCTTTAACTCTATCTCCATCCTTTGCAAGTCACACAAAATGGGCCTTTGCGTTGACAATATCGCACTCGTACCCGCATATGATCTTTTACTCAATGCGTCAGCTACCACGTTCACTTTTCCAGGATGGTATTTGATGGTATGATCATAATCTTTCAATAGTTCAGGCCAATGTCGTTGTCGCATGTTGAGTTCCTTTTGAGTGAAGAAATATTTGAGGCTTTTATGATCCGTAAAGATCTCCACTTTCTCCCCATACAATTAATGCCTCCAAATTTTAAGTGCGAAGACAACAGCTGCTAACTCTAGATCATGAGTAGGATAATTCCTCTCATATTCTTTGAGTTGTCATGAGGCATAGGCTATGACTTTCCCATGTTGCATGAGAACACATCCTAACCCTTTGCCCAAGCATCACCAGAAATGACAAATCCTTCGAGCCGATGGTATCGCTGTAGCAGTCTTGAAATGAGTCTCTCTTGAGTTCTTGAAAACTTTTCTCACATTCTTCGCTCCAACCGAACTTTGTATCTTTCCGAGTCAGCTGAGTTAATGGAGTAGCGATTCGAGAAAATCCTTCCACGAATCTCCGATAATAACTAGTTAAACCAAGAAAGCTACGTACTTCAGTCACTGATTTAGGTTGCTCCCAGCTTTGAATAGCTTCAATCTTTGCCAGGACAATAGATATTCCATGACTTGATACTACGTGCCCAAGGAATGCTACTTCCTCAAGCCAGAACTCGTATTTCTTCAGTTTGGCATAAAGCTTGTATTCACGAAGCTTTTGGAGTGTCAGCCTCAAGTGTTGCTCATGATCTTCACGACTTTTTGAATAAATAAGGATGTCATCAATAAAGACGCACCACAAAGTGATCCAAATATTCCTTGAATACTCGGTTCATCATATCCATGAAGGCAACATGAGCATTAGTCAATCCAAAGGACATGACTAGGAATTCATAATGCCCGCATCAGAGTTCCGAAAAGCCGCTTTGGAATGTCATCCGTCCCCAATCTTCAATTGGTGATATCCGTAACGAAGATCAATCTTTGAAAAGAATTTGGCTCCTTGCAATTGGTCAAACAGGTCATCAATACGTGGTAATGGGTACCTATTTTTGATGGTGACATGATTTAACTCCAGATAATCAATACAAAGTCGCATACTCCCATCTTTCTTCTTCACGAATAGAATAGGAGCACCCCAAGGAGAAGTACTAGGATGAATAAAGCCAATGTCTAACAATTCTTGCAGTTGGGTCTTTAACTCCTGAAGTTCAGTAGGATCCATTCGATATGGGGCTTTGGAAATGGATTTTGTACCGGGTTCAAGGTTGATACAAAATTCAATTTCACGCTCTGGGGGTAGGCTATGAAGTTCTTCAGGGAATACGTCAGGGAATTTATTAACAATAAAGATATCATTCAAAACTGACGTATTTTTGTTTAGATCCGTGACATGAGCTAAGAAAGCTTGACATCCGTTTTTCAATAAACGAATAGCTTTATGGCTTGAGATGACCGTGATTGATTTTAATGGTTTGGTCGCTTGAATTCACATAATAGGTTGATTAGGAATATGAAAGCTAACAACCTTACGAAAATAATCAATTTTTGCATGATAAGTAGTTAACCAATCAATCCCTAGAATCATGTCAAATGCAAGTATTTTAAATGAAATAAGATCGACAGGTAATATGAGGGTACCGATTTGAACCAAACAAGACTTATAAATAGTGGATGTAATGAAGGTTTCTCCCAATGGAGTTTCCACAGATAAGTCAAAGTTTAATTTCTCCGTAGTCAAATTTAATCGTTGAACGCAAGTAGGAGAAATAAAAGAATGGGTAGAACCGGTATCAAATAAAGTATAGACTTCGCTAGAGTTTATGATAAGCTTACCCGTGATGACCTCATTCGGGTTCCTTGCTTTCTGGGAGGTCACAACAAACGCTCTCCCTTGCACTATCGGCTTTGACTTTTTTGGGACGGCCTTTGGTGCCTCCATCCTGGCTGAACTTGTCTTCGGTGAACGACAACATCGAGCTAAGTAACCTTCTCTTCCACAATTATAACATGCTTTGGATGGCATCACGCAGTTTGGACTGATGTGTCCCTCCCCTCCGCATTTGAAGTATATGATAGGCGGTCTTTCTCCTTCCTTAACAACTGGTGCTGGTGCTGACATCTTTCCATCATTATTGAATCTTCTCTTCTTGAAATGTCCATTCTTATTGTTTTGGCCCTAATTACCACCGAAGTGGTTACCACTTATGGCCTGTTGATTCCTTCCACGCTTGTTGTCACCGCTTCGATGACTGCTCTCATTAGTATTATCATTTTACCGGCTGCTCTCTTTTGGTTGCATTGACTCATTATCGCGCTCTACTAACTGAGCCCTATTTACAATATCTAAATACAAACACAGTTTATGAGAAATAAGATGTTGACGTATCTCCGGCTTTAAACCTCTTAAAAACATTCGTGTCATTCTCTCTTCATTATCCACCAAGTGGGATGCAAACCGGGACAACTCGACAAACTTTGCTTCGTACTACGACACGATCATATTATTCTGTTCTAACTTGATGAACTCCACCTCCTTCATATGACGAATACTTTCGGGAAAGTACTTGTCGTTGAATAGTTCTTGGAACTTCTCCCAAAACATTTTTAGTGCGGCAGGTTGAGTACGCTTTACCGATTCCCACTAGTAATCTGCCTCTCCTCGCAACATAAAGGCGGCAAAGGGAACCTTTTGCTCCTCGGAGCATCCCAAGACATCAAATATTTTCGTGATCTGCTTTATCCATGCTTCCGCCTTAAGTGGTTTTGGCTCTCCAATAAACTCCGGTGGGTCCCAGCCTTGAACTGCTTTTTGGTGACCGTCCGAGAGTTTCCAAAGGTTCCCCCCTATATTTTGGACAGAGCCGCCGCTCTCCGCTTTCTTTGTTGCATGAATTGCATAAAGCCTCCGAACATTCCATCATTCATCATTTGGTCGGTGTTGGTGTTTGCATGAGGATTGTCGCCTTCCGATGCATATTATCCCCGATTATTGATATGTGGTGAATCAACTGTCACTCACATGCTCCATTGCTATTCTCAACATTCTCGGATGTCATTTTCGAATCTTCGCCACAAAACAAAAGGTTAATTGACATATAACATATTATCCCTATATTCTCGACCGAGCCAATTAAATACCAAAAAAACTTAGGTAGGTCATACTAGCGAAGGAATTCCCTGCCTCTCCCTCCTAGTTCTATTCTCACATCTTAGCCAGGATCATATCCTAAGCTTTGACACCAATTGTGACGCCCCCAAAATAGGTATACATCACCCATCTTGAGTCGCCAAATACATGGTACAAAATTCAAATACAAATTAATTATACAACAGTCGTGTAAAATACGACTAAACATATGCTGTGAGTTTTAATACAAATATTGTCATCTAGACAATATACAAACTCAATGGGGTCCTCATTACATTTATTGTCATATTATTTAACAGAATAATGAGGACTACTAATACTATCATCTTGTCCATCACTCCGTTCCCCGACTCGTCCCAGCTATATTCTCATTTCCTGAAGAGAATAGTGAAAGAAAGGGTGAGCTCAACTAGCCCAATAAGAAATATTATGACTAAGATAATACAGAATAAATTATCATTAACCTTATACAGTGTTAAACTGATACAATATAACAAACATCAAGTTTAACTGCAGCGGAACAAGCAATCCATTAGAAGAGTCAAGTAGAGAATAAAATCTACTATCTTCTATGATTTAAAAGGTTTTTCATGACGTTTATCGCTGGGACTCAGCTTAAAAAATATTCCACATCATCGAATCACCCCTGCACTACGGCCAAGGATATTCTTTAGTATCACGACCACAACTATCCATGCACTACGGGCCAAGAATATTTGTGTATTCATTAATGGTCATGATCATGCCAACAACTGTCCATCAATGCACTACGGGCCAATGAAGACTTTTTCCACATCATTTGTAACATTACGGTCATGATTACACCGAATAATCCCTGATCATAATCATACCAAGTCCATCTATGCACTATACGCCACAGATGACTTTCAACAAAATATAAACATGAGGATGATGACAATGATATAAGAATTAAATAAAACAAGTTCAAGAATTAATTTATCCAGGAACCAATAACGTCCAAATTGTCAATATGATATTGCTTTGTAGAGTAAAATTCAAGAATGCTCGGAAGAATATTTCCATGAAAAGATACTGGATGAAGCGCAAATATCAAGGATATTCCACTAATTTAATGGAGTATAGAAGTCAAAGTTTTAACCAACTGAGTATAATAAAGAATGGAATAACAAAAGAAATCACTAGGCGTGCGATGTAATAAGCATATACGCAGTTATTCCAACGTAATAATAAATAACGGAACCGAGTCCTGTAGAACGCATGCAGTAGGATATTCTAACATAATAATAAAGAATGGAACCCGGTCCCAAGAAAAAAAGCGCATGCATGTGATATTCCAATGTAATAATAAAGATCGAACCCGGTCCCATAGAAAAACGCATGATGGGATATTCCAACGTAATAATAAAGACCGGAATAATGTAAGTTCTCTTCATGAATACAAAAGAATTAACACCCTTCACCGTAAAAAGAAACCTAATATAAGAGTAGGGAAGTAGCGAAATACTTTTCTATAGTTTCTTTATAATTTTCTCTCTAGAGTTTCAGTGAATTCGTAAGAAATAATGAAGGAATGAGCTTCTATTTATAGAAGAATGGACTGCATAGTAACTATTTTATGAACGGTCCAGATTAATTTTCTTTTAATTGGACGGGCCATATTTAAAGAAAAATCTTTTAAATAAAATATAATATATATATTATATATATAACATGTGTTTAAAAATTTGTCACGGGTTATGCTCCCGTGAATTCCACCCGTCCAAAATCATCATTATCATAATATATATATATATATATATATATATATATGTTTAATACTTCTATATATATAGATATAAAACAAACCTATAATAATAATAAACTTAATAATTAAACCTTTCCTTTCTCAAAGATCCAACCACCCGTTCAAACACAATTTCATCCCATTTCATTTTTTCAATATGTGGTCCCCACATTTATAATATTAAATAATTTTCTACCGATTATTTTGAAAAAGCGGTAAATGGGGTACATAAAATAACAACAACGAACCTTGAGTGACTTATCACATAAGCATCAATAATCAATACCGTGTAACTTCTTGTACACAACACGTATTCTTGTACTTTTAACACCGAAAGTGTTTCAACAGCTTAACAGTAAAACTTCCGCCGTTATTTTCATAAAGTATTTTTGTCATTTTCAATCCGACAATAATTCCGTTGTGGGGTCCACTAATGATTGTGCTGTTATTATTTAATATTCACCGTTAAAACGAATATTCCCCAACCAATCGAATATTATATAACAACTTGCGTACTTTGCAAAATTTATAAATATTACCCACAACTATAACATTATATCAAATTTACTCCATAATATTCAAAAATGATATTTATAGAAAATTCATCTTTATTTATAAAAGTTGGGATCTTACAGTTTGTGCCTACACTTATTCAACCCCCCCTTTCTAAGTGCACCTACTTAAATTTCACAAACCTATACTATTACATAGGTAATCTACGGGTTCGCCTTAGCCTTTCCTTTATCCTAGCTGGATCCGTCGGTCCGCTCGATCTTAGCTGTATTCATATGGTTCAAGCAAGAGTGAGCCTAACTAGTCCAACAACTATAACAATTCTAATAAAAATATCATGCTTGAAATATAGGAATTTTATATCTTCAATAACTGAATAATTGTTACGAAGTACTATCGATAATTCAAAATAGCACTTCTTTTCCTTCAAAACTTTTAAAATAACAATATTCAGTAAAACATCAATTTCGGTCCAAGACCATGAGCATTTCATAAGTTCTTTGGAAAGGACATCCCGACACTTAGACTGTAAGTCTGACATAGCTTACGAGCACGTCTAGGTGATCAGTCTATAGTACTCTATGTTTATCAACACTACATTCTTTAAACGTATGTACGTTTAAGTTGTGGCAACCTCACGTGCCTGTCATTTGACGACAAAACCATTTAGCATACTCAGTCTTTATTTGAAAATCACACCAATATAGTTTGTTAAAATATTGACAATACTTTAATAGATTATAAGAAATCCAACATAACATAAGTCTAGCTGAAAGAATTGGCCTTGACTTCTTCAGACATTAGTTCATGCGTCAAAATACATGAATCACAAAGCTTGCCCAGATTGAACTAAAACAAGGGTTAAAATACTTGCCTTCAGCGTCTACTACAGTTATAACACGTGCACTTTAAGTCCTTAAGGTCTCTACAGTAGATGATAACATCACATAACACATTAGGTCATGAATAAATATGCATAGTTCCTAATGAATCTTACCCTTCTTCTCAATTTAATTATGACTTAGATTTGTTATTATTGGTTCCGGCGTTCCGTTACGTCGTTCGTACATTCACATACAATTGACTTTCTTTACCACTAAGTGTTCATACCCTGTCTTTAACAATGTCATATTTTAAGTTGTAGTTCATTGTTAGTCAATTACCATTCATTCTCCTTTTATAAACATTCTTCATTGTCAAAACCTAAGGCTAGCGTTGCGGCGCCAGCTTTCCTTCCATGACCCACGCCGTAGCGCAACTCGTTAATAGGTTTTCCCGGTTAAAAGCTCACGATGCCAACTTCAAGATAATTGCATTGCATTGCCTGCCAAACTTCAAGAGAGTCACGACTTCTCTCGGCAAGCTTCGGTCTTTGCGGCACCACCTATTTGGCCTTGGATTTGGCCATAGCACCTGACTCTGCTTCACACTGAAAATTTTGACAGTTTTGAAACTTTGTGAGATTCCCGGGCTCGTAACTTCTTCGTTATAAGTCCGAATTGGCTCGTTCAAAAGCCTATAGTTCACAAATCACAAACTCTACATGTTCATGCAAGAATTTTATATTTTCGACTTCGTTAACTTAAAATTCACCTATTGGTTCATTTCTAACGAAAACGGTAAACGTTCGTGAATGTTCAACGCCCGTTTCTTCTTCTAAGTTGGAATCCGGTCATTTTTGAGTCCGGAACTCTATAATGCCAAATATGACTTGTCTCCATCGAAAACCAATATTTTTGTGCTCAAACACAAAATTCGACTTTCATTCCGAGAATTTCACGAATTCGACGATTATCGTCCAATCTTGTGAATTCCGGCAAAACTTCGTTACTAAAGATTTGTTCATCACTTCAAATGGATTCAATCCATCAACTAGACATCTCAACCTACATATTATAACAACTTATTTTCTTGTTAAGTCATTATATGTTCTTTGTGAGCTTATAACTTATTAAAGTATAAAATACTTATAACTTTGTTTCACATGTTGTATAATAGTTAAAGTCTTCTAACCATCATGCTTACATCTTATTAACATACTAACTTCATTCATGTAATTATGATATAAGTCTTACTAATTCTTCCTTAGTTCATAGCTTATTCCTGGACAAAGTGCTTATTCCCGGCTTATAAAGACTTAAGTCCTTAGTTTAACCCTTCTTATGGTTTCTTAGCATATATGACCATTAATCCACACTTCTCTTATCAACCTACAATGGTAGAGATGGAAGAGTAATGACATAGGATCATTTACCTTTGATGACTAGCTTTCTTCTTCTGAAAATCTAACAATTGAAGTTTATCTTATAAGTACTTATTCTCTCTAAGACTTAAGTTAGAAGTTGGATGAAATTTAGCAACCAACAAATGAGCTAACAAGTCCTCTATTTATAGGATGGCTAAGGTTGGGGTATTAGGGTCATTAGGACATCCACCTCCTTAGTAACCTCCTTAATATTCTATACTTAGCACTTAAGTAAACTTGCTCCCTACTCTTATTACTTGGCCACCACAACAAATCCTTGGTAACCAAGTTCACCAATGGGTTGCCCCATAGATTATACTAACCCATTTGATCAAAACTTGGGTTTAATTTTAATTTGTTTAACTTAACTTTGGGCTTGCATTAAATTACCTTGGGCTTTACCTTAATAACCACTTGGGCTTGCACATCCAATTCCTATTGGACTTGTACATCCTACATAATCCACAAGTCCATTTACAAATAGCTTAAAGCCTTAGGACATATTCTATATGTATTATTATCATATTATCACTCGTATACTAATTCATCATATACAATATACCATTATTCATACATACCCGTATAATACTCATATCATACTTGTATTTATTTACTCGCATAATACATATATATCATACGGTCATTACATTAACTTCTTAACGCTTGATTTTCCTAACGTTCTCAAATTAAGTCCGCAGGAGAAATATTACGTTTTCCATACTTGAATTATTATTACATAATCCATCTCACCTCGATATTCTATCGTTACATATTTCTCGAAAGTTCAAAAATAATTCCCGAGCGGAAATCGATGAATAATATGTCAGGAATAAGCATGTGAAGGTTATTCCTAATTATATATGATTTGATTATGATATATATGAATGAATATGAAAGTATGCTTTCATTAAGAAAAGCTATAAAGTCCTTTGATAGATAATAGAAAAATGTGTATAAGGACTTAGAATGAATTGATCAAGTATGTTAGGTTGATCTTACATAAGCAAAACAGCTTTGTAAAGTCCTTAAAAAGAAATGATGTACAAGGACTATAAATGTAGAAAGATCAAGCATGTTAGGTTGATCTTATGAAGTAATAGATAGGCTTGTCTGATCGTCGAGCATTGCACCAGAGATAGGGGTCTGCCATGAGAGTCAAGGAAAACTCGAGAGCTGTCGAGGCAGAATCGTAGTCTGCAAGATAGTAGATCTTAGAGTTCGTAGACTGTCAAAAGAAACGATGAAGGATCGTAGTGTGTCGAGTAGAACTTCCTCAGGACCGAAGTCAGCTGAGGAAGTTATGTTCAGAATCGTAGAGACAACTGCCACGAGCCGACCAACATCATCTGCCGGTTAAGTCGAAACGTAGACTACACTCGAGTCGTGAGTCTCATCATGATGGCGGCCAAGTCAAGGATCATAGACTACACTCGAGTCGTAGAGTCTATTGATTACATGCAGAGATCGTAGTCGAGCAAGATCAGATGAAGACAACAAGCACAAGGCAAAAATCATAGAGTGTCAAGATCTGATCTAGGAGTCGTAGTGTCTGCATAACCAAAGCTAAATCATAGAGTGCAGAACTATGACCTCAACAGATGTGCTCACAATGCCAATGCAGAATCGTAAAGCAAATAAGATTCTCAACAAATGAGCACTCCCAGAATATCCAAAGGAATGAAGCCTCTGGTTGACTGTGACACCCCCAAATCTCGGTACTTTATTACCTCAAGATTTGGTGTTCACGTAATCAAAACATTCATATATAACTACCCAATCATAATAAATTGAATAATAAAAACCTGCACATACATGATTACTTTAATAAAAACATTATCTCCCAGGTTCTCTAACGTTTAATAAATTCATTCAAGTGCGGAAATAAAATTATTACATCAAATCATTATTAAAAGTCTATCATCATAACGATAAAACAAAAGTACAAGTCTTCACTACTTGTACATTTTCCCTTTCCTTTGCTAGTTGTAGGTTCATCTACCTTCTCATTCATAGCTGCAATAAATGTATAAATATGCAAGAGTGAGCAAACAAAGCTCACTTGAAATAAGAATAAATATCTTTACATCATTTGCCAAATAATAGGCTCAATAGAACTGAATGATATGTTCTATTAACATTACAACATTTGCCAATTCATAGGCTCAATAGAACTGAATGACTTGTTCTATTAACATTCTTAAATATATTACTGAGGGTCAAATGACCACGAACCATGTCCAATGTACAGTTATAAGTAATCTTTCAACTTTAACTTTAACAGTCATATGACTATAAGGACTCCACGTACTTAGGGGGATCAATCCTTCGTACAATGTATTGTGCACAACCATTTCAACGCTAAGCGTAAACCCCTAAACATAGGGTTGTTCATCTCAGTATTTAGAGTACAAGTCCGCACCAAAGAAAGTTTGGTTTGGATAAGCTTTCAAGGGTAATTGAAGTTTAATGATCATCAACTAGGGAACTAGTTGAATCCACAATGCTTGATAATACAACAGTTGTTTAATAACAACATAACTTTGAACATTTAAGAATCATAAATGAACTGATTCTACATAGCTAACTCATGCTTGAAATAACTATAGAGCATAAGTATTCAATAGAATGAATAAAATGGTTAACCTTTGCTTGAACAGTAAAATAAGCTAAGGTTCAAGTTTATAACATTAGAAATGAAATTTCTGAACTTTAAGAAACTTGCTTAACTATAAACAAGTTAGAATGAATCAATCAATTGAGAATTTCCAATAACACTAGAGTTCGAGTTTGCTCAAATGGATTTTGGAAACAATTTACTTATTCAATAACAGTTAATATAAAAAGCTTGCTCAATCAAAAGCATGAAGTTATAATAAATGAACTAAATCAACGAAAATGTAGAGTTAAAAACTTGCACAATGTAATAAACAAACTAGCTCAATGAAAGTGTAGAGTTAGAAAACTTGCCTTGAGCGTAAGCTATAAAATTAAACTAACGATCACCTACACATAATTTTAGAACCACAATACCTATTAGACATGCTAACATATCATAACATGTTGATTACCATTCACATTTCAGAAACTCTAAGTATTTTACTTCGCAACACTTGTCTAACTTTCATTATGTATACTAAATTACCACATAACGCGTTTCGATTTACTAATCATTTTTGCAACTTTGATCATACTAACCACAACTCACTATATTCTGGTAACCTTAACATTACACATTTAACATGCTAACACAATTTCAGACCATGTTATGACACTTTCCCAAATCTGCGAATAATAACTCGTCGAAGTCGAATCTCAAATCTAGGGTATGGTAAGCATTCACATCATACAAAGGTTTGGGATCATATGAAGAAGAAGCGCTATTTTTTGCCCAACAAACAAAAATTTCACCCAATAAACAGTAATATTAACACGTAAAATAAATATACAACTATCATAAACATGATTTCTCACATTTACAACTAATTAGAACAATTTAACACTAACTAAAACCATTTTAATTTCTCAAAACTCATGTTTTTCATAAAAACTCAATTTTCTTGACATTCATTATAGAAATCATCACTGGGAATTCATTAGTTGGCCAAAACATCTCATTCCAGTTACGTTATGTTCGTATCTCATAGAACTAACATATACAAGCTTCAATTTACACTTTCACATACTAATTAGCCACTAGAATTGATACTTTTCATGAACATATGAAATATATATATATACAACCATATACTATCAAAAATTTCTTCTACTGACAAATGAAATTAGCATGCAATTGTTGTTTAAACATAATCTTTATCATCATATACTCACATAATCACAAGTAATCCCATTGTATAGCAATTATTCAACAATTTAAATTTCACAGATTATGTAAAAGTTTGCCGTAATACTCATAAACATAAATAATATCCAAGTTGTAGAACATACCTTCAATTATCAACACAATCGTTGCCAATTACTTAAATTGCTGTGAAAATTCTTAAGACTCTCTCTCAATTTTCTCTGAAGCTCTCACAACACTTGGTACTCTCAAACTTGGAAATAGAATGCGTAATAACAAGGAAATCAACTAATATTCAAGCACAAGAATAAAACTGATAACTTAATACTACTAATTGTAAAATCATTTACTAACGTATATAATATAAATATTATATTTATTATTTTAATTTTATTATTTATATTATTTATTCTATTTATTTTATTTAATAAAACTAGAAATCTCAAAAGCCATAAGGCTTGTTTGGCAAAAACCCTTTAAATATTAAAGAATTAATATATTAAGCCTTGTTTGTTAAAACTAAATTAAACTACTTTAATTTATTTTAATAACTCCTTATAATATAGTTATTTGTCACATTATATTAATCAAGCTTTCATATTTAATTTTAATTAATGCAAATCATAATTAATTAAATAAATCCTTTAATCACATAACACAATACAAATAATTAATCATTAAATTGAAATATCAATATAATAATCATTTCCTTAATTCATCAATTATTTATTTAACAAATAATTCTCCAAATAATATTAAATCAATTAAACAAATATTCATTTATCGATATTCACATCCATTAAATATTTATATAACTCAATAAATATTTAATATTACATTTAAAATTCTAGAATGTTACATCATTCCCTCCTTAAAAGGATTCTGTCCTCAGAATCACAATTCAAACAATCAAATCGTCACATTCTTCCCTACTTACAAAGATTCTATCCCCAGAATCAAAGACATAGATTAAACAAATAACTCAAGGTAACTTTTCATCATTTTAGTTTCGAGTTCTCACGTTGCCTCTTCGACATTATGGTTTCTCCATATCACCTTCACAAAAGGTATCACTTTATTTTGAGCACTTGTTATTTCCTGTCGACTATCTGGATAGGAACTTCTTCATAAGACAAATCTTTATCGAATTGCAATGGTTCGTACTCGATCACGTGCTTGTAATCGGGTTTATACGGTCGTAATACCAAAATGTGAAAAACATTATGAATGTTTTCCAATTCTGGAGATTGAGCTACCTCATAAGCCACTTCCCCCACTCTTCGTAGTATCTCAAACGGTCCAATAAATCTTGGGCTGAGCTTTCCTTTCTTGCCAAAACGAATTTTCCCCTTCCAAGGAGAAACTTTTAGGAAAACAAAATTTCCTACTTCAAATTCGTGATTCTGCCTATGTTGATCGGCATACTTTTTCTGTCGGTCTTGGGCTGCTACCAATCTTATCCTGATGAGTTTGACAACTTCAGTAGTTTGTTGTACCAGTTCTGGTCCTAACAGTTAGCGTTCACCGACTTCATCCCAGCACAGTGGAGTTCTACACTTTCTATAGTACAATGCCTCGTAAGGTGGCATGTCGATGCTCGCGTGGTAACTGTTGTTGTAGGCAAATTCTATCAAAGGTAAATGTTCATCCTAGCTTCCTTTGAAATCCATGATGCATGCTCTCAGCATATCTTCCAATGTTTGGATTATTCGTTCACTTTGCCCGTCGGTTTGCAGGTGGTATGTTGTACTCATTCGCAACTGTGTTCCCATACATTCTTGTAGTCTCTTCCAGAAGTTTGATGTGAACCTTGGATCTCTATCTGACACAATTAACACTGGAACTCCATGTCTTGACACGATCTCTTTAACGTACAGTTTTGCTAGCTGTTCAAGATTAAATCTAATCTTTATTGGCAAAAAGTGTGCATATTTTGTCAATCTGTCCACTATTACCCATATCGCATCGTATCATTTCTGAGTCGTTGGAAGTCCTACCACAAAATCCATTGTGATATGCTCCCATTTCCATTCCAGTATTTACAACGGTTGAAGTAACCCGCTTGGTCGTTGATGTTCATATTTCACTTTTTGACACGTCAAGCATTTTGCAACGCATTCTGCAACGTCTCTTTTCATATTCGGCCACTAAAAATTTCACCGTAAATCTTGATACATCTTTGTACTTCCTGGATGAATCTAATATCTTATGTTGTGTGCTTCGGTCAAGATTTCCTCTTTAAGCTCTGGTACTGCTGGAACCCAAATTCTTTCCTCGAATCGTAGTAGTCCTTCGGTATCGATCTTCTATTTTACATCACTACCATCAATCACTTTCTCTTTGATTGTTTCACATTCTTTATCTTGTAGTTGAGCATTCTTCACTTTGTCCACCAAAGTTGGACTAACATCTATCTGAAATAGTCGTTCATCAGATTCCTTTGGAAATTTGATTTCCAACTCTAGCTTTGTCATTGTTGAAATAAGCTCCTCCTGAGTAGTTATCAACATCAACTTCTCCCGACCTTTCCTACTCAAAGCATCTGCAACCACATTCTCTTTGCCCGGGTGATAAAAGATCTCACAATCGTAATCCTTTATCAATTCCATCCATCTTCTTTGTCGCATATTCAGGTCCTTATGTGTGAAAATATACTTCAGACATTTATGATCTGTGTAGATTTCACATTTCTCTCCATAGAGATAGTGTCTCCATATCTTGAGAGTAAACACTACTGCAGCCAATTCCAAATCATGAGTCGGATAACCTTTCTCATAATCCTTCAGTTGTCTTGATGCATACACAATTACTTTGCCATTCTGCATAAGAACACATGCCAACCCTTTATGTGAGGCATCACTATACACCACAAAGTTACCTGTACTATCTGGTAATGACAACACAGGTGCCATACTTAATTTCTTCTTCAAATTCTGGAAACTTTCTTCACATTTCTCCGTCCAAACAAATTTCACAGTTTTCCTGGTCAAATTTGTTAATGGAGTGGCTATCTTAGAAAAATCTTGAATAAATCGTCTGTAATAACCGGCCAGTCCCAAGAAACTCCTCACTTCTGACGGTGTTCTTGGTTGTTCCCAATTGATTATAGCTTCCACTTTTGATGAATCCACGAAAATCCCATCTTTGTCAATCACGTGTCTAAGAAATTGCACATGGTCTAGCCAAAATTCGCACTTAGAGAATTTCGCGTACAACTTTTCCTTTCTTAGTGTTTCCAATGTAAAACGTAAGTGTTCCACGTGTTCTTCTTGAGTTTTGGAATACACTAGAATGTCGTCGATGAATACCACTACAAACTTGTCTAAGAATGGTTTAAACACCCTATTCATCAAATCCATGAATGCAGCAGGTGCATTGGTTAAACCAAAAGACATCACCAGAAACTCGTAATGTCCATACCCAGTTCTGAATGTCATTCGAGGTACATCCTCCTTCCTCACTTTCAACTGGTGATACCCACTTCTCAAATCTATTTTCGAAAAGTATTTAACACCCTTCAACTGGTCAAACAAGTCATCTATTCTTGGTAATGGATATTTGTTTTTAATAGTGACTTTGTTTAATTCTCTATATTTAATGCAAAGACGCATTGACCCATCCTTCTTATTCACGAATAATACTTGTTGAATATTGACTTTATGATACGCTTGGTTGAATATACTTCTTGTCTAATAATTCTTGCAACTGTACCATAAGTTCCTTTATTTCTACTGGAGCCATTCTGTACGGGGCCTTCGATATTGGTGCTATCCCCGACACTAAGTCGATCACGAACTCAATCTCTCTGTCAGGCGGAAGTCCTGGCAAATCCTTTGGAAACACATCCTCAAATTCCCTCACCACGGGTATCTCTTCCAGTTTCACATTCTTTTTCTGAGTATCGACTATGTAAGCTAAATAGCCCACACAGCCTTGACTCAACAATTTCTTGGCCTGCATAATCGTTAGACATTTCATTTGTCTAGGCGATTTGATACCATAGAATACTACCTTTGACGGAGTCATAAGGTTTACACATTTCTTTTGGCAATCAATTACCAATCCATATTTGAACAGCCAATCCATTCCCAAAATTACATCAAACTCTCCAAGTCTAATCAGAATCAAATCTACCATTAGGATATTCTCATTAATGTTCACCCTACAGTTCTTGTATACGAATCTAACAGGGATTATCTCTTTATTCGCAATTTCTATGTTCAAAGGGAAATTTAGTTCTTCTGTAGGAAATTCTAACTTCTTAGCAAATTCATCAGAGATAAACGAACAAGTAGCACCCGAATCAAATAATACATAAGCATCAATATCATTGATTGGGATAATACCTGACACGACATCTTTTGATTGCACAACATCTTGCACAGTCATGTTGAAGGTTCTAGCCGTGAATTTGTTTGATGTTGTACCTCCATTGCTTCTGGTTGTCACTCCATCCTTCTTCTTAGGGCATTCATGAGCAAAGTGATCCTTGGATCCGCACGTGAAGCACACATTCTTCTTAGGTTGTGTGCAATTTGGGGTGATGTGACCCTCCTGTCCACAATTGAAGCATACTTGTTTCCCCATCAAGCACGTACCCTTGTGAAACTTCCTGCATGTAGCACATGCTTTAAACTTCTTGTTCTGCTAGTTTCCAGCACCCACGTTTCCATTCCACTTCCTCTTCAAGTTGTTGTTGTTGTTTTCACCACTACCACCTCCATTCTTAATTTCCACCTCATTCTTCTTCTTCTTCTTCTTCTTCTTCTTCTTCTGTTCCTGATTGAACTTTGTTACTGCCTCGCCTCCACCTTCAACGAGTATTGCTTTCTCCATCACTGCTGCGAAAGTCTTCAATTGAAATAGGGAAACCCTACTATACAACCAGGGCTTTAGTCCCTGTTCAAACCTCTTCGCCTTGTGTTCATCCATGCTAACTTGATAAGGCGCAAACCTTGCCAACTCGTTGAATTTAGCGGCATACTCAAATACCATCATCGTTCCCTGCCTCAGTTCCAAAAATTGTACTTCCAGCTGACCCTTCGAACTCTCGGGAAAATAGGTCTTGAAGAATATCTCCTTAAACCTATCCCAGGTCATCATCCCTGGTCCTTCTCGAGTTTTATTGGCCTGCCACCAATAACTAGCTTCTGCTTTCAACATGAATGTTGCGAAAGCAGTCTTCTGATCATCTCCTACCCTACCAACATCGAACACCTTCTCTATCTCCATAATCCAAGTCTGTGCCTCGACTGGATTCACTGACCCACGAAATTCATGTGGTCCAATCGCCTTGAACTCCTTAAACGTTGTTCCTTGGTTCTGTGGTTGATTCTACAACGCTCATGTCAGTAACGTCACTAATTGTTGAACTGGGTTAGCATCAACATTGTCGTTATTGTTGGTTCGTTCGTTGGTTCTCTGTCGTGGTGGTTGACGTCTGGTAGGCATTTTCTATTTAAAAATACACCCATTAGATTATTAATCAACTCTTTTAAGTAATTTCTACTTAACTTGCTTCCACAAAAGAAATAACAACAAATCACATAACAATTTGAATAAAATAACAACTTTTATTTATTCATAATGTGATGCCCCGAAATCCGGTCTACTTTCAAACCCGGACTCTGTGAATCACTATTCCATTTCCTTCCAAACATACCTCATTATATAGCTAAATATAATGACATACATTCTCAAATCCCAGGTTCCCGAAACCTTATAACCTCTTTCATTACAAATAGTGATAATTACATTATTCTTTTCATCTTACACGAGTGACTTTCATCCACCACCAAGGATATATAACTGTTCATTAAACTAATCTATAGTTTAATTCTATCATTCTATATTACAAGTCTTCACTTACTCATCACGTACATTCATATACTGAATGACACTTCGTCTAGATACCGCTCATCTTGATCTTTACGGGATCCTTAAGTTCTTTCTAACATCGTCGCTGAAAATGTTTTATATTTAAAGCAAGTGTGAGCATTCAATTGCCCAGCAAGTCATAACAGTTGAACAAACAACTTCAAGAGTTTAAACATTTTTCAGAACTTCGATAACCGAACAAAGGTTATGAACCAGTTTGAATAATCAGAATAGTCTCGATTCCTATCATCTTAAAACATTCATGACATACTCTTTACACTACTTTCATTCTTCTACCTTTTTCCATACATATCTTGTCTGGCTAGAATCATTAGCACAGACTTAACAATAACGGTTCATGTATAAACCGAGCATACTTGTATTGAACAGCTCAATCATAAAACAGTTCATCTCAAAGAAACACCGAAGTGTTCAAATTGTGGCACAAGGCCTCATACGTTCTACCACCTTGTACATATATCGCACATTCGAACATAGACAGAACTTCTCAAGTTCAACATCTGAGAAGTTTAAGAAACTAGCATTCATATAGCATGAATGAAGTTAGAAAACTTGCCTTATGCACAGCTACAGCTTACGTTGAACTACTCATTCCAAATCCCTATATAACACATAAGGGAATAATACGTACACCAGTTAGTCATATACTTGACTTACGCATTGGTTTACTTAACTTTACTTCCTAAGGTTTGCACTCTTGTAAAATAAGTTTACGCGACTAACTTCCATTACCGATTCACGGCTTCATGATATACAGAGATGTCTTACTCAAAACATTCATCATCTTTGATGATTTGCATTCTTATCTTCTTTTTATAACTTCTATAGGACACAACGTACATCTCTTCTCTGCTAGTAGTCCATATGGTACTCTGAGTGGTTTCCCACAAACAACCAACAAACAAGTTCCCGTCTCATCTACACTGCCCACACAGTGAGTTAGATCGGTTGCCAGTTTTGTATATACCTTTGCTCTCTGAAGGAATTGTTTAGCCCAACTCCCATATGTCAACTATCAAAGTTACGTTTGTACCATAACCTAACTTATCCAAAATTTCGGGTTTATACGTTATTATCCTTAACTCATTTTACGATCTCATAACTTCTTCGTTATAACTCGGAACGAGGTCGTTCCAAAGCCATTCTCTTCCTTATCTTACGTACTTCAATATGCCTTGGACAGAACTTCGTTCTGAATCCGTTAACATGCCATTCAATTGTCTTAATCTTAACCCTTCGTTCATTTTTACGCTTTTAACGTTCTTCGTTCGTTCGTCCGTAATTCGGTCATCCAAACTCGGAACTCGTTCGTTCTTGAGTCTACGACTCACATTCTCTACTTTCCCTTACTTCCTTGTGAAACCCTACACGTTCGAGTTCATTTACTAACCTTCTAATTCTCGTTCATCTCTTACGAAAATTTCACCATAACTTCGTTATAGTTACGTTTTAATCCGTTCTTCATGAATGTTTCTACCGTTCCTAACCAAGAAATATGCAACTAACTTATACACGATAGTTTTAAACTTGTCCATCAACAACAATTATCCTACGATGGTTTTAAATTTGTCCATCAACAACATTCTTCGTGTTCTTCGCGTGTTCTTCGCGTTCTTCATTTTAATCGATATTTTGGATTACGATTCTACTTTTTCTTGGAATTTGATGTTATAGAACATCATTCCTTACTTATTTCACCTACTCGTTCTTATAATTCATTCGGATCGCTCAAAATCCTTACGAATCTTATACTTCCTTTAGAAATTTATAAACTAAATTTCTAATTCTCTCCCCTCCTAGTTTTAGTCTCACATCTTAGCCAGGGATCATATCCCTAAGCTTTGATACCAACTGTGACGCCCCCAAAATAGGTATACATCACCTATTCTCGAGTCGTCAAATACATGGTATGTAATACAAATACAACTTAATTATACAACTATCGTGTAAAAGTACGCGACAAAACATAAGTCGTGAGTTTTAATACAAATATTATCGCTGCAAGACAATATACAAACACAAATTCAATATTATTACATTTATTTTCCACTATTTCACTGAATAGTGAGAACTACTAATGTTATCATCTGGTCCGTCACTCCGTTCCCCGACTAGTCCCTGCTACGTTCTCATTTCCTGAAGAGAACAATAAAAGTAAAAGGGTGAGCTCAACTAGCCCAGTAGGAAATATTATGACTAAGATAATGCATAATATATTATCGTTAGCCTTCAACAGTGTTAAACTGATACAATATAACAACCATCAAGTTTAACTGCAGCGGAACAAGCAATCCATTAAAAGAGTCAAGTAGAGAATAAAATCTACTATCTTTTATGATTTAGAAGGTTTTTCATCACTTTTATCGCTGGGACTCAGCTTAATAAATAATCCACATCATCGAATCACCCCTGCACTACGGCCAAGGATATTCTTTAGTATCACGACCACAATTATCCATGCACTACAGGGCCAAGAATATTTGTGTATTCAATAATGGTCATGATCATGCCAACAACTGTCCATCAATGCACTACGGGCCAATGAGGACTTTTACCACATCATTTGTAACATTACAGTCATGATTACACCGAATAATCCCTAGTCATAATCATACCAAGTCCATCTATGCACTATAGGCCACAGATGACGTTCAACAAAATACAAACATGAGGATGATGACAATGATATAAGAATTCAATAAAACAAGTTCAAGAATTATTTTATCCAGTAACTAATAACATCCAAATTGTCAACATGATACTGCTTTGTAGAGTAAAATTCAAGAATGCTCAGAAGAATATTTCCATGAAAAGATATTGGATGAAGCTCAAATATCAAGGATATTCCACTAATTTCATGGAGTATAGAAATCAAAACTTTAACCAACTGAGTATAATAAGGAGTGGAATAACAAAAGAAATCATCAGGCATGCAATAGACCGCACAGGCAGGTTATTCCAACAAAATAATAAATAACGGAATCGAGTCCAGCGTAAACGCACGCATGTGATATATTCAACGAGAATAATAAAGACGGAATCGGTCCCACGTAAAAGCGCATGCATGGATATTCCAACGTAATAATAAAGATTTTAATCGTGTCCCAGTAAAACGCATGACATGTGATATTCCAACGAGAATAATAAAGATTTTAACCAAGCCCGCCGTAGAAACGCACGCAGGATGTTCCAATGTAATGATAAAGAATGGAACAATGTAAGTTCTCTTCATGGATAAGAAAGAAATAATACTCCCTACCTTAGAAAAAGCTGATCTTTGGAATAGTAAGGTAGCGAGACTTCTCTTCTTCTTTCTATAATTTCTCTCTATAATAATCGCTCTAAAGCTTTTGTGAATTGGTGAGAAATGAAGGAAGAATGAGCTTCATTTATAGAAAATATAGTTTCGATAATTGCACGTTTTGGGGCTCGAAAAATTACAAGACAATACCTTCAACTTTTCCTTTATTTTTAATTTAGTCATGGAAGTATTATCAAACTTGCACCACCTCCCCCCTAATAGTAAATAATGTGATTCAATTGTAAATTATGTGAAGCAATAGTTCTGACATATGAAAATACTGAATTACGATATAGTACCTCCATCTATACCTCCATTTTAACTTAGTCATGCAAGTATTATCAATCTTGCACCAACTCCCCTAATAGTAACAAGAATGTGAAATAATAGTATACACATATGAACAAATAGTTATAATCATGTGAAATAATAGCAATCAATTGCTCATTTATCCTAAGTTAAATACTGATTGGTCAATATAACCTCCGACATCAATTATTATCGAAATAATAATTGTCGATTTTCACTAACACAAATAATTCCAACACAATGAAACCATTTTTATCAAAAAATATAAATTTTGAAATTTTGAAGTTTGACTTTTCCCAAAAAAGTCAACTATTGACTTTTTGACCAAATAGTGAATTCCGAAAATTTTTGTGTTTATAGACTATTTTTACTTATTTCATCATTTTGGACTCAAATATCACGTCCGCGTCTCCAAATTCAACTCCGAACACAACTTCAATTTTAATAACATTCATCATTAATATTATAACTCACAATATTTATCAACCAGTGTCGTCCTGTGAAAGAGGGGCTTTCGAATAAGAATTTCTCCCTATCAGCCAGCATGATTAGGTGACCAAACATCTCCTTAATGTAACTTCTAGACATTGTAAATATTGCAATTTAATAATATGAATAACTTTGTCGTCTCAATTATTGATTTAATAAAATAACATATTATGCAGATGATACTATGACAATAATCGAATCAATAATATGAGAGATATGATGCAACAATTACTAAAGCATAATTTATAAAGTATTTTTGTCGTTTTCTCAATCCGACAATAATTTTGTTGTGGGGGTCCACCAATGATTGTGTCGTTGTATGAATATTCCCTGTTAAAACGAATATTCCCCGACCAATCGAATATTATATAACAACTTGTGTACTTTGAAAAATTTATAAATATTACCCACAACTATAACATTATATCAAATCCACACCATAATATTTAAAAATATATTTCGAGAAAATTTAATCTTTATTCAAAAAGTTGGGGTCTTACAACAAGTATTCCAAATCTTATATTTTGTTATTGAGCAAGTTCTTTAATATGTAACTTGTGATTTAGCATGCGAGTTGTTCTATTTTAATATTCTAGTATTGAACAACTCTATCGTTCAAATTACTATTCATTATGCATGTTTAGTACCCAAATTCTCAATAACCTTGAATGTTATGATTATTCAATGCTTATGCTATTAGATTATTCCTAAAGCATAATGTAAATTTACAAATATCAATTCAGTTATGATTATTCCATACCATGTAGTTATTTCTTTTGTAATCAACTAATCCTAGTTGATTCTTGAATTTGAATCTAAATTACCTCAGAATGTATCCAAACCAAACTTACTTTGGTGCGGACTTGTATTCTAATTACTGAGATGAACAACTCTTTTAATAGAGGTTTGCGCTTAGCGTTGAAATGGTTGTGCACAATACATTTATACTGAAGGGTTGATCCCCCAAAAGTGCGTGGAGTCCTTATAGTCTTATATTTATTAAAGTTAAAGTTGAAAGATTACTTATAACTCATGGACATGATTTGTGGTCATTAGACCCTCAATGAATGTTATAATTTTCAGAAAGTTAATAGAATATATTGTTCAGTTCTATTGAGCCTAATATTGGCAATTGATGTAAAAGTTTAAAGATTTATTTATTGTTATTTTAAGTGGACCTTGTTTGCTCACTCTTGCCTGTAAAATTTCTTACAGCTAAAGTTGAAACTGGTGACGTACCTAGCACCAGTAAGGGAAAAGGAAAGATGAACAAGTACTGAAGACTTGTAATAGATTTGATAGTTTTATTATCAGACTTTGGTTTAAAGATTGTAATGAAGTATATTTAATTTCCGCATTTGAATGATTGTTGTTAAAGGTTAGATAACTAGGGAGATTTTTATTTAAGTTTAATCCTCAGTATAAGGTGTTTTGATTATTCAATTTTATTATAATTGGGTAGTTAGAAATGAATGTTTTGATTAAGTGAACACCAAATCTTGAGGAAATGAAGTACCAGGATTTGGGGGTGTCACAATTTCAGCAAGGAATTCATACTCTTCAGGAAACTCCTTCTTCTTTATGTCTTTAAAACTAGGGTTTCTTAGGTACCCCATAACCTCCTTTGCTTGTTCAGTGTTGACATTATCAAGATTCTTCAGCCCTTGGTTAGGAAAACCTAGGCATTGATTGAGGTCAGAAGATTTTAACTTCAGAGACTGACCTTTAACCTTGGTGGTAAGGGTTTCGGAGTTGATGGAGGCGTTTGAGTAGAATTCTTTAACCAGGTCGATGTAGACTCTAGTGTTTGCCTCAAGGCATTCTGAGAATCTAGCTTTCTTCACAAGCTCGAGAATATCCCTGAACTTTTTGCAGATTTCTCAAACGATTTGGTTCCGAGCTGAATGTCAGTGATTACTTGCCAGTTTTCCATTATGAGTAGTTCGAAGAATGTGGGTATCTGATTTAGATATGTTTATAAGAGATGGCCGAGTGTAATTTGGTAAGGCTCTGGAGGGTTAACTAATTTTGGCTCTTGAGAGAATTCTAGGGTTTGAAAATAGGAGGGAGAAAGGTTCGATAGCTTTTGGTAACTGTCTCCAGATTTGAAATTGTCTTTAAGGCAGTTCCTTCCAACTCTGCATACTTAGTGATGTGTCACTGTTCATTGACTGCACATTTCTCAGTAATGAGCTGTAACTCCCCCATGACTTTTCAGTTAGATATTTCCTTTTAGAAGAGTAGACGTTTAATTGGCGTGGCTTTGACCGTTGACCTTTTGATTCATAGAGTAGCATAGTAAGGCAACTATGAACTCTACGATTCCCTTTGTTGACTCAACGATTAACCTCTGAGAGATGCTACCATGGATGGCTTTTACTTCTATCCTTACATTTATGCAGAATAGCTCAATCACTGATATTCAAACTTATCTCATCATTTTGAATGCTTTAGCAAATGTCTCAATTTCCAAACTCCTTGTGAACCGGAGTACCCTTTGGTAGAATTACGATCGTCGAGTTGTATTCTACGATCGTTGAGGTAGTACTACGATCGTTTAGTTCTCTTCAAACTCGACTCTACGATCGTTGACTGACTTTGTCCTTGAGATGAACTTGATCAAGCATTCCTCCTGGGTTAAGGTAGCTCAGAAAGGGTCAACCTCTTAGAGTGAACTAAGGGTCAGGTTTGTCCCTGAGACGCTCTCCAGATGCAATGCTATGGTAGTGATTTGCAATGACATCTCATTCGACCTTTTCTAATTGGGAGTTCTTCTACCAGCTTTAGACACTGCATTGCTAAAATCGTGGTGTCCTCCTGCTCTTACACTATGATCATATGTTTGATCGTAGTCACTTCACGATTATGGGTTGGGTGGCTGAAAGGTTATCAATAGTACGTTTTGAGACGTTCCTACTAACTATGGATTTTCATTTGGTTCATCAGCCACAAAGTTTTGAGACTCTGTAGCTGGTACAACTTTTCATTGTATATCTCAGTGATGTTGTTCCTTAACAGATCACTACTCCCCCATTGTTGACGTTGTCTTCCCAGATAGATGTGATTCCCTCTTCTTCAAATTCATTTAAAGGCAACCTTGCATATCTCCTTCTGACTGGAATCTCCATTGATACTTAGATTTCCTTGTATCGTAGAGATGAGTATTTTCAGGACTGATCACTCTACGATTATATGATAGTACTACTAAAGTAGTCTTCTTTGACAGTTGTGTTTGTGAAGTTCTGCTCTCGCAATAAGTTCCTTTTAAATGATGATCGATAATCTTCTGTTGTGAGCTTTCTTGAGGATTCTTCCCATTTAGCATTCTTAACTGGCTTTTGAGCACATAAGACCCTTTCCTTCTTTGGATGAATGGTTTGCTTCCATATACAGATTAGCAGCCATGTGAGCTCCATTCTGGTTAGCTCAGAGGGTCTTCAAGGACAGGCTTGGACAGATAGGAACTCTATCAGAATCATCTCTGAATTGTCCTTAGCCTTCTACTGGTTGAGTCTTCTTGACTGAAGTCTTCTGCTTCATCATTCCTTAGTGTGGTCAGACTGACCAAGTACCTGCAGGTTTAAATATATTTCTATTTTTGGTACCCATAATTAAATGGGTCCTGCTAGGTTAGTTTTCTAAACCCCTGTTCCTCTTATTTGGATAATCATCATATTTATCACCAACAGACATATTCATGCATGCACCTATCTTATAATAATACATTTTGAGATGCATGATGGTGAGTGTGTGTAGGATTTGGCATCTAATAACACACTCTCTATCTATGATGGTTTCATCATTCACTGGGTTATGTTCATAATGTTTAAGTGTTCACAGAGTGAGAATCAACTCTACGATTTAGGAGTATCTAGTTGATTCATTGAGGTGATCGATTTACCTGAATCAAGAAGATCCTCTTGCAAAACTGATCATGCTCTGTGTGTTGTCAAACACTTAGAACATAGGCTTATACATACATACTAACCCATCAGCAAAGATTACTTCATATAAAGTTCATTAGGCCTGTGATGCTCTTATGACCCATTTCAGATTTCCTGCAAGATGTCATCTTCAACCTAAAACTTGGATGGAGAGAAAGTTTATAGTCATTTGAGTTTCCATCCTCAGGTTACTTTCTCTCTTCACCTTTTTAGGCAAATTATGACTATTTGACAGAATACTGTTATAGTTCATAAGAAGATGCAATTATGATGTATACATTTATAATAGTGAGGAACCGTACCTTTTTACTGTCAGTTACTCAACAGTTATTTACCTTAGATATACTGAGTTTAGGTATTGATGAGCATAGCTTTACTTTTGCTCCTGACAGCTTATTGCTCTTGCTGGCCTTTAATCAATCAGTAGTGGTCTTGAAGATATAGACCAAGAGAATCTCAGCATTAAGATCTTTGACATCCTTTAGCTAACAGAGTTTGCACCCAACTGTTGGTTGGCCAGACATAAGTTTAAGAAGATCTTCTTTCTTCTCTCGATAAGCATTTCTTAGCATGTATGGCTTCTTCATCTTTCAGACTGGTGGGTGCTTGACTCTTCGTCATTGACATCTCTTGAGTGTTCTCGTCTAGTCTTAGGACTACAAGATTGACTATAGGCTAGGATTGGTTTTATTGATGTATCAATAGAGACCATGGACCAATCTGAGCAGCTTCAGGTGTATATACACATTTAACTTATACACAATATTTCCAACATGTGAGCTCATCTGCATATAACAAGTTACTTACTACTAAACTAAGTTTAGAACAATGTTAGTGCCTGGGATCAGACTCAAAGCGATTAGCTTTTGAATATAGCATGAGAACCTGCTCTGATACCAATTGTTAGTTCCTAGAGGGCACAATAGATCTAGAAGGGGGGGTTGAATAGATCCTTTTTTTTCAAATACTTTTCTGGTTTATATTATATTGTTCATAATTAACATATAACAAACATAAGAATCTTTTCAAGCACAGCGGAATAAGTAAAAGATCCCCTTCATTGATATATTCATAATCATAAATACATTGTTCGTAGAGTAAGTTTAGTTGTAAGCAGTTAAAACATACTATCAGGAATAAGCATGTGAATGCTATTCCTATTTATATATGATTTGATTATGATATATATATATATATATGTATATGAATGAATAATATACAAGTATGCTTGCATTAAGAAAAGTTGTAAAGTCCTTTGATAGATAATAGAAATATATGTGCAAGGACTTAGAATGAATTGATCAAATATGTTAGGTTGATCCTACGAAAGCAAAACTTGACTTTGTAAAGTCCTTAAAAAGAAATGATGTACAAGGACTATAAATATAGAAAGATCAAGCTTGTTAGGTTGATCTTATGATGTAATAGATAGGCTAGTCGATTGTCGAGCCTTTGCACTGTAAGTCGTGATCTCCGCCGGTGAGTCGAGGTTAACTCGGGAGCTATCGAGGCGAATAGGAGTTTGCAAGATAGTAGATCTCGAGTTCGTAGAATCGCCAGGGAAACGAAGAAGGATCGTAGTGTATCGAGAAGAGCTTCCTCGGGATTGTAGTGTCTTTGAGGAAGTCGTGTTCGAGAATCGTGAGGCGACACACTTTATAAGCGCGGAATCGATCATCTGCCAAAGCCAAGTCCGAAACGTAGACTACACTCAGAGTCGTAGAGCCTAGTGATGCCGAAGCCAAGTCAAGGATCGTAGACTACACTCTGAGTTCGTAGAGTCCATTGAGTGCATACAGAGAGATTGTAGTCGGGCAAGATCAGATGAAGACAACAAGCACAAGGCAGAAATCGTAGAGTGTCAAGATCTGATCTCAGGATCATAGTGTCTGAACAGCCAAAGCTGAATCTTAGAGTGCAGAACTATGACTCCAACAGAAGTGCTCACAATGCCAAGTTAGAATCGTAGAGCAGATACGGTTCTCAAAGAATGAGCACTCCAAGAATATCCAAAGGTACGAAGCCTCTGGTTGGCACTGCAAAGATGCATTCCACAGTAAGGGAACCAGAAAGCACTCAACGAATGGCATGCAGGCTAAGCAATAGAGTAAGCACCAACCCCATCAACATCAAGATTGAGTTGAAAGGTCATTCGTGATGAAGTCTTCCACAAGGAGATCCAAAGAAGACTTGAAGTCGATTAAGGAAAATCGACCTATCAAGATGAGCTATCAAGTGTATGAGAAGACAACGATCTTGGAAGCAACCAAGATCGTAGTGTTCTGAAACAATGAAGGCCGATGGAAGGTGAACCAAAATCTTTGGTCGACCTCACGAAGAGCAAGGCTAAAGTGATTAAGTGCGGGTCGGTTCATTGATGATAAGTGAATGGGAGATCACAAGGAGAAAGCAAATTTGGAAGCCCACAAATCTAAAGTGTCTTTATGTTCGAAGAGGGACCGAGCGAGGAATTAGGCCATCAATATCGAGAGCGATCGAAAGCAAATGACGAAGTTTTGAAGCCTTTGCACAATAAAAGGAAGAGGTGTTCTACATTAAAGATCCAATCAACACTCTTCAGGATCGTAGTGATAAATCAACTAGTCAACGAGCAATAATCAACAAGACACTACGATCGGATCCTTGAAGACATGCATCGAGAATCGTAGAGTTCAAGGCGAAGCATTGGCCAAGATATTGAAGCATCGCTTATTGAGGCATCGATGCAAAGGGTAATCTTCTAGAAATCGGAAGATGAAGTCTTACACCTTGAGAGCGATAAGTGATACATCGCAAAAGAAAAGTATGATCTAATCTAGAAATCATCAATGACTTGAGATGAAGATATTTGAATAACCTTTCAACGGTTACTTCGGAAGGATTGGGAAGAAGTATAAATGAGAAAGAGCTTCAAAGATCGAGGGTTCTTTGGGTTATCGACAGAAGGTGGGTGATCTAACCAAGTGATAGTGAGGTCAAAGTCTCAACGAGAACACTGATAAAGTGATCCGAAGAATCATTACGATGTCTATCGTGGGAAGAAATTGGAGAGCATCACGGCCATCTTAGCAAGTCCATCGTGAAGACTCGATTGATCAAAAAGCCATCTTGGTCTACTTCACACTTTGCAAAGAGCTTAAGTCCATCTTGAGAAGGCAGGGAAGTGGCTACAACTTTATTATTACAAAACAACTACTTTATTATTACAACGTGAGTTTAAATACAAATATTATCTTACAGACAATATCTATACTCAAATAAATCCTCATCACATTTATTGATACATTATTTTACAAAAATGGTGAGGACTACTAAACAACCCTTTCTAAAACCTTCATTCCATACCCAGGCTAAATACTATTATATTCTAGCCTCTGACGAAAAATGGAACAAAAAGGAAAAGGGTGAGCTCGACTAGCTCGATAAAGAATATTATGACTAAGATAATATCAACAAATTATCGTTAGTCATCAACGAGGAAAAATATAATAGAATCTGATAGACAACAAATTTTAAATCAATATTACATGGTGAAATAATAATTCATTAGAAGAGTTAAGTAGAGAATGCAAACTACTATCTTATGTATGAATTTAAAAGTTCATCGTCTATCTTTTATCCTGTAACATCAATCGATATACATCGGAATCAAATATTCATCTTTGCACTACTGGGCGAAAGATATTCATCGATTAATTATGTTCATTTAAACACACTTTCATCTTTTTTTGCACTCTGGGCGAAAGATATTCTTGAAAATCATTCATCTTTTACTTTACTGGGCCAAAGATATTCTTAAAAATCATTCATCTTTGCTACGGGCCAAAGATATTCCATAATATCATCATTTAAGGCGAGGATGATGAAAAATATTTTTTTAAAAAGCGAATCGGTGAAACAAAATGACAAGGATTAAGGATTAAGGATTAGAGTACTTGGTTTTATCCACGTCAAAATACCTCAAAAATAATCATAGTGGTGTAAAATTCAAGAATGATCAAAACATGGATAGAATCGAGTTAGTATCCGAAATAGATGTTTTGAGACGAAAAGAAGAAATTTTATTTTTGGTGAATAATCTGTATCGTGAATAATGTAGTATCGTGAATAGTCTTATATATCGTGAATAGTAACTCAGACACCAAAAGATAGAAATTCCACAAAAACATCTTCACGCTTCATGAATAGTACTATGAATAGTAACTTCGTGAATAGTAACTTCATGAATAGTAACTTTCGTGAATAGTAACTTCGTGAATAGTAACTGAATAGAATAGTAGTAACTCGTGAATAGTAACTTCATGAATAGTAACCCAGACATGAAAAAATTCCAAATTTGATAAAACTTGGATCAACATTTCGATTATAATGATATTGAAGAAATAATATCATTCTGAAAAAAATAATATCCACTTACCTCGAAAGATCGATCTTACAAATTTGAAACAGGATATAGGCTATGACTTGGACTTGCATAGTATAGCAATACTCAAAGTATACTCAAAATACTCACAAGAATAAAACGATATATATAGAGAGAAAAACTTGATTTACGGTGTGATTTTCAATTCTAACCTAAGCACCTATTTATAGGAAAATGCTTAGAACACCAAAAAAGAAAATTTAATAAAATATATTATTATTAATAAATTTCCTCGCCTCTTTGGAAATCAGATCCCAACATTTCCCACATGCCAACCTTCTAGAAAGAAATGATAAAAACGTTTTCATAAAATAAATAATTAAAACTTACAAAAATCAATTATTTGAACTTTAGAACTTCAATAATTCATAATAAATAGCCCTTTCATCAGAAAATTCGAATCTCGCGAGTTTTTATAGGAAATTCAATTCTCTACAACTTTGCGAAGAAAGTTTTTCCAAATTCCAAATAGAAATTGGCCAAAAATCCACAAGCGGGCGATTTTACAATTTATAATCAAATTTTAGTCGATAATGGGGTCCACCAGAGCATGTTTTAACATGTTTTAAACATTTATTGCAACAAAAATACTCTTCCTCCTCGTATACTCATATATCCCACATTAGTTGTAAAAAATATCACCGTTAATATATTATTAAATAATATATTTAAATGAATTATTTTATCGAGAAAAAGATAAAATATTAATTTTCAACAATTGTCATTTTAAAATTTTCTCCATCTATATCCACATAAAATCAATATTTTCCTCATCATATAAATCAATAATTTAATTATTCACAAATAATATTACGAGAATCACATATTGACAACCGAGGCGGTTCAGGGAAGAGGGGCTTTCGATAAAATTTCTTCTTCTTGGTAGCCTTGATTAGGTGACCAAACCTCTCCTTAGACAGAACTTTCTAGACATTGCCAATAATGTTATCTAATAATATTATTAGGATAATATGAATTATTGTTTCGATAATGAAAAATCTTGTGTAATGATAATTATTGAAACAACGACAATATAAAATATCAACGACAATGATTATTAACTCGATAAAATCTTTGAGCGATAATTCACGTAACCATTATTGAGTAGTGCCTTCTTACGTAAGAATCAATAATTGGTGCAATCTGGTGTCTTCTTGTTCGAACAACGTATTAGTGTGTTTTAACCACTAAATTATTCAACGATGATAATTGGTAACAACTTCTGTAGTTTATTAAAAACAACTTATATTTGTCGTTTTCTTCATCCAATAAACTTTCGTTATGGGGCCCACACATGGTTGCTTGCAGTCGAAATGCGAATATTCCCAAACGATCTGAATATTCCACGACCAAACGAATATTCCCAAACTATAATGAATATTTTATAACCACTTGCTTATTTTGAAATATTTGCGTATTTAACCCTTAACTATCCACATTAATCAAATCAACCCTTACTATTTCAAAATAATAAATAAAGGAAATTCCTTTTTATTTAAAAATTTGAGGGTCTTACAACCTCCCTCCTTATGAAATTTAGTCCTCTCGAAATTGGCGTCGTCGTACAGTGTTTGAAAAGGTGAGGATACCTCGCTTTCATTTCGTTTCAATTCCCGGTCATTTCCTCTATAGCATGATTCCTCCACAAAACTTTAACTTGTGGTATGACCTTTCTTGGCGTGTAGGACATGCTCCTTCTATCCAAGATCTTGGCGGTACCTCCTCATCGTTAAGTCTTGGCTATCTCGTCCGGGTTCTAACTTCGATAACGTGGTTGGGGTCTTTCACATATTCTGAAATACGGATATGTGAAACACATTATGAACACAGAGGCATACTCGGAGAATAACGCAAGTCTATAGGCTACATTTCTTACTCGTCGAGAATTTGAAATGGACCAATAAATCGTGGATTGAGCTTTCCTCTCTTCCCAAATCTTGTAACTCCCTTCCATGGAAGCAACTTCATGACAATCATGATCCCCTACATTAAATTCCACGTCCTTTCGATGAAGATCCGCATAACTCTTTTATCGATCTTGTGCTTGGTTTGTATCGTTGTCGAATCATTTGGATCTTTTCGGTGATCATACGTCGTATTAACTTTCGGGTCCCAACAATGTTGCTTCACCCACCTCATCCCAACATATTGGAGAGCGACATTTTAATCCATATAATGCTTGAATGGAGCCACACTATACTTGCACGATAAGCTGTTGTTGTAGGAGAATTCCACCATGGTAAATACTTATCCCAACTACCCTTGAAGTCTAGGACCACGAGTCTTAATAAATCTTCAAGAGTTTGAATAGTCCTCTCGATTGTCCGTCCGGTTTGGGGATGGTATGCTTAGAACTAAATCGCAAATCCGTGCCCATAGCTTTTTGCAAGCTAACCCAAAATCTTGAAGTGAATCTTGGGTCACGATCCGAAACTATGGATCTGGGCATGCCATGCAACCTCACAATCTCATTCACGTCATATACTAGCAAGGCGTTCAAGGGAATAAGTCTCCGTGTCGGCAAAAATGAAAGCGGACTTGGTTAATCTATCAACAATAACCCAAATAGCATTGATGCCTTGAAAAGCCGTAGGAAGACCCGTAACGAAATCCATGGTAATGTGTTCCCACTTCCATTCCGGAATCTCAAGTGGTTGCAATGGACCCTTAGGTACTAGATGCTCGCCTTTTTACGTTGGCAAGTTAAACACATCGAGATAAACTTTGCAATCTCTCTCTTATATTGTTCCACCAAAATGTATGTCGAAGATCACGATACATTTAGTACTTCGAGGATGGATTGCAAATGGCGTATTGTGTGCCTCCCATCGTAATCTTGTACTTCAAATCGAGTCGTTAGGAACCTGAAAGTCTAGAGTGGACTCAAGTATTCCTTCTTCATCAATTCTAAACTTAGGAATAGCTCCTTCTTGTACTTTCTTCTTCATACGCATCGATTTCAAGATTGGGTGGCTTGAAGCGACCTTAACTTTTTCTATTAAAGTTGGCTCTGTCGTATACTTGACATCATCGCTTTTCGTTCCGCATATGATCTTCTACTCGATGCGTCGGCTACCACGTTAAACTTTACCGGGATGGTATTGAATAGTGTGGTCGTAGTCTTTCAATAGCTCGAGCCAGCGTCATTGCCGCGTGTTGAGTTCTTTTTAGTGAAGAAATATTTAAAGGCTTTTATGGTGCGAATATATCTCCACTTTCTCCCCATATAGATAGTGCCTCCATATTTTTAGCGCGAAAATGATTGCTTTGACTCTAGATCATGAGTAGGATAATTCCTCTCATACTCTTTAAGTTGTCATGAGGCATAGGCTATGACTTTCCCACGTTGCATGAGAACACATCCTAACCCTTTGCACGAAGCATCATTTGAGATAACAAATCCATCCGAACCGGATGGTATTGTTAGAAACAGTCTTAAAATAAGTCTCCTCTTAAGCTCTTGGAAACTTTTCTCGCATTCTTCGCTCCAAGCGAATTTTGTATCCTTAGGAGTTAGGCGAGTTAATGGAGTAGCGATTAGAAAACCCTTCCACGAATCTCCAGATAATAACCGATTAAGCCCAAAAAGCTACGTACTTGATCCATGAACTTGGTTGCTCCCAACTTTGTATTGATTCAATCTTGGCAGGGTCCACGGATACTCCATGTTTTGACACCACGTGCCCGAGGAATGCTACTTCCTCGAAGCGAACTTCGCATTTCTTGATTTGGCATATAGTTTGTTTTCACGAAGCCTTTGGAGTACCGACTTCAAATGGTGCTCATGATCTTCCGACTTTTGGAATATATAAGGATGTCATCAATAAAAACAACAACAAATTGATCCAAATATTCCTTGAATACTCGGTTCATCATATCCATGAAAGCGCGAGGAGCATTAGTTAGTCAGAAAGACATGACTAAGAATTCATAATGCCCATCTGGGGGTTACGAAAGCGGTCTTTGGAATATCCTCGATTCTAATCTTGGTGATGATATCGAGCGAAGATCGATTTTGAAAAAATTGTGCCCCTTGCAATTGGTCAAACAAGTCATCAATCGAGGTGAGGATACCTATTCTTGATGGTGACATGGTTCGATTCCCGATAGTCGATACAAAATCGCATACTCCGTCTTTCTTCTTTACAAATAAAGCAGGGAGCACCCCGAGGAGATGTCTTGGGGCGAATGAAACCGATGTCCAACAATTCACGTAGTTGGACCTTTAACTCTGAAGTTCAATAGGAGCCATTCGATATGGGGTTTTAGAAATGGGCTTTATGCCGGGTTCAAGATCGATAAAAATTGACTTCACGTTACGGGGTAGGCAGGGGAAGTTCTTGAAAAATCGTCGGGAAAGTCGATAACAACGAATATTATTCAAATTTGGCGTGTCTTTATTCAAATCCATAACATGGGCTAAGAAAGCTTGACATCCGTTTTTTAATAAGCGAATAGCTTTATGATTAGATATGATGATGATTGATTTTAATGGTTTAGTTGCTTGAATTAAATCTGACGGGTTGGTTAGGAATATGAAAACTAACAACCTTACGAAAACAATCAATTTTGGCATGATGAGTAGTTAACGAATCAATCCTAAAATCACATCAAAAGCAAGTATCTTTAAAGAGATAAGGTCAATGGGTAAGGTAATGGTGCCAACTTGAATCAAACAAGATTTATAAGCGATTGGATGTGATGAAAGTTTCTCTAACGGAGTTTCCACGAGATAGGTCAAAGTCTAATTTCTCGGAGTCAAGTTTTAAGCGTTGAGCACATGCGGAGAGATAAATGAATGGGTATACCGGTATCAAGTAAGGTATAAACTTGCGAGAATTTATAAATAGCTTACCGTGATCACCTCGTTTGGGTTCCTCGCATTATGACCGATCACAACAAAGCGCTCTTCCGGAATCGTTGACTTTGACTTTTACGGAGACGATCTTTTGAGTCACCGTCCCCATTGAACTAGGTTTATTCTTTGTCTGATCTCGGCGATATGTCCTTCCTTTCCACAATTATAGCATACCTTGAGCTGTTGTGGGCGGTTTGGTGATATGTCCCCTCTTTTCGCATTTGTAGCATATAATGGGTGGTCGTTCTCCTCCATTAGAACCGATTCTTTGCTAAACCTTTGTCATCTTCACATAGTGGTTGTTAAATCTCCTCTTTTAAAATCTCCTCTGACTTCGCTTCTTCTATTTTTTCATGGCCATGATTACCACCAGAGTGGTTACCATTTTTGTCCGTCTGTTTCTTTCTCCATTTGGTTATCATTATTACATTGGCTACTATCTACGTACGATCTGGTTGTGGTCCCTCGGTTGGCCGTACTCGTTATCTCGCTCTAATAATTGAGCCACATTTACAACATCTGAATAAAGAAAAATTTATGAAAATGAGATCTTGGCGTATCTGGGTTTCAAACCTCTAAGAAACATCCGCGTCATCGTTCCTCATTCTCCACCAAATGAGGTGCAAACACGGATAACTCTGCAAACTTTGCCTCGTCTTTGAGACACCGTCGTATTGTTTTGTTCAATCGATGAACTCCACTTCCTTCGTATAGCGAACACTTTCGGAAAAGTATTTGTCATTAAATAGCTTCTGAAACGTCTCCCAAGACATCTTTGAGTGCGGTTTGGATGGAGTGCAACTTCACGAGACTCCCACCGATGATCACGCCTCGCCACGGAACATAAAGGTGGCGAATGGAACCTTCTATTCCTCCGTGCATCCCAGACATCGAATATCTTGGTAATTTGTTTGACCCGTGTTTCCGCCGTGATCGGATCGGCTTTCCCTTAAATTACGGTGGTCCCGACTCTTTGAAGCTGCTTGGGCGTGACAACCCGTGAATTCTATCATTTCCTCCACATATTTGAACACGAGTTTCCTAAATGCGATTTTGCATGAGCTGCAAAAACTTCTAAACATCCCTCGTTCATCATCTGCTTTCGATGGTGTTTATTCACAGAGGAACATTGCCGACTGTTACGTTCTCCTCGTTGGTGAGTCTGAGCATCTCCACGGTCTCATTTACATTGTTAATATTCTCGATCGACATTCTCAAATCTTGTCATAAAACAAGGGTTAATTAAAAAATCAATATATCACATAATATCCCTATATCTTGACCAACTAACAAATAAGCTTAGGTAGGACACACTAGCGAAGGATTTACTCGTCTCTCCCTCCTAGTTCTATTCCCGATCTCATTGGAGATCATATCCTAAACTACGATACCAAAGCTGTGGCGCCCCCAAAATAGGTATACATCACCCATTACGAGTTGTCGATACATGAGTGCGAAAAACAACTACAACTTTATTATTACAACGATAAAAAGCGTGAGTTTAAATACAAATATTATCTTACAGACAATATCTATACTCAAATAAATCCTCATCACATTTATTGATACATTATTTTACAAAAATGGTGAGGACTACTAAACAACCCTTTCTAAAACCCTTCATTCCATACCCAGGCTAAATACTTTCATTATATTCTAGCCTCACGAGAAAAAATGGAACAAAAAGGAAAAGGGTGAGCTCAACTAGCTCGATAAAGAATATTATGACTAAGATAATATCTGACAAATTATCGTTAGTCTTCAACGAGGAAAAATATAATAGAATCTGATAGACAACAAATTTTAAATCAATATTATGGTGAAAATAATAATTCATTAGAAGAGTTAAGTAGAGAATGCAAACTACTATCTTCTATGTATGAATTTAAAAGTTCATCGTCTATCTTTTATCCTGTAACATCAATCGATATACATACTGAATCAAATATTCATCTTTGCACTCTGGCGAAAGATATTCATCGATTAGTCGTATTCATTTAAACACTGTTCTCATCTTTGCCTCTGGGCCAAAGATATTCTTGAAAATTCATCTTTTTGCACTACGAATGCCAAAGATATTCTTAAGAAATCATTCATCTTTTTGCACTTTCTGAGGCAAAGATATTCCATAATATCATCATTTAAGGCGAGGATGATGAAAAATATTTTTTTTTAAAAGCGAATCCGGTGAAACAAAATGACAAGGATTAAGGATTAAGGATTAAATCTTGGTTTTATCCACGTCAAAATACCTCAAAAATAATCATAGTGGTGTAAAATTCAAGAATGATCAAAACATGGATAGAATCGAGTTAGTATCCGAATAGATGTTTTGAACGAAAAGAAGAAATTTTATTTTTTGGTGAATAATGCAGTATATCGTGAATAATCTTTGTATCGTGAATAGTCTTAAAATATCGTGAATAGTAACTCAGACACCAAAAAGATAGAAATTCCACAAAAACATCTTCACGCTTCATGAATAGTACTAAATGAATAGTAACTTCGTGAATAGTAACTCATGAATAGTAACTTCGTGAATAGTAACTTCATGAATAGTAACTAGCAGAATAGTAACTTCATGAATAGTAACTCGTGAATAACTAACCCATAATAACCCATGAAAAAATTTCAAATTTGATAAAAACTTGGATCAACATTTCGATTATAATGATATTGAAGAAATAATATCATTCTGAAAAAAATAATATCCACTTACCTCGAAAGATCGGTCTTACAATTTGAAACAGGATATAGGCTATGACTTGGACTTGCAGTATATAGCAATACTCAAAGTATACTCAAAATACTCACAAGAATAAACTCGATAATATAGAGAGAAAAACTTGATTTACGGTGTGATTTTCAATTCTAACTAAGCACCTATTTATAGGAAAATGCTTAGAACACACCAAAGCGAAAATTTAATAAAATATATTATTATTAATAAATTTCCCTCGCCTCTTTGGAAATCAGATCCCAACATTTCCCACATGCCAACCTTCTAGAAAGAAATGATAAAAACGTTTTTCATAAAATAAATAATTAAAACTTACAAAAATCGATTATTTGAGACTTTAGAACTTCAATAATTCATAATAAATAGCCCTTTCATCAGAAAATTCGAATCTCGCGAGTTTTTATAGGAAATTCAATTCTCTACAACTTTGCAGAAGAAAGTTTTCCAAATTCCAAATAGAAATTGGCCAAAAATCCACAAGCGATTCGATTTTACAAAATTATAATCAAATTTTAGTCGATAATTGGGGTCCATGAGCATGTTTAACATGTTTTAAACATTTATTGCAACAAAAATACTCTTCCTCCTCGCATACTCATATATCCCACATTAGTTTGTAAAAATATCATAGTTAATATATTATTAAATAATATATTTAAATGAATTATTTTATCGGAAAAAGATAAAATATTAATTTTCAACAATTGTCATTTTAAAAATTTTCTCCATCTATATCCACATAAAATCAATATTTTCCTCATCATATAAATCAATAATTTAATTATTCACAAATAATATTACGAATCCACAATATTGACAACCAGGCGGGTTCAGGGAAGAGGGGCTTTCGATAAAATTTCTTCTTCTTGGCGGCGCAATTAGGTGACCAAACCTCTCCTTAGAGCGAACTTTCTAGACATTGCCAATAATGTTATCTAATAATATTATTAGATAATATGAATTATTGCTTCGATAATGAAAAATCTTGTGTAATGACAATTATTGAAACAACGACAATATAAAATATCAACGCAAACAATTATTAACTCGATAAAATCTTTGAGCGATAATTCACGTAACCATTATTGAGTAGTGCCTTCTTCGTAAGAATCAATAATTGGTGCAATCTGGTATCTTCTTGTTCAACAACGCGTATTAGTGTGTTTTAACCACTAGGGTATTCCAACGGTATTACTTGGTAACAACTACTGCCGTTATTTAAAAACAACTTATATTTGTCGTTTTCTTCATCCAATCGCTTTCCAGTTATGGGGCCCACACATTGGCTGCTTGTGCATGGTCGATGCGAATATTCCCAAGCGATGCGAATATTCCACGACCAAGCGAATATTCCCAGAACTATAATGAATATTTTATAACCACTTGCTTATTTTGAAATATTTGCGTATTTAACCCTTAACTATCCACATTAATCAAATCAACCCTTACTATTTCAAAATAATAAATAAAGGAAATTCCTTTTATTTAAAAATTTGGTCTTCACAATTTGGCTTTGCGCCTTCCTTGGTAAATCCTGCTAGTTAAAAAGCAGGAAAGAGTGGATTAGGAGCTTGAGTCTACGAACCATTAAAACCCCTTGTGTCTTTTACATTATGTCATTTACATTATATACATAAGCTATTATAAGCATATGTATGCTCTAACTTCTTACAACTAAACTAACCCAACAAACAATGTATGTATGATTATGAATATATCAATGAAGGGGAATCTTTTACTTATTCCGCTGTGCTTGAAAAGATTCTTATGTTTGTCATATACTTAAATATGAACAATACAACATTAACCAAAAAAGTATTTGAAATAAAAAGGATCTATTCAACCCCCCCTTCTAGATCTATTATGCCCTCTGGGAACTAACACATACATAGCAGTTATAGCAGTTATAGTACATAATGTAAATGACATAATGTAAAAGACATAAGGGGTTTTAAGTGGTTCAGAGACTCAAGCTCCTAATCCATTCTTCTGCTTTCAACTAGTAGAATTTCCACCAAGGAAGGGCAGCACCCTGAATCACTAAGATTCCTTCAAGGCCGCTGGAACTTCAGTCACTAAAACTCTTCAAGGCCAACACCTTCGAACTTTGTTTAGTCCTCCCTGATAAGGACCCTTACGGCCTGCTTTGTTTAGTCCCTTGGGACAAAGGACCCTTCTAGCCCTGCTTCATTTAGTCCCTCTGGACAAGGACCCTTCAGGCCCTGGCTTTGTTGAGTTTTTTGTTTGTTGTTGTTGGAGTCGGTGCTGAGATGCTAAGATGTCTTCTTGCTCTGAACATCTTCTATACTTAGCAGCTTGGCTTGATCATCCTTGAAGTGTAGCTGAGTGTTGCATGATGCTCAGCTTCTTTGGTTACTCAACCACTTCGAATGACTCCTTGTTGAACTGCCTTGAAGATCATTCTCCTTGGTACTTGATGACTGTACATGAGAGGCTTCCAAGCTGACTGTAGGCTCTTCTATTATGTACTTAGAAGCTTTCTCATGCTTGACACCAAGATGGCTTTTGTGATCTCCCTTCTACTACTTGATGCCTTCTTATGATGGACTTGCTAAGATGACTGTAGGCTCTTCTCTATTGTACTTAGAGTCTTCCCATGATGGACATCAAGATGTCATGATGCTCTTCTTTCTCTCGACAGTTCTGAACACTCTTAATGTAGTAGAACTCTCACTTCTACATAGTAGAACTCACACTTTTACTTCTTTCTTTATCTGACTTCTGAGTGTTCTTGGTGGATCGTAGAGTGAGCCTTCTGACTCACTGTTTCACATGGTTTAGATCAGTCCACCTTCTCTCCAAACTTGGTAACTCAGCCCTCTTTGATCTTTGAAGCTCTTTCTCATTTATACTTCTTCCCAATCCTTCCGTTGGAAAGTAGCCGTTGAAGGCTATTCAAATCTCTTCACAGATCTCGAGTTGCTTGAGGTAGACTACTTGATGTGACTTGTCATACTTTTTTTGATGTTGCAGTCTACTGTTTCACCTGCCCTGTCAGATGTATCATTTTAATGTCTTGGGCAGGTTGAAGAATTTATTACCTCTTTCTAATTTCTCAATCAGAGGTTGTCCTATTGCATCGATGCTCTCAATAAGCACTTGTCCGAATATTACCCTTCAGATTGAACCTTTGTCAATGCTTGAGTCTTTAACTATTCCAACTCTATGATTACGATGCACGTCTTCAAGGACTGATCGTAGTGTCTTGTTGAGTGTTGCTCGTTGGTTGGTTGAGTTAACACTTCTGATCTTGAAGAGTGTTGATTAGATCTTCATGTAGAACACCTCTTCCTTATATTGTGTAGTGCTTGATACTTCTATTTGCTTGAGTGTTCTCGGTGGTGATGGCCTAATTCCTTGCTCTGGTCCCCTTCGAATATCAAAACACTTGATTTGTGGTAGCGTCCGACTTGCTTTCTCCTTGTGATCTTCCGCTCACTTATCATCAATGAAACCGACCACGCACTTAATCACTTTAGCCTTGCTCTTCAAAAGCTGACCAGTATCTCGGTTCACCTTCCATCAGTTCCTTCTCTGTTTGGCAAACACTACGATCTTGGTTGCTTTCAAAATCGTTGTCTTCTGTTCACTTGATAGCTACTGCATAAGCTGACTTTCCTTAGTCAGCTTCTGAAGTCTTCTTTGGATCTCCTTGTGGAAGACTTCATCACGAATGGCCTTACACCTCAATCTTGATACTGATTGGGTTGGTGCTTAGATCTTCTGCATGCCTGCATGTCATTCGTTGAATGCTCTCTGGTTTCCTTGGATGTAGCTTGCAGCTTGAACCAGAGGCTTCGTTCCTTTGGATATTCTGGGAGTGCTCATTTTTTGAGAACCGTGTATGCTCTACGATTCTGCCTTGGCATTGTGAGCACTTCTATTGAGGTCATAGTTCAGCACTCTACGATTCATCTTCGGCTTGTGCAGACACTACAATCCCGAGATCAGATCTTAACACTACGATTTCTGCCTTGTGCTTGTTGTCTTCATCAGATCTTTCTTGACTACGATCTCTGCATATAATCAATGGACTCTACGAACTCAGAGTGTAATCTACGATCCTTGACATAGCTTCGGCATCAATAGACTTTATGACTCTGAGTGCAGTCTACGTTTCTGTCTTGGCTTTGGCAGATGACCGGTCGGCTCGTAGGCAGGCTGTCTCTACGATTCTAAACATGACTTCCTTAGCATACTACGATCCTGAGGAAGCTCTACTCGATACACTACGATCCTTCTTCATTTCCCCTGGCAGTCTATGAACTCCAAGATCTACTATCTTGCATACTCCTATACTCGCCTCGATAGCTCTCGAGTTAACCTTGACTCACTGGCGGATCTCGACTTACAGTGCGATTCTTTCGACGATCGAGACTAGCCTTATCTATTACATCATAAGATCAACCTAACAAGCTTGATCTTTCTATCTTCTATAGTCCTTGTACATCTTTTCTTTTTAAGGACTTTACAAAGCTGTCTTTCTTATGTAGAATCAACCTAACATATTTGATCAATTCATTCTAAGTCCTTGTACACATGTTTATATTATCTATCGAAAGGACTTTATGACTTTTCTTAATGCAAGCGTGCTTGCATATTATTGATCGTATATATATATATATATATATATATATATATCATAATCAAATCATATATAAATAGGAATAGCATTCACATGCTTATTCCTGACAGAAAGTTATGTGGATAGTTCTAAGGAAGAATCAACTGAGGATGAAGAGGATGATGAAATAGGGGAGGGCGGATGAGGGTGATCAGATTGGGGGGGACTGAGAGTGATGAATTTGGGGAAGGGGTAGAAGGTGATCAGACTGGGGGGGGGAATGAGGATGGGGCAGATGGTGATCAAACTAGGGGGACTGAGGATGGGGCAACTAACAAAGAGAATGGAAAATAAAGGGAAGGGTGCAACTACCACACAGAAAGGCAATGGAAAAGGTTCTGAAAAAGGAAAAAGATTTGTCGCTAACAAAGGGAAGGGAAAATAAACTGCAGAAACCCAAACTTCACAAGAAAAACCACATGAACCAGGATTTTCATCCTCTGACTATGATGACTTTGATGTGGAAAGGATACCTAGGGTTGATGAGTTTGATCTTGAACCACCTGGACAAAAACATAAAGGGTATCCAGAATTTAGGGAAGGTGTCATAGATGATCCTGAGTTTGAGTTGGGAATGACATTTACCAATGTCACTGAAGTGAGGGTAGCAATCAGAAATCATGGCATCAAACAAGGAAGGAATGTGTATTTCAAGAAGAACCTGTCAAATAAGATCCAAGAAAAGTATATGGAGCCATGTGCATGGTACTTATATGCTGCAAAGGTGCAAAGAGAGCTCACATTTAAAATCAATAGGTTATAAAAAAGTGCATACTTGTTGCAGAGAGTGGGATAATTATTGTATAAATGCAGCATGGATTGCCAAAAAATATAAAGATGATCTTCGGATGAATCCAACATGAGGATTAGATCAGTTTTATACTAAAGTAGTTAAAGATTTGGATATTGGGGTATCAAGGAGCCTAACATATAAAGCTAAGAAAAGAATAATGAAAAACATTGAAGGGAGTGCTGAGGAGGAGTATGGATTGGTTTTGGACTATGCTGCAGAGCTTAGAAGAGTCATGCCTGGGAGTACTTGTGTCTTGAAGAGAAGCGAGAACCGGATCGAGGATAAGACTTAAAGCGATTTTTGAGATTTTTTATGCACATGCGCAACCACTAAAAAGGATTTAAATTGGGATGGTTGTTTTCTCAAAGGACCATATGGGGGTCAGTTATTAACTACAATTGGTTTTGACCCTAACAATGGGATGTGGCAAGTAGCTTGGGCCATTATTGAATCTAAGAACACTCAGTCTTGGGTGTGGTTTATGAACTTACTTGTGGAAGATCTTGGGATTGCAAATGATGGAGGCTGGACATTCATTTCAGATAAACAAAAGGTATAAACATCTCTGCATTTATATATATATATATATATATATATATATATATATATTATTCTATCAATTATTACATTTATTGCATCTTTCAACTAAATTACCTTTTTTGTCCCTAGGGTTTGGTTAATGCTTTAGAAGTTGTGGTCCCAGGTGCTGAACATAGACATTGTGTCATGCATTTATATAGGAACTTTTGGCAAAAACATAAAGGCTCTAGGTTAAGAAAATTGGTTTGGAATGCTGCCAAAGCTACAAACCCTAATGTCTTTCAAAAGACAATGGAGGTGTTAAAAAAGGAAGATAAGAGTGCATATGAATGGTTAGCTCCTAAGCCTTCTGCTCAGTGGAGTAGGTCTCATTTTTAGACCATATGTAAAAGTGACATGTATGTCAATAACCACTATGAGGTATTTAATAGCAAAATTCTTAAGGCTAGAGTGAAACCAATAATAGGGTGTTTAGAAGGACTTAGATTATATTGCATGAATAGGATTGTTAAAAAGATGGAAATGATGTTGAAACATAATGGTGTATTGTTCCCTAGAATAACCAAAAAGTAGAAAAATGGAAAGATCAGTGTGGGGGTGGATTGCCATTGTGGTCAGATGGTGGTGGGAGGTTTACAGTGACTATGACTTCTGGGGGTCATTCATTTGTGGTGGATTTGGGGAAAAACATGTACTTGTAGGAAGTGGGACTTGTTTGGAATACCTTGTGCTCATGTTATGTTATGCATTAACAAAATAGGACATGATCCATACATATATGTACATGAGTGTTTAACCAAAGTCATGTATCTAAAGGTTTACAGTCATAACATTGAGCCTATAAGGCACAAATCTAAGTGGGATTCTACTGGGATTGAGCTACCTTTGCCACTAGTTAAACATACTCCTGTAGGCAGGCCTAAAGTTGTTAGGAGGAAAAGTAATGATATTCCATATTCAAATCCAGAAGGTATAAGTTTGAAGAGGAAAGAAACATCATTGAAATGTGGATTTTGCAAGGAATGGGGTCACAATTCAAGAAGGTGTCCTCAAGTAAGTTAAGTGTGTGTTTCTATTTGTATTTTTTAAAGATCCTATATTGGGTTTAATACATTTAGTTAATTAATTACTTTAATTTATCTGTTTTTAGAAACTGAATAAGCAGCCAGATGTGATTTCACAATCTTCCCAGGCCCCACAAAGTCAATCCTCTCAACCTCCTCCAAAGGCTAAGAGGGCTAGGAAGGTTCAAAAAATTTCCCAGGCTGCAACACAAGAGTCTAAAATGTAGCCATGTGAAATGAATGTTGATAAAGAGCAAGCAGGAGGTGGAATGAATGTTAATAAAGAACAACCAAGAGGTTCTACAAAGTGGCAAGATGGAATCCATTATGAGGGTAGCCAAAGCAAGGACTCAGATGATATATTACAACCCAAAGACTACACATGGACGGGAAAACAATGTACAACACTAAGAGACCTAAAAGCTGGAGCAAGATCCAAAAGTGAGAAGATCCAGTTTAGGAAACCAAATAGTGGAGGGCTTACTGCAGATAAGTAGTGTTGGGATGTGATTTTTGAAATCTTTTTGTTCTTTTTTGGGTATATAAAATTGCAGTGTTATGAATGTATTTGATGTATGTATGTTACCTAGGGCTAAGAAGGTGTGGTTGAGATTTTAAGTAGAAGTGTATGATGTTTTTTGTTAATAGGCATGTTAAGTCAACTATTTTGAATTGCCTCTGTTTTGTGACATGTACTGGGAATTAATTACTTAATTGAATGACAATATCAATTTTGAATTGCCTCTACATTTTGTTTATTGAATGACAATAACAACATTAATGCAAGGCTTAATTGAATGGCAATAACAGCTTTTTATTACTTTGTGAAATGCCTCTGGTTTGTGTATTAATACATGGCTTGCTATTATAGCAGTATGGTTGGTGTGCAAGTGACGTGCACCAGATATCATAACTTGCACACCAACCAGTTTATAGCATATATCATAAACAAGTTGTAAACTTGTACCAATTTACACATAAAACATCAAAAATTTAACAAGTTTACAACATCTTCATTCAAAGAAATTGCCCATAAATTACAACCAATAAATTTCTCACAAAAGCTGTCCAACAATTACATTCCATATTGCTCCTAATTTCTATCACTATATTGCTAGAAATTACAATCCTATAAATTACATTATCAATAATTGCCCACAAAAATTGCATTTTTTAATCAGAGTACTACCAATACATTCATAGTACCACCAATACATACATAACTTAGAAATTTACTTGTGGGGAATTTCATCCTTTGTTGAGATGAATATGAAATAAAAATCACAACCCAAGTTTGTAAGACCCCAACTTATTATTAATGAAATTTAATTTTCTCTATTTATTATTTTGAAATAGTAAGGGTTGATGTGATTAATGTGGATAGTTAGGGGTAAAATACATGAAATACTTCAAAATAAGCAAGTGGTTATAAAATATTCATTGTTGTTAGGGAATATTAGTTTGGTCGTGGAATATTAAATGCTTTGTATTCGAATATTAAATGCGGACGGCCTTGACCATGTGTGGGCCCATGCTTGAAAAGCGATTGGATGAAGAAAATGACAAATATAAGTGGTTTAAAAATAATGGGCGTAGTTATTCACAGTTATCTTGTTAAAATACCCGGTGGTTAAAAACACGATAGCACACCGGTATTACACCAATTGTTGATTCTTACGTGAAGGCACTACTTTCGATAATGGTTACGATAATTCTTTATTCGATATTTTATTGAGTTAATAATTCTTTGCGTTGATATTTTATATTCTTTGTTGTTTGATAATTGTCATTACACGATATTTTTCATTATCGAATCAATAATTCATATTATCTGAATAATATTATTAGATAACATTATTGGCAATGTCTAGAAAGTTACATCTAAGGAGAGGTTTGGTCACCTAATTGCTTGCGCGCCAGAAGAAGAAATTCTTATTGAAAAGCCCTTTTCACAGGAACCGCACAGTTGTCGATATTGTGATTACATAATATTATTTGTGAATAATTAATTATTGATTCATATGATGAGGAAAATATTGATTTTATGTGGATATAGATGGAGAAAATTTTTAATGTGACAATTGTTGAAAATTGAAATTTTATCTTTTAACGATAAAATAATTCATTTAAATATATTATTATATTTTAATAATATAATAATGGTGATATTTTTACAACGAATGTGGGATATATGAGTATCTGAGGAGGAAGAGTATTTTTATTGCAATAAATGTTTAAAACATATTAAACATGTCGGTGGACCCCATTTATTGGTGAAATTTGATTATAGCATGTAAAATCCTAGTTTGTGGATTTGATTCAATTTGTTTGGAATTTGGAAAAACTTTCTTCTGCAAAGTTGTAGAAATTGAATTTCCTATAAAAACTTGCGAGATTAGAATTTTCTGATAGAAGGGCTATTTATTATGAATTATTGAAGTTAGAAGCTCAAAATAATTGATTTTTGGAAGTTTAAAATATTTTAAATAATAAAAACGTTTTTTGTTTGTTTTGTGGGCTCTACACATGTGCATAATGAGCTGAGATCAGATCTAGGAAGGTGGGCGTAGAAATCTTAATATATATATTATATTATATTAAATTTTACTAACTTTTGGTGTTCTAGCGTTTTCTATAAATAGGGTCTTTAGGGTTAGAATTGAAAATCACACCAAAAAGCTGAAGTTTTCTCTCTCTATATTATCGGCGTATTCTTGTGAGTATTTTGAGTATACTTTGAGTATTGTTAGGCGGTGCAAGTTCCCTTGACCACTATACATTATTCCAGTTAGAAATCTTAATCTTTCGAGGTAAGGGATGTTAATTTCTTCTCAATGATATTATTTCTTGATATCATTATCTTTGAAATATTGGTTGGAACTTTTATCAAATTTGGAACTTTTTCATGTCGGGGTTACTATTCATGAGTTCTTATTCATGAGTTCTTATTCACGATTCTACTATTAATGAGTTTTATTCACGAGTTCTTATTCACGAGTACTATTAATATGAAGCGTGAAGATGTTTTTGGGAAATTTCTATCTTTTGGTGTCGAGTTACTATTCACGTATCTGCCTTATTCACGTATCTGACCTTATTCATTCAGAAAAAATGAAATTTCTTCTTTTTGTCCAAAATATCTATTACGGATACTAGCTTTGATTGTATCCATGTTTTGATCATTCTTGAATTTTACACCATATGATTATTTTTGAGGTATTTTTGGACATGAATAAAACAAAGTCTGAATCCTTAATCCTTAATCCTTGTCATTTTGTTTCCTTTGGATTCGTTTCTTTAAAAATATTTTTCATCATCCTCGGTCTTAAATGATGATATTATTGAATATCTTTGGCACATGTAGTGCAAGATGAATGATTTCTGAAGAATATCTTTGGTAGTAGTCTGAAAGATGAGCAGTGTTTAGATGAACATGACCAATCCCGATGAATATCTTTGGCTTTATAGTGCAAAGATGAATATTTGATTCAGATGATGTATATTGATTGATGTTACGAGGGATAAAAGATGAGCGATGAACTTTTAAATTCATACATAGAAGATAGTAGTTTGCATTCTCTACTTAACTCTTCTAATGAATTATTATTTCACTTATGAATATTGATTTAAAATTTGTTGTCTATTGTATTCTATTAGATTTTCCTGTTGAAGACTAACGATAATTTGTTGTATATTATCTTAGTCATAATATTCTTTCTTGGGCTAGTTGAGCTCACCCTTTTCCTTTTGTTCCATTTTCTTCTCGGGAGGCGAGAATATAGTGAGTGCGAGTCGGGAGTATGGAATGAAGGTTTTAGAAAGAATTGTTTAGTAGTCCTCACCATTTTTGTAAAATAATGTATCAATAAATGTGATGAGGATTTATTTGAGTATAGATATTATCTAGAAGATAATATTTGTATTCAAATTCACGATTTCTTGTTGTAATAATAAAGTTGTAGTTGTTTACATACCGTGTATTAACAACTTTCGAGAATGGGTGATGTATACTATTTTGGGGCGTCGCGGTTAGTATCGAGCTTAGGATATGATCTCTGGCGGAGATCGGGGAATAGAACTAGGAGGGAGGCGAGTAAATCCTTCGCTAGTGTGTCTACCTAAGCTTATTTTTTTAGTTGGTCGAGTATATATAAGGATATTATGTGATATATTGATTTCCTTAATTAACCCTTGTTTTATGGCGATTTGAGAATGTCGGTGAGAATATTAACAATGGAAATGAGGCCAGTGGAGCGCTTTGTACTCACCAGCGAGGAGAGCGTGCAACAGTGTGGCAATGTTCCTCCCGTGAACAACACCTGCAATGAAAGGATGATGAGCGAGGGGATGTTTAGAAGCTTTTGCGGTTCATAAAAATCAGACGAGGAGACTTCGTGTTCAAAATATAGGAGAAATGATAGCAATTCACGGGTTGTCACGACCAAGCGATTCGAAGAGTTGGGACCACGAATTTAAGGAAAGCGAGATCCGATCATGGCGGAAACATGGGTCAAGCAAATTACCAAGATATTGATGTCTTGGGATGCGGAGGAGAACGAAGGTTCCATTCGCCACCTTTATGTTAAAAGTGGCGAAATGCGGACTCTTGGTGGGAGTGCGTGAAGCGTACCCATCGGCCCTTTTCGGCATGTCTTGGGAGGCGTTTGAAACTATTTAATGACAAATACTTTCACGAAAGTGTTAAATCGTATGAAGGAAGTGGAGTTTATTAGGCTGGAGCAGAACAACATGGCGGTGTCTCGATGCGAGGCAAAGTTTACAGAGTTATCGAGTTTGCACCTCATTTGGTGGAGAATGAGGAGCGTATGGCGCGGATGTTTCTTAGAGGTTTAAAACCGGCGTCGTCGATATCTCATTTCTCATAAAATTTTCTCTCTGATAGGATGTTGTAAGCAGGGCTCAATTATTAGAAGCGAGATAACGAAATGCACGGTCAACCGAGGACCACAACGAGGATCGTACCGGAGATAGCGATCAGCGAGAATAATGATAACCAAATGGAGAAAAGCAGACGGACAAAATGGTAACCACTACGGTGGTAATCATGGCCATGAAAATAGAAGAAGCGAGTCGGGAGGAGATTTTAAAAAGAGAGATTTAACAATGACCATGTGAAGGCGGCGGTCTTGCGTGAGAATCGGGTTCTAAGGGAGGAGAACGACCACCGGTCGTATATTACAAATCACGGAAAAGAGGACATATCGATCAAAGCGCCTGACAGATTCAAGGTATGCTATAATTGTGGAAAGGAAGGACATATCGCTCGAGATTGTCTGCGATGGCGAAACCTAGTTCAGTGAGGACGGTGACTCAAAAAACATCCCCGAGAAAAGTCAAAGTCAACGATTAGGGAAGAGCGTTTGTTGTGATTGGTCATAATCGAGGAACCCAAACGAGGTGATCACGGGTAATCTATTTATAAATTCTTGCGAAGTTTATACCTTACTTGATCTGGTGCTACCCATTCATTTATCTCTCTGCGTGTGCTCAACGTTTAAACTTGACTCGGAGAAATTAGACTTTGACTATCTGTGGAAACTCAGTTAGGAGAAACTTTCATCACATCCACTGTTTATAAATCTTGTTTGATTCAAGTTGGCACCATCACCTTACACATTGACCTTATCTCTTTAAAGATACTTGCTTTTGATGTGATTTTAGGGATTGATTGGTTAACTACTCATCATGCCAAAATTGATTGTTTTAAGTAAGGTTGTTAGTTTTCATATTCCTAACTTGACTGTTATGCAATTCAAGCAACTAAACCATTAAAATCAATCAACATCATATCTAATCATAAAGCTATTCGTTTATTGAAAAAGCGGATGTCAAGCTTTCTTAGCCCATGTTATGGATTTGAATAAAGACACGTCAAATTTGAATAATATTCTGTTGTTATTGACTTTCTGACGTATTTCCAGAAGAACTTCCGATCTACCCCGAATGTGAAGTTGAATTCTTTATTGATCTTGAACTGAGTACAAAGCCCATTTCTAAAACCCCATATCGAATGGCTCTATTGAACTTGAGGGAGTTAAAGGTCCAACTACGAGAATTGTTGGACATCGGTTTCATCGTCTCTAAGTACATCTCCTTGGGGTGCTCTGTTTTATTTAAAGAAAGAAGAAAAGCGGGGAGTATCGACTTTGTATTGACTATCGGAATTGAACCATGTCACCATCGAGAATAGGTATCCTCTACCTCGTATTGATGACTTGTTTGACCGGGTTCTGAGGGGCACAATTCTTTTCAAAATCGATCTTAGATTACGGATATCATCAATTGAAGATTAGGCGAGGATATTCAAAGCGCCTTTAGAACTCGATGCGGGCATTATGAATTCTTAGTCGTGTCTTTCGGATGACTAATGCTCTCTGAACTTTCATGGATATGATGAGCCAAAGTATTCAGGAATATTTGGATCGATTCGTTGTTGTTTTATTGATGACATCCTTATATATTCCAAA